>CM062809.1:1072670406-1073188794 GCA_031772625.1 Pinus tabuliformis
GACAAAATCTAGTGCGTGGACCTGGGCCCACATATGATCGGGAGGTGTTTTGATTGGCCAAAACACAGGAAACCCAACCAATCTCCAACCCATTGAAGTTTTGATCATCTCCCTCTAATTTTAATTATTTTGCTTAAACAACAAAATCAACTAATTTACGCAGAACATAGTTTACCACGGAACTAAAAAGGATTAACAATCTGATTCATAAACATGTCGGGTTTGCCTTAGCTATACGTGAACCGTCTAATCACTCATTCAATAAATGGTCTGATCCTTTGGAACTCACGAGACTTTGAACCTGTTTGAATTAAACCTTATCGAGTTCACCTTTTCAACGCTCTTTTGACTCCCATACAAACTCGATGGGAAATATAAACTGCCATTTAACGATCTATCAAGTCTTATATTAACATTAAAACTTGATTACTTTTTCACCTGATATCCATCAGATCCCATCTCTTTGGATGGATGGCTGAGATTGGCTCGGACTTCAGCAAATTTAAACTATGTTTGACACACCATCGCATCCAATCTCCGAAATAAACCCATTCTATTTAACTTATGCGATTACCGTTGGATCTGTGGCTTGTTGATCAGACAGCCCAGATCTTCTCGCGAGTTTATCACTTTCAAAGCCATTGAAAATATAAAATCAACCATTTCTTTCATATTTTCTGATTTTATAAAACTGAAAATAAAACTTAAATAACAATGAGCAATTGATGCTACAACTGGTGGTAAGAGGGCAAAACATATATTAGAGCTTGTGCACAGTGATGTGTTTGGACCTGTGAAGGTTCCATCACTGGGTAAGTCTGTGTACTATGTATCATTTATAGATGACTTCTCAAGGAATACATGGATATATTTCCTCAAGAATAAATCTGAGGTATTTGACAGGTTTAAAGAATTTAAGGCTCTGGTGGAAAACCAAACAGAGAAGAAGATAAAAGTGTTGAGGACAGATAACAGTGGAGAGTTTTGTAGCAAGGTAAGAAGAATTCTGTAAGAAGTGTGGTATAGCATGATAAAAGACTACTCCATACACACCTGAGCAAAATGGAGTTGCACAAAGAATGAACAAGACGTTGATGGAAAGGGCAATAAGCATGCTTAGTGGTGTTGGGTTAGGATAGGAATTTTGCGCAGAGGCGGTGGAGATAGCATGTTACCTCGTCAACAAATCACCTTCATTAGCATTGGAGGATAAGACATCACAAGAGGTATGGACTGGTAAGAAACCCTCTCTTTCACATCAGAGGGTATTTGGATGTGATGCATATGTACATGTTCCAAAGGAGAAAAGAACAAAGTTGGATAGTAAGTCTGAAAAGTGCATCTCTATTGGGTATAAGGATGGTTTAAAGGGTTATAAGCATTGGAACCCAGTAATAAGGAAGGTTGTGTACAACCGAGATGTGGTGTTCAGAGAGCTGAAAAATGTTATTAAACATGAATTCCCATCAAAGGAACCTGAGAATATAGAGTTTGAGCTAAAGGAGGAAGAATCAGACTCTACAACAGAAGAGGAATCAGAAGTTGAAGAGCCGCAAACTCCAATTGTGAGAAGATCAGTTCGAGAAAGAAGGAAGCTAGAAAGGCATAGTCCATCTGCGTTATGTTTAAATTTTTCTTTATCTATTACTGATGATTATCCCAAAACTGTGAAGGAAGCAGTAGATTCATAGAGTGGAAAACTTTGGAAAAAGGCCATGGTTGATGAAATGGAATCTTTGCACAAAAATGAGGCTTGGGATCTGGTGGAGTTGTCGGCTGGAAGGAAACCCATTGGCAGCAAATGGGTGTTCAAGAAGAAGATAAATGCAGAAGGAAAGGTGGAGAAATACAAACCTCGATTGGTAGCAAAAGGCTATTCCCAGGTGTCGGGAATTGATTTTGGTGATATTTTTTCCCCTGATGCCAAGGTAGCTTCTATTAGATTACTTTTATCTATTGTTGTTGCTTTTGATTTTGAGGTAGAACAAATGGATGTGAAGACAACATTTCTCCATGGGGATCTGGAAGAGGAGATCTACATGAAGCAACCTGAAGTATTTGCGGTGAAGGGTAAGAAAGAACTGGTATGCAAGTTAAAGAAGTCTTTGTATGCACTAAAACAGTCACCAAGGATGTGGTATCATAATTTTGATACATCTATACGGGGACTTGGCTTCACCAAAAGCAAAACATATCACTGTGTGTATTTTAAATTAATTGGTGACTGTGTTATTTATCTGGTCTTGTATGTGGATGATATCTTGCTGGTTGGAAATGATAAAGAAATTATCTAGGATTTGAAGACCCAATTGTCCAACAAATTTCTAATTTCTACTCGTGTTGCCCCATTGTTAATTGATGTTGTAATCTTGGTAGAAGCATCATGTGACATAGGCCTACTTCTTGTTGTTCCTTTAGAACTCCTTTGATAGAGTCAAACAATGTCATTATAACGGTCCTTAGAAATATCTGAATTGCCTAAAATATTTAGCATATCAAGGAAGTCATCCCTCACTCCACTGATAAAAAATCGTTAACTATTCTAAACAAACTGCTAACCCAGCCCGAAAAAAAAAAAAGACAAAAGAAATGGACTTACAAGACAAGCTTCCCAACCCAAAAGGAGTAGGAAACAACTCTATCAACCAGCAAGAATCATGAACACGCAACACCACCTTCGTGCACCAAAATTTGACCAACCCTGAAGCTATGTTCAACCTTAAGTCAAGCACTAGGAATTTCCACACTAGGGCAACATTCTTTTTCCTTTTCTCAGACAAGATACTCCACGAGGCCGAGGATTTACCCTCAACTCTCGAATTCTCCTCTCAAGCTACACTGCAAACTCTCCATGCCATCGGCAAATATCCACATCAAGATTTTAATTGCATGCGCGGAAAATGTATCGTACCTCAAGCATTAAATGGGAGATTCATTTCCTGAGGGTGGTGTACACGACGACCCACGACCCGTCTTGTTTAAATTAACATCTCATCAAAAATATCAAATTTTTCAATATATATATATATATATTCACACTAATATATTTATTAAATATATAAAAATATTTATAATCAAAATATAACTAATGTAAAAATCATTAAAAATATTTTTAAAAGATAAATATGAACGACCATTTAACCGTTCTTAATTTTGTATTCATCAATATCTATTTGTCATATATATATATGAAGAGAATCAGTTAGTTAATAAGTGAGCCAACATTTATTTGTTATTATTAATTATATTTATAATTATTTAAGTAATATATATATAATATATATATATATATATATATATATATATATTGTTTATTATTAATAATTTAACTAATAGATCTGATAAAATATTGAAATTTTTACTGTGAATGTTAATTATTTTTAGATATGGGGGAGAGCGGAAGAGCGGGAGACTAGGATTGAGGGTTTCTGCAGAGGATTTTCTCCACGGATGGATGCAGAGGAGGGAGCTCCACTCCCTCCTACAAAGAGGCAGTGGCCAACAAGGGCAAGAAACCTCCAGATTTAGTCAAAGGTAACACTAAGGAAGGAGGAAAAAACAAGGAAGAGGAAACAAAAAGTAACAAAGCGAAGGAGAATGATGGCACAAAGGACAAGGAGGAAAATGACAAAAAAAGGGAACAAAAGACATGAAACAAAAGGGACCGTGCAAGCCCAAAGCTGAAATCACTCCTAGAGTAATCTTAAATGACCCAGCATTGCAGGCGCACAGGGAGCCCATGCAGACTTATGCAATCATATGCAAATTCATGGGACTATGGCCCACTGAAAAGGCTTTACAAACATGGATCAGATACCAATGGAAGCCTAAAGGAAGCATTAATCTTCATCTAGGATCCAAGGGATTCTTCACTGTGGTGTTTGCTAATATTGAAGACAAAGACAAAGTGTTTGAAGGTGGGCCCTACTTCTATGCAGCAGCAGGGCTCTACATGCGGCCGTGGATGATGAACTTTGTTCCAGAGCAGGAAACCTTTACCTCAGTCCCGGTTTGGGTAAGACTCTATTCTCTACCTCTGGATTATTGGCAAATAGAATCACTAACAACCATAGGCAATAAATTAGGAAGGTATGTCAAAACTTCTGAAGCCACAAGAAGGGGAAAATATACCTCCTTTGCTAGGATTTGTGTAGAGATGGATCTATCTGGAGCACTTCCGGACGAGGTCATATTGGAGGTTTATGATGAGGAATGGGTGCAGACAGTTGACTATGAGCATATTCCATTTAGATGTCGTAAATGTCATGAACACGAGCACCTTCTAAGAGACTGCCCTCTTAGTAAAGCAGAGAACAAAAGCAAACCTAACACAATGAAAGAAACAGATAGCTTTCACAAAGTAGCTCACAAAGGTAAAAGCGGCAAAAAAGTGCCAAAACAACACCTAAGTGAAGGTCAAAAGGTGAGGTCGAATTAGTTCCAGGTTCTTGAAGAGGAGGAAGAAACAACATTTAAAGATCAAGTAATGAAGGATGGTTATGATAAGCAGGAGAAGGAAGAAGAACATGATCAGGAACAAGTAAACGAAAAACAGAAAGGGATCATGATGAGAGAATCAGAGACAGATATGGATCAAGAAATGACCTAGAGTGAGATGGATACGAAGGATAATGAGTTACAAGAGATTCTTGAAAGAGAAAACCTAGATATAGAAGGGTTCTTGAGTAAGGGAACAACCGATGGGGTAGAATCTCTACCACAAGAAGAAGGCAATTGAATAAAGCAGTGATTCTTATGGAAAACTCAGGCAAAGGACTTGGCAGAAGAAAACAACATTGAAAGACAGGGCAACCAAGGAGTGAAAGTATTAAAAACAACTCCAAGATTAGCTCCGAGAAACCCAGGAAACAAAAGAGGCAGAAAAAAGCAAAACGAGTTACTAATGGAATGTGGCAAGCTCATGATAGACTCAGGTAAGATTAAACATCTAACCAGTTACTCCTTTACCAATCTGTGATGATGAAGTTTACAACTTGGAACATCAGAGGTCTAGGCAACAAGAGAAAATAGAGAATGCTGAATAACATAATGAAACAGGCAGCTATGGATATAATTTTTGTCCAAGAAATGAAATGCTTGGTTCAAAAGTTAAGGCAAATACATAGTAAGTGGCTCAGCAGATACAAGTTTATGGAAGTCAAAGTAGAAAATACAGCAGGGGGTATCCTCACCCTTTGGAATCCCCAAAAAATAGGAATAGGAGGCGTCAAGGAATTATTTATTAGTTGTTATATAGCCTATAGGAGATAGGGACACTGTTGTAGATCTAACCCAAGAATATTATAGATCAGATATGAAAATATAAGATAATGCAAATAAACCCAGAAATAGTATGAAATGATTCTTTATTGATCAAACCCTTAAGGTAGGGCAACACCATACATTCACTCCTTAAGGAAGGAGAACACTCCACAAGCCATATGCTTGTTCATACAATAATACTTCACTTCCTCATGTGTGGAGTCTCTAGCCTTTATATCGGCCTCATACATACAATACCATGCATCATTACCATGGTTTCCTCATACCATCAACTAATACCATGGGCCCCTTACATTATTATTAACTACTTGTGGTCCCTTACATGACATGGGTTAACCACCTTATTTATTACTATGGCCCATCCCATTATTACATTATTACCTTGGGTACCTCACTTGGTACTCCATATTATCCCCCCTAGGTATATAACAGACACTTATCTAGTAACGAATGTTTATGGTCCTCAAAAGTTAGATGACAAAATCAGGTTTATTGATTCCTTGGTGGACCTCCAGACTAGATATGCAGAGCTACCATGGGATATAGGAGGAGACTCAACATGATTAGATCTCTCTCGGAGAAAAAAGGGGGTACAAGAGCACTAAACAAAGATTCCTCAACTTTCCAAATCTTTTCAGAAAACATGAAGCTAGTGGACATTGAGACAAACAATTGTCTATGTACATGGAACAACAAAAGAGGAGGGGATTCCCAGGTAGCTTCCAAGCTAGACAAATTCATGATCTCCGAGGAGCTCATGCTTCTAGACAAGGAAATAATAGCAGGTATTCTTCCTTTTGGAGGCTTAGATCACTGGCCGATTCAAATGGAGATCAAGGGCATTGGCACCCCAAGAAACAAACCGTTCAGGTTTGAAAATATATGGCTTTCACACCCTGAATTCATCAGCAACATTGGAAAATGGTGGGCTAAAGACCTGTAGATTCAGGGATCAACTATGTTCCTGATACATAAAAGATTAAAACACGTCAAGTTTAAGCTAAAGAATTGGAATAAGAAGGAATTTGGCAATATTTTCACAAGTAAGAAAATTGTGGAAAACAGAATCCTAGAGCTCAATCAAGCTTTGATCAAGGATGGCTTTGATAAAGACAAAAATTATCAAGTAGAGAAATATCACCAAGAATGGGAAATGCTGTGTAAACAAGAAGAAATTTTCTGGAAACAAAAATCTAGGGTTCTATGGCTAAAAAAAGGAGAATGTAATACTAAATTTTTCCATAGATCTACCATTGCAAACAGAACTCACAACTGAATCTCTTCGATCAAGGACAAGGATGTGTTATAGACATTTTTGTGCCTTACAGCTATAAGCATGAAATGTCCATAATCCAAGGGATCCAAAGTCCCTAAACATGTTGTTCCTACCCCTAGAGGAACAAGGCCAGCAAACCACAGCAATTCACAGAAGTTCTCCACCAGAAACTGCTCAAAAACAGTCAAACCAGGGATCATTTCAGTGGCTCCACTGGTCACCTGCGTTGCAAAGCACCCCAGTACACTAGCTAGGTGCGTTGCAACACACCCAGATGCACTACCAGGGTGCGTTGAGCGGGAAATGACAAATGGCAGGGTCTTTTGTGCAAGGTGTAAAGACTGTGGAAGCTTCCAGAATCTTCCTCCATGACACTTGCCTTGCTGAGTTCGACTAAGTGATGAGTAAGAGGCTCTTAGTCTCTAAGTGGAAGCAAGAACTGACAGAGAGAGAGGACACTAGTCAGATCACAAGCTGACTCATCCTCTCTCCAAACATCTATATATGGATCTCTTCTCCATGAGATCCAGAGGCTGGAATTTGGATATTGCAAAGAATTGCTGTTGGTTTGAGACTGGAATCATTGGGTGCTTTATGCTTTGAAGGGAGGTGAAGAAAGGATTTCATTCGCTGGGAGGCAGATGCTGGATTGGAACTCTCTTGGTTGTATCTCCTCCTGAACCTTGTTATTTCATCAATAAAGCTATTTTGGTTTCTCCTACATGCTGATGTGTCTTTGATGTATGATTGCATTAGTATGTTTAGTTTATTTCTAATCTTGAACTAGTTATGAATAGGAATCTATGTCTTTGTGTAGTGTTCCCTTCTTGTGATCTTGCAGGAACTTGTTGAAGCTGGACGAGCGAGAAGGCAAGTAGCTGGGAGCTCTCAAAGAGAAGAGAAACCGGATCGAGGGACAAACGGAAGACACCAGTTAGTCCATCCATCTCTCTTCATTCTTAATTCATAAAGGAAGAATACTAGAATAGCTGTTTCTGTTTGTTGCTAAGGCACTGTCACACCTTAGGTGGATAGGATCGTCCTGCATAGGCATTTTTCCCCACAACAAATTGGCGACTCCGTTGGGGAGATCTTCTTAATCATTTTATTTGTGTCTCTATCATTGTTTGTTTCATAGACTCAAGAGCAGCAATCGAACTGGATCTGCTATTCTCAGGTGCAAAGTAGACAACTGCTGCTTTGATCCAATCACTGGATTTGTCTATGATCTGAACAATGGACTCACAAATGATTTGATGATCCTTTGTGATAGATATTAGCCCTCCTTCAAATCATCCCTTTGATTGTACCTTGCTTGTTGCTTTTATTTGGCCTGAAACCGTAGGTTAATCAGCAAACCGTGACCCAGAACCCAGAGAAGAACTCTCGTTTCTGCTCCAGAGCAGGCTCTGTGAAGAGACTCTGCATTTCAACGTAGTTCCCAAGAGGGCTACCTGCACTGTAATTCAGTTTCTCCGTTATACAGGTGCGCTGATCAGCTTATGCCTTGTGCAGCTGGGGTTCTCTGCTCTGTTTTGCCTTGTTTTGATCTCTGATTTCTACAGCCTGTAACCAGCATAGGTACCTGTCTGATAACCCCTTTTCTCTGCTTTGATTCCACCTCCTTTTGTACAAAAAGGCTGTGAGTGTTTTTATGTGTTTGTGGCGTCATTTACAGTTTTCCTTTGCAAGAGTGAAATAGTCGACCTGTAGCGCTTGATTCAGATCTGTTGTCTTGATCTTAGGAGAGAGTTCATTGGCTGATTAACAGTTGATTATACGTTCATTTTTGCTTTTGGTTTGAGTTTGTCTCTTTTAAGTGTCGAAACAGGTGTCCATTTCGAAAATCGTTAAGTGTTGTAATCTCTTCTACCCTTTCTGATTTCGAAAAAGTAAACTTGTTTATATTAGTCATTTAAAAGAAAATTCAAAGTTGTGCAAAAACTTTCTTTTTAGGCATCAATATTAAGAAAGCGAAAAAACAAACACTTGCATTGTGCATTTGCATATTGATAGTTTGCATGCTTGATTTAGGAAAAGTGCATTTAGAGTGTGCTAATTGCTCTTTGAGAAAAGATGGTGTCTTTCTTTTCCCTTTGTAGCTAGGATTTTCATTGTTGAAAAAGAGATAAATATTTTCTTATCATCTTTTAGATTGCATTTAGGAGTTGTATATACATCACGTGGTGAACCTCAAAAGGTAAACTTCTAAGAAAGATCAACATAAAATAAACTGAATGAACTTAATAACGCTTTGTAACATAACGCACAACATAGAGGTCTAGGCTAGAGACGTGTTCCGGCGTCGTAAAACCTGGTATCTGTTGGCCTCGCTGATGGTTGGGTGATTCCTCCTGAGGGACCAAAAGTGCCAGTACAGATTGTGCTCCCACGTACCATCGCGTATATATTTGGAGACCCCTATAGGCTTAAAACCTTTATCCTTAGGAAGCCGTGTCGACTGCCCTACTGATCGCAATGCACCGAACACAGCATTCGGGAAGATTGACTGTCGTACCGTAAAACGTATTCTGCAGTTTTGTGATTGGTTTGGCACACCCTCTACCTAGATCTCCAGAGCAGTTCCTTTTGGCCTTTTTCAAACTCTATAACGGAAAAAGTCCATCCGAGCATTTGTCACTTCGGGCTCGTTAAAACATCAAAGGAGACTAGAGTCATCTTTTGTTTTTTCTCGACTCTTTAAAATTGAAAAAACAAGTTGTGTCTAAAGCGTCGTTAAAATTTATTTTAAACGGAATAATAAATCACCCTTATTCCCGCGTTGATCTTTCAGTTGAGAAAATGGAGCCCTCCAACCAAGGAATTCCCCTTGGTGGAAATCCTAGTCCCTTCTCCTCTTGGGGAGATGTTGGAGCGCCCCATATGGCCACATTGTCGCTTCCAGGACTGACAATCGGCTTGCCTGTCTGGCTCTTCTCAACCAATGTTGTTCAAAACACCACCATTCCTGAACAATCGAATCAGCAGTTAGACCAGTCCAGAGTTGCCCACCAACCTTCCACTTCCTCTAATTCTTCCTCTCCTCCTTCCTCTTCGCTTAATGGAGCTGGCAAAGCCAAAAGCCAAGCTCCTAAGGAGAAGAAGAAGAAAGAGAATAAGAAGAAGGAGCCAAAGGCGACTGGGGGCAAACAAATGGCGTCTAACGAAAATCCACACACTGCACTGACCAGGCCTAAATCGCCATGTGTCATATGCAAGGGAGACCACTTTCACAAAGATTGTCCTTGCATCCCTCGGATACTAAGGGACAGGTCTCCCCGCTTGCACAATTCGGTGGCGTCAACCTCTGATAGCCATGTTGATAGCATACCGTCAACTAGTGAAAGTGAAGCTACAAGACAGAGAGGGAAAGCTAGATTTCCCTGCAAACTGTGTGAAGGAGACCATGCCATCCACCGTTGTCCCTTCTTAGACGAGGCTAAAAGAGTTTTGGAAGATCGCCCGGTTTTACCAGCGCGACTTCCTCCTAGATATCAAAAACTCCTGCCAAGTCCTTCACCAGTTGAAAACCCGGCTGGCCCGCTCAAGTGGTCAGCCGAAGCATCTATCATTGAGGATAAACCGTCTGAATCCATACCTGACGAAAGTCAAAAGGTCGAGGCGGCAGTTGACCCGGTCTTGCCTTCAGAGGTTCTATCTTCGAATGATACCATCACAGAAGAGAATAAAGACGACACCGTCCAAATTCTCTTCATCAACACAGACTCTGACGAACAAGGGGGCAATTTTCCCATTCCTTTATCGCAGGAAGGAACTTAGTCAGAGCCATACCCGGCCGTCTACTCGGTCCCACCTCCAAGCAACCTAGTTGTATCCTTTGACTGGAATCAACTAGGCAGACCCCGCTTACCAGCAAGCATACCATTCAGAATTATCGTTCAAATATATAGAATGGTCATGGCTGGTACCATCATTGATGAGGGGGCTTCTGTGAGTATCCTTTCCTCTACTGCTTGGAAAGCGCTTGGTTCGCCATCACTTTTGCCTGAGATGAGAAATCTGACAGGCTTTGATAAAGGAACCAGTCGACCTTTAGGGATTCTTCCCAATGTGCCCATAACATTGAAAAGGAAAACCGTTCA
Source organism: Pinus tabuliformis (assembly GCA_031772625.1). NCBI lineage: Eukaryota > Viridiplantae > Streptophyta > Pinopsida > Pinales > Pinaceae > Pinus > Pinus tabuliformis. The sequence continues at coordinate 1,072,681,069 of CM062809.1, forward strand.
TATGAACGTGATGATCGTTCAAGGACCCTTGGATTACAACCTACTCCTTGGACGAGACTATATTTATTGCATGGAAGCCATCGTCTCCTCACTCTTTAGAGTAATGTGTTTTCCGCATGAAGGAAGAATGGTCAAGCTCGTGGACCAACTTTCATTTCTCGGATCACGCATCGCAAATAGTCACATACCATCCCTAAATGGTCTCTTCACGCAAGAAATGTCTCAACCCACGGTCCGTCCTCCCGATGAGCGCGAGTAATCCGGAAGGATATGACTGGAACCCAAGGGGCATGCGTCCTGGTCTGCTTCGACAGGAGAACTTTGGGTATAAGGTAGGTTTCCGCGGGAGAAGATGACTAGTCTGTACCCCGTCCGTGGTGGAAGAGGGGTTATTCTAGAATAATATTCTCTTGTCAAAGTTATGTGAATCGGCGGGCGTCGTCATTCACCTTTTTTTATCTCGGTAGACATCGCTGAAGAAGTGTTTTGTTTGAAAGATTAACAGAACAATCTTTGGGTGACCTGAAAGAGGTAGGCCTCTCTTGGTAAAACGAATGTTTTGGCGGAAGATGAAGTAGAGGTAACCTTGAAACTTTGTTTTATACCTGGGGGCATGCAAACCTTTTGGAGTGCAAGCAAGGGCGGCTATTTATTTTTTAAATTTTTAGGTCCTCCCTTTAAACCCGTAGGTCTAACCCGTTAAACTCGTAGGATTAGTCGTTTCCGAACTTGCATAACGAAAGGATGCGGGCATAGCTTTGTAAGGCGCAAGCTCCATAAAAAATGGCATCTTACATGAGACATTCTTATCATATGACTGGATTATCGAGCAGTTTTAGCACACAGTTCATGCTCGTTAAAAAATAAACGCAAGATTCGAGCAGTTTTAGCACACAGTTCATGCTCGTTAAAAAATAAACGCAAGATTCGAGCAGTTTTAGCACACAGTTCATGCTCGTTAAAAAATAAACGCAAGATCCGAGCAGTTTTAGCACATAGTTCATGCTCGTTAAAAAATAAACATAAGATCGAGCAAATGTTTCCACCCGCGTTTAAGCTCGTTAAAAAATGAACTATTCCGGTAAATAACCACCGTGAATGCACCATTATCAGCCATTAAAGCCTTGGTCGTGTTTGCCCATCACCTCCACTTTTCTATTGGCCGATCATTCACCTCCATTTGATTGTTTACCCATTTTGAGGAACAGCTGCGAAGAGTGATTTCACTAGCCATCCTTGTGACACTGCCGTGATTTGGAAATTCCAATCCTTCCCTGGAATCAACTGCTACCCATCTCATCACTCGTTCCTCAAAAGACGAGTCTTCTTTAAGCTCTTTTCATCTGACTCGTAAAATATGAAAAGATTGCCGAGTTTTTTCCTTCCAGCTCGTTAAAGTGACCGGAAGAGCTATCCCTCCTCTAGATTTTAATCTTTTTGGACCTGAGGGATTATTGCACAAAAATATCAAGCGCTTGTTTTGTTCGGCTCGTTAAAGATATCGAAAATTCATCCCTTCTGTATTGTTTTATACTTTTTCGGACTTAAGGGATTAGATGACGAAAAAGGACTTTTGGAGTTAACTTTATGTACCTTTTCAGACTCTCTAAAAATGAAAAGTACCGAGTTATCCTTGTCGTTAGACTCGTTAAATGCATGAAATAGCGACAAACTTGTCTTTAGACAAGAACGAGTTTCACTATCGCTAGGCTCGTTAAAACATAGCGATGGGCTTGCCCGAAGGGCAAGTTATAGAACAAGCATATGTTATCCTCCTCAAGCTTGACAAAAATAAAGAGGTACTGGTTAGCAATGACTGGGGAAAAATTGGGAGAAACTCAAAGAAACTTTGATGGTAGCAAGTCGCTCTTGAACATGACACTTCTCCTCCGTACCACAATCGGGTTGGGTTGTTTCATTCACCGGTCACATCACCATGGTCTCGCCATACCATCCATATTTGGGGTAAATGCTACCAATCCATCGCATAAGTGTCGCCATATGTTCAAGAGAAGTCGTTCAGAGAAGTCACCTGTGTCCCATCCACTACCATACATTATACTCTTTCATGACCGCCACCCTGAATCATATCATCAGATTGTTTTCACCTCCATCAAAATCATTAGCTCCGTTCCGTGTCATTGATGTGGGATTCATCAAGGCCCTCCTTTGACGGATCGCTTCTTGTCGACCTCAGCTCATTATCCAAGAAGTGGATCTAGGAACACCCCCTTCAGTACTTTGAAGCTTGCATGCCTCAATGGCAAATTTCTCACTTCCGGCGACAGGTATACATCAATGACCTTCGACCGAAAGATTTTGTGTGGTGTTCGACGCCAAGTCCTCCATTCACACCACGTGAATTGTACTGCAGTACCTTGAGGGTCATCATCATTATCGGTGATTCCTCTCGCGCTTGTTAACAGTTTACATCATTGACTGGTAATCAAGCGATGTCTTTCCATGTTCAACTTCAAAGCAATTCTCACATGGATCGACTTGTACTTAGAGTGAAGATTGGATGAGATTGAAGACCCCGGATCTAGTTTCATCCATCCGGGCTACGATATATATTCAGGAAAATAAAGACATGGAAATGTACAACTTTGCAGCACAGATAATCATCCTACCAAAAGGATGATGGCTCTACCAGAATCATCAGTCTATCATCAGACGATTGTCTGTACTATGTACATGAAAATGAATTTATAAAGCTGAGCATGGGAATGCCCGCCTCAGCTAGATCATGAAAAAGTATGAAAATAATGTATTGTATTGTATTCATTACAGGTCTCCTCCCGGCATTGAAAGAACTTCGGATCCTCCTAATAAAGCATTTCACCCGATAAACGGCCTCATACTTTAGGGGGCAACTGTTATAGACATTTTTGTGCCTTACAGCTATAAGCATGAAATGTCCATAATCTAAGGGATCCAAAGTCCCTAAACATGTTGTTCCTACCCCTAGAGGAACAAGGCCAGCAAACCACAGAAATTCACAGAAGTTCTCCACCAGAAACTGCTCAAAAACAGTCAAATCAGGGATCATTTCAGTGGCTCCACTGGCCACCTGCGTTGCAAAGCACCCCAGTACACTAGCTAGGTGTGTTGCAACGCACCCAGATGCACTACCAGGGTGCGTTGAGCGGGAAATGACAAATGGCAGGGTCTTTTGTGCGAGGTGTAAAGACTATGGAAGCTTCTAGAATCTTCCTCCATGACACTTTCCTTACTGAGTTCGACTAAGTGATGAGTAAGAGGCTCTTAGTCTCCAAGTGGAAGCAAGAACTGACAAAGAGAGAGGACACTAGTCAGATCACAAGCTGACTCATCCTCTCTCCAAACATCTATATATGGATCTCTTCTCCATGAGATCCAGAGGTTGGAATTTGGATATTGCAAAGAATTGCTGTTGGTTTGAGACTAGAATCATTGGGTGCTTTATGCTTTGAAGGGAGGTGAAGAAAGGATTTCATTTGCTGGGAGGTAGATGCTGGATTGGAACTCTCTTGGTTGTATCTCCTCCTGAACCTTGTTATTTCATCAATAAAGCTATTTTGGTTTCTCCTACATGCTGATGTGTCTTTGATGTATGATTGCATTAGTATGTTTAGTTTATTTCTAATCTTGAACTAGTTATGAATAGGAATCTATGTCTTTGTGTAGTGTTCCCTTCTTGTGATCTTGCAGGAACTTGTTGAAGCTGGACGAGCGAGAAGGCAAGTAGCTGGGAGCTCTCAAAGAGAAGAGAAACTGGATCGAGGGACAAACGGAAGACACCGGTTAGTCCATCCATCTCTCTTCATTCTTAATTCATAAAGGAAGAATACTAGAATAGCTGTTTCTGTTTGTTGCTAAGGCACTGTCACACCTTAGGTGGATAGGATCGTCCTGCATAGGCATTTTTCCCCACAACAGGATGGCCAAATTCATCAATCCCATGAGGAGATAGAAGCAGTGTTAGTAAAACACTTTCATGACATTGCCAAGGAAAACTTTTCAGGAAGAGAACCTTTCATTAAGGACATAATTAAACATATCCCTAAACTGGTATCTAGAGAGGATAATTGTAATCTCAACAGACCTGTAACTGAAAAGGAGGTCAGTGAGGTCCTCAAGGAAATGCAAAATGGTAAGGCACCAGGTCCAGATGGATTCAATGTAGATTTCTTCAAAGCCTGCTGGAATATTGTAGAAAGGGATATTGTAGAGATAGTAGAAGATTCCAGGCGAAACAAGACCATTTTGAAAGCTCTCAATACCTCCTTTTTTGCCCTTATTCAAAAACAGGATAATGCTCAAACACCAGAGAGATATAGGCCCATCGCTTTATGCAATGTAGTCTACAAGATAATTTACAAGGTTGTTGCTAACAGACTCAAACCCCTGCTGCCCAAGCTTGTCTCGGGGTATCAAACTGGATATGTAGAAGGCAAACAAATTCTAGACAATATAATTCAAGCTCACGAGGTGGTTCACTCGTTAACAAGCAACAAGAGAGCAGGTATGATCATGCAACTGGGCATAGCAAAAGCTCATGACAAAGTGAATTGGATATACATCAAAAAAGTGCTCACAACGTTTGGTTTTGATCATAATTGGGTCAGATGGGTCATGGCCCTAATGACTACATCCAGCTTTTCAATTTTAGTGAATGGCTCTCCTTTTGAACTTTTTCTCCCTTCCAAGGGACTTAGGCAGGGAGATCCTCTCTCTCCTTTTCTCTTCATCCTCGTGATGGAAGGGCTGGGGCGGTCCATTAAACATGCAAGAGTAATGGGAAGAATTCAAGGACTCCAACTTTCAGAGAATGGGCAAGTTCTGACTCATCAACAGTTTGTAGATGATACCATGTTACAGGGAATTCCCATAGTTAAAGAAGCACTTGCGTGGAAACAAATTTTAAATGACTTCGCTAAGGCTACAGATATGGAAGTCAATCTTTCAAAATCAAAAATATTTTTCTTTAACACTCATATTGCCATCCAGAGAAATGTCTCCAGAATTTTAGGCTTTCAAAGAGAATCCCTTCCCTCTAAGTATTTGGGAGTTCCTCTTACAGCTAAACCCCGACATAAGAGCATATGGGATCCGTTAACAACCAAAATGCAAGACAAGGTCAGGAAATGGACAACCAGATCTTTAAATTTAGCTGGCAGAATTGTTCTTACTAAAGCAGTACTCCAAGCTATCCCAATCTTTATGTTATGAGCCCTCCCAGCTCCAGTAGGAGTCTTGCAGCAATTTAGGAATATTCAACGAGATTTTCTTTGGGGCAAAGAGGAAACAAGGAAAAAATGTCTCTTGGGAAAAGATCTGTAAACCCAAGAACCAAGGAAGCCTAGGTTTGGATAATTTAGAGATTCTCAGCAAGGCTCTAGGAGCCAAACTTTGGTGGAGGTGGGTTAAGGATCCTAAAGCGCAATGGGCAAGCATCTAGAAGGAAAAGTATGCCAATGTCTGGATGGCTTCTAATATCATACGTATGACAGGAATAGTGAATGGCTCTCCCATATGGAACAAGGCCTGGGAGAACAGAGAAGTGGTTCAAAAAAACAGTTTTTGGGAAATCAGAGAGGGAGATCTAGCACTTTTCTGGGAGGACAAATGGCAACAAGAACCTAATCTACTAAAGGAAGAATTTTTGGGCCTCAAGCATGAGATAGACAAACAAGGATTAGTAAAGGTGAAATACTTTTGGGAGAATTCACATAATGCAGGAAAGTGGAGAACATGGAAAAAAATAGAAGGCAGAGAGGATAAAACCCTCAACAGTAAAGCAGAGTCCCTTAAGAGGATGCTGGAGCAGAGGATGATTTTAGTAACTGAAGGGCAGGACCAACTGAGATGGGGTAACAACAAAGAGGGTAATTTTAATATCAAGGAAGCTAAAGGTATTCTCCTAGATCTGGAAACCCAAGCTACAAATAAAAATTGGCAGAAGCTATGGAGGCACAAAGGCTGGATGAAAATAAAACTCTTCATAGTTCACCATAGGAAAATTTTAACTTGGGACAACCTTAAAAAAAGGGGTATGTTGGGACCCTCCAAATGCCAACTCTGTGAGGCCCAAGAGGAAACTATGGAACATCTTCTCAATAGCTGCAGTTTCACCACCAGGATATGGCATTTTTTTACCAACATCTTCAATCAGTCTGATAGAGACAGAGAAAGTATTACTAACACTCTGAACAACTAGAGAAAAAAAAAATCGGATAATGAAGTTCTCAATTCTACCTGGGATCTCTTGCCAAGTTTCATTATATGGAATGTGTGGAAAGAAAGAAACAAAAGAATATTCAAAGAGGTAAAGACTGCCTCTCTTCGCTTGGTGGAGCTGATCTTAAAACAACTTAAGGAGATGGTTAGTATCATAGTAAGGGATCTCCCCAAAAATCCTCCCTCAGTAGAAGAGTTAAGAATTCTCCAGCAGTTAGGCATGCAGGGGCTTATTCCACAAGGTCTAGACAGGAAAATAAGCATGAGAGAAAAGGTGGAGGAGTTTTGGTATCCTCCCCCTGAAGGTTTCTTAAAGTACAGCATCGATGGAGCTTCTAAAGGAAACCCGGGGGAGGCCGGCTTTGGGGGAGTTCTTAGGGATGATACAGGTAGCATAATCTCCCTCTTCCATGGACACTTAGGAAAAGCCACCAACAACATGGCAGAACTAATGGCATTGGAACAATGCTTAGAATTTTTGATAAAGAACAATTGCCAAAATGTCATTATAGAAGCGAATTCAGAGTTAGTCATGAACGCAGCCAAGCGAATCAGTAATGGAACAGGGCTAGAAAAGGTTACAAAACATTGGAGGTTAACTTGGATTCTCCATAAAATTCAAGTACATCTACAGGAACTAGCACTCTCAGATTCATTCATGTGCGGAAAAAGGCCAACAAATTGGCAAACATTCTAGCCAACCAAGGAGTCAGCTGTAAGGACAGCGCAATTTCAAGGGGGTGGAATGCAATGGCGCAGAGCAACCTGAGAAAACTCTGTCATAACCAGGCGGAGGAGGACAAAGATATGTATAGAAGAAAAACGAAAGAATCCAACTCGTAATGGATAGAAGTCAGAGGGGTTCACAATGGTGGACAGAGAGGTTTATGATGGAAGGTGAGCCAGGGTTGGCCTTAGTAGTCAAGCTGACCACAATCTGAAATATTCTTAGTGATGGGTGACAGAGTTTCTCAGACCGAAGGCACATCATAGGTAACAAACGAAAGCAGCAGTTTAAGCAATAGAATCACCCAATTTTCCAGTGGTAGAAGTCAAAACCGCTATCAAAGCGGTTTTGGAGCAATCGCACTGCTTTCTTGACAAAGGTGGTTTCAGAAATTTGGCAGCGATGCCATACAGAGCATGACACGTGGAGGAGGGCCCGGTCCAAAAACCACACTCATCGCTCTCTAAAGTTTTACGGCTTCGGGCGCACGAAATTCAGCTCAGTCGTCTCATGGAGAAAGGCAGATCAACGCTCCAGATCGAGCGAGTAGTTTGGTGGGGCCCGAGGGTTAATTTTCTTACATCTTCATGGTGCGAGGGATATCTCGGTTGTTAGATCAAAGGAAAGATCGAACAACAGCAAGGGAAAGGTAGGAAGGGATTGTACATGTGGTTACACGTGGGTAGGGCTCATACAACTTGAGATGCCCGATGAATTAACGTGATTGTTATCTAAAAGGGTTGGGTGGGTAATTTTTGGGAAACGGAGGGATAGGCTTTAGATGAGCATTTTCCTTTTGGCTTGTGACCATATAGAGTGATGAGTATGTAAATATTGTAATTTTTGTTTGATTTAATGTTAAGAAGGCACGTATCTTGCTTTAGCAAAGTTAATTATTTTTAGATATTGGGTTCTTTATTTATTGTTTGTATGCTTAAATACAAATTAGCCAAAATGCAAGAAATATATATTGAAAGAACACACACACACTAACCAAAATAGGAACAATTGTTTCCTTGGGAAAGCCTTACTGGAGAAACCTGGCTAGAAGGTGAGGTTGCTTTGATCTCTATTCTCTAGTATGGAAAAATGTGTAGATGCAAAGAAAGAGGTACTCTCTATAGAGTTACCTAAGACCTATGTCTTGTAAAGTTGCTACAAAATCTTAAGCCCCTTTTTTTATCTCTAACATCCCACTCCCAATTGCTTTGCTTAGATATGGAAGAAAATATAATAGCATGAAATGGAATCCCTACTCCTCCTAGTGGCCTAGTATTTAACATAACCCAATAGCTAACAATATGAAAGGTTTGACTCCCTCAACCCTTAATTAGAGTTACGATTTTGGACCTTCTAGAGTCTTTTTGAAATTCCACACATGGCTAGCCCTATATGCATGAGTAACAGAGATTAACGTGATGTCGACTTGTACCATGGTGGTCAGTATGGTAGATCAAATTGCAAGAGGTATAAATTTTGCATACAAACTTCGAGCTACCAAAAGGTCTCGCACAAGCGATAATTTTTTTACCCCAAAAAAGATTGTTTAATGCCTCAAAATGGCTGTGGAAGATTTCATACCCAAATTTTCCAAATTGGGACCCATTGATAAAAAGACCCTACAAGTTGATTCATGTAATTCTTCCACCCTGAAATCATTGAGATAGATGATGAACAATATAATAATTCAATCTGAATCAAGAGAAATTATAGATGAGAAATAGTATCGTAATTCCCTAAATTACATACGAATGAAGTCAAAATTGGAAGAAACTTACCCCTCAAGGAATACAAAACCTATGAGAAGATAGAAAAATAAGTATAAAGAAAAGGGGGTTTTAAGAAATTAATGATGATAACCTATTGCAACGCTCGTAACCATGACCAATCTATAATGATGATATGAACCTAAAAGAGTAATAAATAGATACATAAAATTAAATATGTGAAATTTTCTCAAACACGTGTAAGAAATCAACTAGGACATGATGGAGGCTTTTGTAGTTAGGGAATAGTCATGATGAAATAACTTAGCATTTTACTGGTATATTGTAAATAACCATGTGGCAAGTGGTTGTGGAATCACATATGTGTGGAAATGACTTCATATGTGTCAAAATCAATAAACTATGTAGACTAATGAGAAAACACCCAGAATGAAGTGTATGAAGGAATGTTGTGAGAAATTCTATAATGAGACCTTGAGAAGGATTATGCATAATTGAAAAAACTAGTGAGAATAAACTAAGGTCACTTGCAAAAGAATGATGACCCCAAAATTGGAAATGGGGCTATCATAAGGAACACATTCCCACAAGAACGCGTGCTTGTTCTTAGGAATACACACATGTTCCTAGTTGTATAGGCTCCGTAAGGCCCAAGATAGGCTACTTTCTTAGCATGGCTCAAAAGTGTATGTGCGTTATTAGGAAATATCATTATGAAATTTGAAAACCTTAGTTTAATGCACTATGAAAACCATAGCTTTCTGGAATTTAAAAATCCTATAAATGTGGAATGTGGAAACTCTAATATAGTGAGTTCAAATTTTAGTGGATAATTAGACAATGTAAGTAAGCACACCATATTGACCTTGCATCACAAGTTGGCGATGTCTGCCAATGTATATTGAAGTGAACTTTGAAGACCTTAGTTTTGTGCAATTTGAAAACCCTAGTATTGTGGAATTTGATGGAATGGAATCGTATGGATGTAATTGTTGTTTATACCATTATGAATAATTTATTCCCAACACTCTCTATCTCTCTATTTCCATTTATAGATTTTCTAGTCTCTCTCTCCCCCCTCTCTCTATTTATATTTTCCCCCCTCTCTCATTTTCCAACAAGTACTTCATTGACTCTCAATGAAGAAATTTTATGAGCTTTATTATCATTGGAATCTCTAACCAATAGAAAATACAACCCACAATAAATATGACCATAGTAACTATGTCATACAATAAATATGAACTTGAGAACTTTAACCCTTAGGAACTATGACACATAGTAACTATGACCTCGAGAAATTTGACCCTCATGAACTACGACCTTAGGAATCATTCCTTTGTTGTTCATAGTTCCCTTGTCAATTAGGAATTTTTACTTTATTTTACAAGAATCATGACCACAAGAATTATGATGTGAGAGCTTTGACTATGAAATTAAACTATGACCTTTGTTTTTCAGTCATGATTCTAGGGAATAATTCCTTTGTTAGTTAGGAACCTTGAATCACAAGAACTATAATCAATGTTTATTAGTCATAGTTATAAGGGATTTCTTGATCAGAGAACTATTATGACAAACAACATATAATCATCTTATTCATTCATTGATCAAATTTCTTGTCATCTAGAGTAAATGTGGTAATAGTTCTCATTGGTTATAGTTACTATGGTTTACAGTTCCTATTGGCTAGAGTTATTAAGGTTATAGTTTTTCTTGAATTGATTCCAAAATATATCTTTTCAATGTATCGATTATTTAACGATAAGTAGTGGGAAAACGATGAGCATTATCCACCAGGATGAAGAGTCCTATAAGACTATATTACCCATATGTATGCATGTATGGTATTGATATTCTTGTCATTTTTCCAATCCTCTCCTCCTCCCATATTTTGGTCATCCATTTTCTGTCAACCTCTTATTTTGAAGTAATCTTTATAAGTATCACCGCTACAATTTCCAAATGGTTGAATGAGTGATATGGTGAGTTGGCAAGGTATTTTAAATATTAAATGTTATGGGGCAGTTTGTTTGAGTTTCAAAATTAAATTCAAAATCTTAAAATTGCAGTAAACCACCTCTCATTTGTCTCAGAGACTATTTCAAAAAGACTTTGTTTACTTCCGATCAATGCAGGGAGATGGAAGAATGTAGAGTAAAGACATAATCAAGAGGCTTCATAATCAACATTTCATTGTAGTATATGTTTTTTGTCTTTTTCTCACTGTTGGAAGTAGTCTTAAAATTACCTTGAACATTTTATAGTCTCTGTGTTTTCCATTCATGATCTTCTCTAACAACAATTTTACACGGGGTATTTCAGACAATGAGTCTTTCATTGGTAGTTTGGACTAATCTTTGAGTAATCTCCAGTTATCAATATCAGATATCAAGTGACCTCAAGTTTGGATAATTAATTATGGCATCTAATTACCTATTTTCTCATTCTTTTCCAAGTTTCAACAAATAAGTGTATTCAAATGTTCCACATTGAAATTAGTAGGTGGATTCTTAAGTTACTACTTCTAGAAAGCACACGTTTGAAGTAAATTTAGCCAACTAGCAGAACTATAATGATGAAATTTTCTAACAAAGACAACCAAATGTTTGCAGTGTAATTGCACATGAAGCAAATGAAATCTTTGTGTACACAACTAGATTCTCCATTATTCACGTCGTCACTGGTGATACAGACATATGCTTCGTTAATTCTTTTAAGACACCATTCTCTGATTTCATCAATTCCTTTAAGGCACCATCCTCTGATAAGGGAAAGGATGTGCTTACCAAAGAGACCCTCAATGAGGAACCAACATGGCAATCAAGAGTAGATGAAATCTACATCCTATCATATGGGTCATAATATAATATAATCTACGAAATACATCTCCATGATAAGGCCCCACACATAGAGAAATATAGAATAGTAGGTAAAAAACAAAAATAAAATCTTATATCATTATTGAATACTTAATTGATAAGTTATCTCTATTTTGTAAGACAATATTAAATTATTTAAATATATATATTTTTTTTCTTAATAATTTTACCTCTAATCCTATGTTTTCAACAAGAAAGTGTGTTGGTATCTAAGTTTTATACTAATTTGAATTACTATAAAGTTTTTTACAAATTTTAAACCCAACAATTAAAGCAATTATAGTTCACAATTTATTTTTTAAAACAATATGATAGACATGATTTAAATACTTCACTATTTTAAATACCAATCAAAGTTAAGAGTTTGTAATTACAAGACAAAAGATTTGCATTCCATCACCACATAGAACCTTGTCATATAACAATGTATTAACAATTTTTTTTTTCCTTGAATTTATGCCTTCTTTCTTAAGTCAAACTGAGAAAATTAAATTGAGTATTATAGAATGACTTGGCATATTACAATTAAAAATCTATAAATATTTTATTTTTCTTTAAAATTCATAAATATTTTACTTTTCTTTAATAGTTGAACTATTTTTCCATTATCTTATTTATTTAAAATTTTTGTCTAATATATTTTTATGACTAAACATACAGTGAAGCTAAACAAATTCAGCTTAAAATGTAATATGATCCTAAAAGACTTAATAAAAAAAATCTTAATTTCAAATGACAATTTCAAAATAATATATTTGGCAGCATATTTTTTATTCAAATTAACACTAAATTGAAACAAGCAATAAATTAATTATTTATATAAGAAATATTCTCTGTTTTTGTCCATTTCATGGTCATTTCACCCAAAAGTCTTACCATTTTGAGTGAGAACTTTTGCAAAGCAATAAATAAATAAATTATTTGATATAAGAAATATTCTCTCTATTTTTTATACATTTTATGGTAAATAAAATATCTTGTTTTTATCCATTTCATAGTAAATAAAATCTCTTGTTTCATTTACTCACCCAAAAGTTTTACCATTTTCAAGTGAGAACTTTTGCATTGAGGAATCAGCTAATCTCTTGTTTTTGTCCATGAAATAAAATCTCTTGTTTTATTTACGCACCCAAAGGTTTTATCATATACAAGTGAGAACTTTTGCAAAGCAATAAATAAATAAATTATTTGATATAAGAAATTCTCTCTAGTTTTTATACATTTCATCTTAAATAAAATCTCTTGTTTTTATCCATTTCATAGTAAATAAAATCTCTTGTTTTACGCACCCAAAGGTTTTATCATTTTCAAGTGAGAACTTTTGCATTGAGGGATCCTCTAATCTCTTGTTTTTTTCCATTTCAAAGTAAATAAAATCTCTTGTTTTATTTACGCACTCAAAAGTCTTACTATTTTCAAGCTAGAACCTTTGCATTGAGGAGTCCACTAACTTCGAGCTTTTACTGCTATTATTACAAGTTAAGTTCGAATTTTTGTATTCCTCATTTGAAGTTTTCCAATCAACCAAGATATAACATAAAGTCCATCATATTAAAGTAGTTATTTTCTATGAAAAGAATTAACAGAGGATTTGAACCAACAATTTCAAAAGAATGTTGCCAACTAATTTATATCTAAGAATTTGTAGAAATTTAAAATTTAATTAAAATTGTTTTTATATTTTTAAGTAAGTAAATGTTTTTTTTATTAAAAAATTATTTTCAAAAATAGAATAGAAAAAACCTTACAACCAACATAAAAATATGATGTAGATCTACATTCATCATAGAATCAAATCTTGTAGTGTCCAACTGATCTTGAGAGTATTTTAGTAGACTTTTAATTTACACATTATTTGTACTAAGCATGAGAATTCACCAATGTCCTGTTTGCATTGAGTACTAATTCTTGTTTCTAAATTATAGTAGTCAATGAGGGGAAACATGGACTGATTTTTCTAAAAATGACGGCCAATTTTATGGATTAAGTATAATATGATCATACAGAAAGCAATTTATCTCAAACAACAACTTCAATCTCAAATTGGACAACACTTCTTTGATTAATAGTTAATAAACTGATATAATGATACTAATGATATGTAAATGTGTTTAGAATAACTCTCTTCCTACCAAGAGCATTTGCGGGACTTTCACATCACAAAAAATTTATATTTGAAATTGAATCGATCACCCTTAATTTGGTACTCTATAGGAATTAATTAAATCGATCCTGAGAATATTTTCTTTGTTCCACTCTATTGGCCTCACTAAAAAGATGCTCAGGGATATAGTAACCCGTTATAGGATCTGATATCCAAAACCTTTTTTAATAACTTACAGAAGATGTATCAACGACTTGTTTTGGTTCTGCTCGAATTAATCTTCTACTTTCTGCCTGGGAATGTTCTACTGCATTATATCCTAGCCTGCACAGGAACATCAATTAAAAGGAAATGGAATCAAGTAAATTAGTTTTTATTTCTAATATAAACTTTGATTTTAAAAGTGTGGAGTTCATAATATGTTGTTGGAGAAGATTTTAATGGCGTTGTGAAGGGAGCTTACATAGCTGAATGCCTAGACTCGATCCCATATCATTCAGCTAGACCTGATCCCATATCCGTGCAGCCGCAGCCACAGATGGAAAAGAGATCTAGCCATGAGGAGCCTCTTGCTTATGTTCATTATGTAGTTGCCTTGGATGTTGTTGCAGTGGGGGACGGTGCCGACACCGCTGTGCGAGAAGCTCAAAATGAAGTAGAAAACCATTTCTTCCGTATTCAATAATCTGTTGCAGAAACTCTGCATGCCATTTTTCAATTTGAAATCCCAGGCGGGAAGATATTTGAATTTTGAAATCCTTTAGTGCAGAGGTAGCATTGAATTCATTTAAGTTCATGTCTTATCCACCACTTGCATTTGCTTTTGGGAGCCGGAGTGGGGCAGGGTGCCGGAAATCAGGAGAGTTGTGAAATTGTCTGCATATTGAAAGTATTAACGGAACGACAACAGAGATGGATGGGGCCGTCAACAAACTTTAACAACCTGCAATCAAGATAAACTCAGCGATGAGGGTGAGCGCGTAGATGAAGGTGAGTGTAGTATCTCCATTCACCGTTGCAGTAACAAGTGCATTAGGATGCTCCAAGGCAAAAGCAGAGCACGGAATGACGCCGAAAGAATCCCTCAGCAGTAGAATTAAGCAGATTAAGTTTGACCAGAACAACTTCCAGTGCTTCTTCTTCCCTCTTTCACGACGTTGTTTAGCCTGAAATGAAATTCCATTGCAAGTCTGCGCAGAATATAACTGCACCTCCTCAACACAGGCGGCACACGAGCCCTCGCCGAAGCTCCAAACCCTACCCACGTGAGGACACTTATGAGATTCGTGACCTCGATATGAAGTCATTTTATTAGAATTCGCGACTCTAACTAATGACAGGTAAAACATGGAGACCAAGACCTGTATGTCAAAGTTAAAAATGAAGATGCCAAAGAATAGAAGTACAAAGCCTATGATATTCAAGTGGGAAAGCAGTGGTGTGTTCCAGCGTATGAATGGTGTGGTATAGCCAACATGAGTGGCAAAGAATCCAAGGACAGCACAATGAAAGTTTGTGTGAGTTAGTGTGAGTTTGTGGAATAGACTCACTAGCATGTTATGTTATGAGTCACATTTTAGCAAGTCTAAGGTGTTTTATAGTGGTCTCTGTATGAAATGTAAGCCTTGTAAGGCATGTGTATCCCCATACAGTTCGTGGTAATCTTAAAACCACTTTGTATTTGCAGTGTCGGTTTGTGGTAAGCCGGAAACCACGCGTAACAATGAAGTGGGACAGAGATTCCTATTGGCATGGTTTAGGGTTAGCCGAGAAAACCCTCGGCCTGGTTGAGTCAGGTCTTTGGAGTGCCCTAGTGGCAGGTTTGTAGCCCAGAGTGGCTGGAGTGCCCTAGTGGCAAGTTTGTGGCCCATAGTGGCTGGAGTGCCTTCGTGGCCATGTTGAGCCTTCATGGCTGAGTTGAGCCTTGGTGGCTGAGAGCCCTTGGTGGCATGGTTGAGGGTGATCCGATAAAACCCAATGCATGGTTACAGGTAATCCAACAAAACCTAGGTTAACAATGATGGAGGGGGATTTACACTTACAGGTACATGTATGCAGTTATAATGGTTGACAGAACCATGTATGTGAAGGACATCCTACAAGACTGGCGGTTGCAGCAGTTGGCACCCATGCAATCCAATAGATGGTTGTTCCTTTATATGGACGTTGACATATTCTTTTTGGTATATTTGACCATAACTAGATTTTGCAGATTGATATGGAGACAAGTACTCATTGATTCCTACTTGTCTTAGTTGTGATTCTTACTAAGTAAAGGAGTATGTTCCTAGTAATTAGGGTCTATTTCCTACATTGATGTGTGGTTGAGATATTCCCTCAACCAACAGATTGTGTGTCCAAGATAGTGTACCTATCTTGAGACAACACTTCTTGTATATATGTAATTACATTTGATTAATAAATCAATCTGGATTCTCATATTTTATCACTCCAATCTCTATCATGGATGGGACAAAGAGAGTATTCTGTATCTTGATCGCTTTTGAGATATGCAAGCCACTTGAAACCAATTACGTGATTTCTTACGTGGCTCTCATGGACGACTTGATCGACTCGGAACAAGACGTGGCTTTGTTAAGAAGAATGGCCGTCATGTCAAACTGGGTGGGGAGTGACAAAGAAGTAGCTGATCTTTTCAACGGTCTAGCCAAGGAAGTCACCGGGAGTATGAAATACATCTTTGACAAACTAATGGAAAAGGTGAAAGCGCACTACAATAATGAAATGAAGGTCCAGATTAGAAATTTTGTGCATGCTCACAGGCCTAGAATTTGACATCCTATAGGACGTATTTTGAATTCTAGGACGTATTTGACGGTAAGTGTAAATGTTTCCACGTCAAGTTTGATGTGTATTAGATATTTGTAACCTGTCAATATGACTTTTATATTTGAATTTCAAACGTCAAAATTTATGATACCTGTTTTGAGTTAGTAACGCTAGCCAGGGACCGGTACACAACAAAGTTCAAACTTTGTAGAGTGTAGGGTTTTGGTTTGGAAAGAGGAGAGAAGGACAAACGAGAGGAGTAGGGAAAGATAGATATCCATTGCATTCATTCCTTATTTATCATGTCTCGGCATTCGTGGCTCGAATTTTAGAAACTCTAGGTGGCCTTGACATTGTGATATTGGTGCAGCTTCTATATAGGCAACGTTGTTGATGGGTTCATTTTTTGTCGGTTCGAAGACAGAGGAAGTAGAGGAGGAGAACGTATTTACTATTATGTCAAAGGTCTTTCAAACTTA
Source organism: Pinus tabuliformis (assembly GCA_031772625.1). NCBI lineage: Eukaryota > Viridiplantae > Streptophyta > Pinopsida > Pinales > Pinaceae > Pinus > Pinus tabuliformis. Next base: position 1,072,697,997 of record CM062809.1, read on the forward strand.
TCCTCAAAATCCATACTTGGGCACAACTCTTTTTCGTTTTTTTTCCATGTGACTCCATGGGGTTGGGGTTTAGTTTGGCTCGGCTCCTAATTTTGAGTGTCAAGAATGGTAGAACAAGGAGGAGATCCATATGGGGAAGAATGATGGAACATGGAGAAGGAGATCCACAGGGGGAACTTTCATTATAGTGAAAATGGAGAATCCAAATTGGTCCATAGTGGAATTGCAAAACCCCACGATGATTTCCATCACTCAGATAAGCAGGGATGGGAAAAAAATGGTAGGCTACTTACCTGGGTTTGGCTACTGAAATCCCATCGCGCTGTGGGCTATGGAGCCTTCTCAAGGCTGTGAAAAGAAGAGTCACTTTGAGCAAGAATTAAAATCATGTGACACATGAGGACAAACTAGGGAAAGGTAAATTGTACAAAGTCTTTAGAGGGTTTATGTTATTTTCCATCCTGATGCCAGTGTTTGAAATTATGGCTTATATGAAAGGCTAGCAGTTTAGCCACCGTTACTTCGACTTTTCTCCGTTGTTAGACTTGCAAGGCATTTTGTATTCCATTTATTCTGAATGGGTATTTGTCAAGGCCAGTTATCTTACCCCTTCTCTTCAAACATTGGCCAACATTTGCATTGTGTTGTTTCTTATCTAGTTCACAGATAGATTGGTGTTGGGAATGGGGTGCCTGTGGGTCCACTTCAAGAAGAAAGTCAATACCCCAATTCGAATTCCCAACTTCTACTGCAGATTTCGAGAACAATGCGACTACAAACTATCTGATGGTTCTAGTTCAGATTCCCATGTGTAATGAGATGGAGGTAAGCTTAAGCCTAAGCTCTTGTATTGCAATGTGGGTTCTTTTAGTCTCCTCAACCTACATTATCTAACAATGCTCTTGTTTTGTTCTATATTTTAGAAGAGAAGCTAGGCTACATAATGCTAGATTTGATGGGCAAAGGGTTTTGAAATTCCAGGCTTGGTGGCTAGTAAGGGTTGAAGTGGGTGAAGTTGGATATTAAATTGAGTTGCAGCAAGATCAAGATACAAAGTTAGTTCTTGACATTAACTGGAGAAGAGGAGACAACCGCGTGATTGAACAACACCTAAACATCTTAAGGTAGAATAAACACATTTTATAAGTCTCTGGTGGAGCCAATGACATCAATTAATTTTATTATTAAACGTCTACTTGACATCACATAGATTATTTGTTCCATAATGGTAATTGTATCAATGTTTGTTCTCCACCAGTAATAAGAAAACTTGGTATTCATGGCTGCTTGGGTAGAAGGAATTGTGAAATTTTTGACAAACAAGCCATACTACAACAGGAGTCCTTCGCAACACTTTTCTTTAAGTCGGAATGTGTACATCATTCAGTCAACTTTGCAAGGTATCATATTAATTTTAACCATATTTTAAATGATCTGTTTTGTGTAAAAAAAACTCTAGCTTTTGGCTTTTGTTTATAGTGTGGAAAGTGAAAGATTCATTATAGTTTCAAGCATTCACATTTATGTCATTGCAAGCTCAAACACTGCTTATTCCACCTTCCCTAATTCAATTTAATTACCACGTCTAAAACCCATGATTATTCTAGTTGATTTCAGAAATTACTACTACAATTGTTGGAAACCATTATTACAGTTGATTCAAACAAATTTTTACTGGTGACATATTTCTACTTCTATTACTAATCATAGTAAACTAATTTTCATGTTATGTTATCCAGAAATGAAAACTCAAAGGATATTTTGAAAGCTTGATTGTCTACTCACTTTGTCCAAAGGCTTCCTTTTGAGATGACATTTAAATATCTATTGTATGTAATATGATACTTACACATATAAATCCATATATTATAAAATACATGAGATTATATTTTTTCCTAAAACATTTTTACAATAAATGCATAGGTTGAGAAAGTATTTGTGTCATGCCACTTCCACTCATAACTAGCTGTTGAGGTTCTTTTTTATAAAAAAATACTTAGATTGAAGATTAAATGCACTCTTCATATATATTTATATATTGTCTTTCCTTTTGATAGAGAGATCTAACATTGATACTAAAGTAGTTGAACACTGAGAGCTAATTACATCTAACATGTTCTCCTGCTCCTAATGTTTGTAAAGCATGATGCTTCATCATTTTATCATAAACATTCAAAAGTATGAAATCATCAAAAGTATTTATAATTGAAATCATCAATGTAGAAGAAAAAAAAAGTATAAAAGCCATATTCACATTACCACCGAAAGGAGAATTGAGTAATTGATCTATAATGTATCGAGTGAGGCCTATTAAATGCTCTATTTAATCAAGATATTGTTACAACATACTTTCCAACTTCTTTCCTCATCATATCAATATTTATTATTGATTAGGAGGGATGTCATCTTTTTAAATGTCATACTTTTACAATGTGTTATTATTTTCCAACTTCTCATCTAATAATGGTGATTGAGGATTTTTATCATCTTAATCATGTGGTTTTTTTAGTGTTCTTTACGTGTTAACATTTAAGAATATAATCAAAATTATTAATCTCAAAAGCTAGAAAATTTCATAAAGTCTTAAACTTATGGTTGCATGCTATTTAAAAACACCTATGTTAACTTAGGGAAACAAGGCACTTTAGGGAGATTAATGGATGCTGAGATGTAAGAGTAGTTTCTAGATAAGGGAAAATTGACACTCAGAAATATGAGTAGAACGTAAAATAAAAGGCATGAAAAGTTTATAAATGTCATCAAATTTTCATTTAACAGGCAAAGAAGATTTGAAATTCCAAGCCTAAGCGGCACTCTTCATACTAGTGGTCAGTGTGCTCCAAACGAGCTTCACAATTATATCGGCATATAAGTAGCCCCTCCCCTCTTTTTTACGTTCCAAATAAATAATAAAGTGTAAATGATCTGTACACGGTTGTAATAGCAAGGATTGATCTTTGGATGCTGATGTGTCACAGTTTTATGTTGGAAATAGTAATTGCGTCCGCGTGCAGTGTCATGTATGTTAAGAGTGTGAGTTAGTTTGGGTTTCGTTTATATTTGGGAAAGTCAAATTTAGTGTGAGTTTTGATGATGAAGTGAGTTGAGTAGGTAGTGAGAAGGCATAAATTCCACACATTATGTTCAGTTATAATTAGATTTTCGTGTTCAGAGCTATGTTACATCCTATGAACAGATCATAATATGTTATTGTGAATTTGCGTTACGAAAGTGCCTGGTGAAGGTAGCTGGACTTGAGGGCCTCACCCGACAAGAGAGTTAAATGCATGAACTCCCTTACGGTGTGACAAGGATTTATGTTTAGCTCTATATCAAAAAAAATGTTGGTTTGAAGGAGATTGGTCAAATAGGAGAAATAAATTAAAAAATTTTAAATTACATAAAAAAAATCATTACATTACTTGATATTAATGGAAAAAATATATGTTAGTTATATACTTTAAATTATATTAGCTTCAATTTCTCTTTGTAAACACTATCATGCTTGTTAATCAATCTCAAACCATCAACCTTTCTCCTCCATACCTCAACCAAATGTTGGACTTCCTACCTAAGTTGAGGCTAATGCAAATATTATATCAAGTATAAATTACAACCCGTTTTGAATGATAGTTATTTTTTTGAAATCATATCCACTTAAAATTGGAAACATTATTTCTAAATTGGGTCCTATCAATGCTATATTCAACCATAAATTTCAATTGTGTCTTAAATTTCTAAATGCTAATAAAATTCTTGATTACATGGCCTCACCACAAGCAAGATAAGAGAGTTAAAGCCCTAAACTCCTTTCCATGGGAGAAGTGGAATGGATCAAAAGATTTATGTTTAGTTTTAAATTAATTGATCTAACTTTTAAAGAGGCAAATGTTATTGATATATATAAGAAAATATATATTCATTTTTAATATGTATATGTATATAAGAGATAAAAATTGTGGTAAATTTCTAAATGCTAACAAGAATCTTGACTATATGGCCTCACCACAAGCAAGATAAGAGAGTTAAAGCCATAAACTCCTTTCCATTGGAGGAGTTCAATGGATCAAAAGGTTTATGTTTAGTTTTATATTTATTGATCTAACTTTTAAAAAAGCAAATGTTATTGATATATATAAGAAAATATATATTCATTTTTAATATGTATATGTATATATGAAAGATAAAAAATGTGGTAGTGGAAAATTGGAGGACATACTCTCACACTCTTTAAAAAATACACTTCTCCCTTTTAAATGAATAAATAAATATCTAGTGCAAGGGCTCTGGAGAATTTCAACTCGCAAAGGACGAGTCTCGAAGTGGAGACTTTGGCTTGCAAGCTCACCCTCAGAAGCTTGCTGCTCCAATGGGACGCCATTGACTTTGAAGCGAGTGTGGTGGTGTAGTAGTGCCATGGATGCACCGCGATCGAACCCTGAAACTGATTTTCCAAGCTGGAGGGGTTGTACAAGGCCTACCTAAGAAGTACATTCCAAACAAAACCCAAATCAGTTTTTGGGATGTTGGTAACCTTACTTCGTTGTCCGGCACTCTCAATCTTTCCTATAACAGCCTTTCGAGCTGAATTCTTCGAACTCTCTGTAAGTTGCCTCTAACTGTTTTCACTGTATTGTCTTGTATGAAGAACTTTGTTTGCATTTGTGAGAATCATTGGTTGAAATTATGTGTATTTTGTGATGCGTACCTATTTCCTGTTAAAATTGTCTTTTGAATCTGTGCATAGTTGCATGATTGTCATTTTATCTTCCTTATATATTGCATATCATAGGAAGGTCCAAAGGTGTGTTTGAGAATTGAAAGGGTGCCATGGACGATGCTCCTCTTAGATGCACAAAAGATTAAATTGTGGGAAAATTTCATTGTAGAGACGAAATTGAGCACCTGAGTCATGAAGACGGTGTGAATTGATTCTAGTTAGAATTCTCATTCCAATTAGCATTTAGGCCTTCTGTAAATCATTTAGTTCTTAGTCAAACGATTGTGGATGTTACTTTTAGTATGGTGGTGAAGGTATGAAATTCAACCTTCGTTGAACTTCAAAAGAGGCGTGAACAACATGAATTGGGATTCAATTTCTTAATAATTGTGTCTAGAAATCGAGACTAAATGTAAATTCGCCTAGCCACTGACAAACAACCTGCATATGGTAAATCTTCCCCTGTTGGAACTAATGGAGAAAGCTAAACTTAGATTATTGTTATGATGATGATAGGTTTGAGACTCTAACCCTAGACCTCATATCCTAATATCTAGGGAGTGGTTGAAACCATCCCGTTAGTGTGAAATCCTATATATTTGAGGCTCATTTGACTCAATGTGAGTAGGCTTGTATGAGTGTTTGTACACTCTCCAGGTATCTCACCTGGAGAGCCATTGAGTTTATAGTTAATATATTCAGTTTTTATCATGGTATCAGAGCCTTGAGGGCTTAGCCCCTCGTGAGCTTGGCCCCTCATGGGTTGAGGAAGCTCGGCCGGTCCTAGAAATAATATATATATATATATATATATATATATATATATATATATATATATATATATAATTTTTTTATTTTTTTTATTTTTTTTTTATCGGTGTAGTGGAGGTCACAGTCGAGCGTCGACCAAGGAGTTTGCTTGGTGGTGAGACCCACCTATTGGTGAGCGCAACTAGTGGGATCAGTTGTGGTAGTCAGTGTGCGGTGGTGTGGAATATGCAAACGTTACCGGTGTTGTTACTGCTGCCAGACGATCTCCTCCTTCGCGGTTTCACAGGCCGATCTTTAAACCCGAATGAAAGTGATCTGTTGGCAACATATTTTGCATGGAAATTTTTTCTTAAAGGCCGAGAGACTAGTAATCTTCGTTGATCGCTGGTGTGATAAGGGTTGTTGATCGTTGACTCGCAGCGGAAGTATGCCTGCGAATAAAACCTGGTGAATCGACCTCAGTGGTGCATGATGTGGAAGCAGAGGCCAGGTAGAAGGAGTTCTGGAGAGCATTGTGCAGAGGAGCGGTGTTTCTACAAATCCCCTGAGACTCGATCCCTGGCCTTGATGCCAATCTCTGCTATCTTGGGAGGTGTTGTATTTTCATCCGTGTTCATTCATTGAAACTTCTGAAGGAACATGTGAACATGGTGTTGGCACATGAGATGAATTTAAGGTGCTTTCGCACAACTAGGGACACATAATTTAATTCGGAGATCCACAATGCTTGAATTGTAGTGCAATGGCGGCTTATGTTGGTCCTTTTACAAACGAGTTGATCGGTACAGTAAATTTGATATCTGCCAGTGGAAAGGGAATTTTAATGGCCGACATGAGCATGCATGACATTGGCAGAGTACTGCACAATATAAGCGTAGAGAACATGGAATACAATTGCCAGATTTTTCCACGAGATCCTCTTCGCAACAGAAAGAGCTCAAAATTATCTAAGCATTTCCATTCTCCACGACGAAACCCTAACCCTTCGATCCCTAAGCGAAAACATGTTTCTCGACATTCTGAGAGTTGGTGGGGTCATTCCAAGAATCCGGATGGAGATGGGCACGGTTCGAATCGCTAGGACCCTCACAGAAGAGCTGGATGGCATGACCCGATAGTGCCAGAGGTATTACAAGGCCGGCACTAGGTGTGCTCAGTGCAGGGCCGTAATTAAGATCAAGCTACTGGAGGCTGCGTACTAGTCAAAAAGAGAGCTAAGTGCTATTGATGAAGGATTTGAGGTCACCCGTGGTGCAGGGTGGACCAACGTGCATCACCGGATACATAGCTACGTGTTCTTCTTTAGAGGCCATAGGAATCGTTGCTCATTGTTCAGCGTGGAGAGCAGCTTTAGCGTGGTGAGTAGCTGAATGTGCAGGAGAGTGGTCGGTTGTGCTGGTAAATGTGCTCATCGTGTTGGTGAGCGAGATGCAGAGGCAGGGGCTTCTGTTGTTGAGGAAAGAAACCAGCAGCAACATTCAAGGAGGAGAGCAACTTTGTGTTCGATTTGAAGGGAGAAGCATGGTTGTTTGTGCATACTTGGGTAAATGTCTTTTTGGTGAAGTATTTTTTTGGAATTTAAATTGATATACATATTGAGATTAGCCATGTCAATATGAAGTTATTTTTTTAGAATTGGCTATTCTAACAAATGACAGGTTCATGGAGTTCCAATATTTAATTGATAAAGACAAAGATGCCTAGGATGTGATCAAAATATGAAGTGCACGAGCAGCATTAGAGATTGGAGGATGATGGACAATCTAGTTTGTGTGAGTTTGAGTGTGTTGTGGAATAGACTCATGATGATTATAGTATATCACACATTTTAATTTTAAGCAAGTCTAGGATTTTTTGTGGTGGTATTTTGTAATGTATGTACCTAGTAACTCCAAAAGTTGGAGTGTGTAATGTAAGCCTGATGAGGAATGTGTATCCCCATATAGTTTGTGGTAATATTAATGTCATGCGAAAAGAGTCAATTTTGCGGACAAAACCGACCTCCCTAGAAAACAAGGCTTTTCTAGTGACAAACAAAACAATCAAGCACTATCTTTCCCTAAATATGCATTTAAAATAAAAGCAACCAGGTGTTTAAGGCGTACCTCTAGTCCAATGCTGTTTGTAGCAGCCAAGCCTCTTCGATCCAGATGAGCTCCTTCTCCTTGAAACCTGCATACACAAACAAGCAAACGATTACATAGCACCTGAACAACTCATATAATAAAACATATTCATCATAAAGACCAAGGAGTTTATGAAACAAATTATATATAACAACTTGTTGAGAAAAATGAACTTAATTGCATTAATTGGAAACAAAAGAAACCATTACAACCAGTGCCTTGGTGTTGTGCATGTCCCTCCCAGGGTCCAGCAAGAGTTCTCCTCTACTTTGATCAGCTCACCCACTTCCAAATGAAGCTAAGAAAGGATTGGGATCTCTCCTCTCAAGCTCTATAAGGGAGTCCTAATTTCAGCAGCATCTACCCTTAGGAATATTCAGCTTTCAACCTCCCTTGCCTCTGGCCCAATGCCTGTATTTATAATGCTTTGGAGGAAGTTAAACAGGTCCACCATCAATGGGATAAGTCCCTCTTTCAAAGGGATAGCTCCCCTCTTCATGGGATAAGTTCCTCTTTCATTGGGATGCATGAACCATCTGGAGGCGCTCAATCCACATCAAACCATCTTCTAGAATGCTCTAGAATCGACCGCAAGTAAGTTTTTTGAAGTAAAACTTGCGCCTTTTGACTTTTACAGGGGTACGCACCCACCCCTTTACAGACAAAGCGTACAAGTACGCAGGTATTATATACTTGAGGTGCATACACGCAGGTAAGAGTAAGAGAAAGTGCGGAACCAGAGTTATATTGATTTTTTAAAGGCTTTCTCTCTTTTTTGGAGTTTGACATGAGGAGCAGAGGTATAAGACTTGCCAAGGAGGACAGTATGGTTATTGATGGAGCCATACTGACTGCAAATAGTCATGGTGACAAATTTTAGTGTAACAGATTGCCCCCTAAAGTGCGAAGCCTGTAGTAGATTAGGGTTTTATATCATCTAGGAAGGGTGAAGCACTTTATCATTTCGAGGATTATCTTGTGGAGAGCCCAGTCGGAACCTGCAAATATTCAACACAAAATACATATATGAGATCATATCATCGCTGAGGTAGGCATTCCCATACTCAGATCAAAAGCTTAACTAACAAACTAACTACTGCTCTGATATAGGAATGATTTCGCAATACATCATAATCATAGACACATGTAGACACAGTATGGGCGCAGCCATCTGTTTATGAATAGTCCACAATATAATGAATACAAAATTCCTCGCAGCCTGGATGGTGGAAACTAGATCCAGGGTCTTCATTTCTACTTCCCGAAATAGTACGATTCTATCCATGCGAATAAATGTGTTGAAGTCGAACATGGTAGAAACCACTTGATTACCAGTCAATGATGTAAACTGTTAACAAGTGTGAGAGAAACCACCAGTGATGTCAATGGCTCTCAAAGTACCCAGTACAATCCGTGAGATGTGAATGAATGTGTTGATGTCGAACATGTCACAGAATCCTTCGATCGAAAGTCAATGATGTAAACTGTCGTCAAAGGCGAGAAACCTGCCATTGAGGCATGCAGATCTCAAGGTACTGACGATTTCTAGATCATCTTTCTAGATAATGTGCTGATGTCGATAGAAAGCGATCCGTCGTAGGCAAGCCCACAACACGAAATCATAGATCAAGTTGAAGAAATTTAGCTGTAAGGACTGACTCAGGGATGGTCAAGATGGATGATAGATATTTTGCAGATGAATGGTTTATTTGCAGTGACCTCTTGAACACATAACGACACAACAGATGGCTTGGTGACAATTGACCCAAAGTTAATACCCAGAAACCGGCTGAAGACTTTCAATGTGGTTTGATCAAATGTTAGGCAAAGGATTTCCCAACCCAGGTGAATGAAAAGTGTCGTGTTCAAGAGTGGTGATAAGGTTTTTCCGAGACAAAGGATAACAAATAGGCTCATTTTTCTCTCTTTTCCCCCACCATTTCTAGCAAGTACCTCTTTATTTTTTACAAGCTTGAGGAGGATAACATTTGCTTGATTATAAGCTCATCCTTCGGATGAGTCCAACTTAGTTTAGGTTCGAACCCTAAGAAGGAGTGGTTCGTTCCTGTTTGTAATCGAACAGGTCCTTTACTGTGAAATTTTAACGAGTCCAGTATAGGAGAAACTCGGCGTTTTTCAATTTTAGAGAGTCTGAAAAACTTAAGAAGACTCCAGGGTTGACCTTTTTCGTAGATTTGTGTCTCCCAAGCCCGAAAAAGTATAAAATAATACTTGAGAGAACCGCTTGATCTTTACGACCAAGGAGTACTTTCATGATTAGTGTCTCTGATCTGAAAAGTAAAAAGCGATCAAGGACACGTCGTTTTATTTCCAATATCGAATTTGAAACGACAAAAATCCGGAAATCTTTTCGTGTTTTTACGGTCAGAAAAGGGCTATAAGAGGACCATCTTTTAATTCCGTTTTAACAAGTTTAAAAGAAAAACTCGGCAATCTTTTCATGTTTCAGGAGTCAGAAAAGGGCTTAAAGATGACTCTAAGGTTTCACTTTTTCGTAAGTTTTAACGAGTTTGAAAAAATGATAAAAATGTACTCATGGTTTTCACCTTTTCGTAAGTTTTAATGAGTTTGAAAAAATGATAAAAAAGTACTCATATGGCCGACTTTCAATTTAATTTACGAGTAGGAAAAGACGGAAAGAACTCGGCATTTTCATTTGTTTTACGAGAATGAAAGATAGCAAAATAATCTCGGGATTTTCATGAGTTTAACGAGTCTTGAAAATAACTGAAACTGACTCAAGATAGGTTTCATTTTTACAAAAGCTTGAAACAGAGAAAAACTATGCTTCCAAGTAGTTTCATTTTTACACAAACTTGAAATAGAGAGAAAATTGTGCTTGATGCCCCCTAAGCATAACTGTTAGAGCGCATGCCCCCCCAGCTTCATTTCATTCAACCAGTTGGATGAAATGAAGGTTGAGTTACGAGATCATTTGAAAGACTCGACCTAAAACTGTAAGAAAATTATGCAAAAACTGAAATAACTAACGTAAATATACAACTTAACATTTATGAGATCTATTCAAACTCTCGACTCAATTAGAGGAGGATTTGTTTCATTTTTTAACGAGCTTGACACAGGAAAAGAACTATGCTCGGATCCAGTTTCATGTTTACGCAAGCTTGAAATGAAAAACTATGCTTGTTATAAGTTCACATGCCCGCAGCATAATGACGCAAATCGAGGTACATGCCCCCCAAGCTTCATTGCATTCAACCAGGTGGATGAAATGAAGGTTTACTTTCGAAATCTTGGAAAGACTCGTGGGAGTTGTTTCATTTTTTAGTGAGGTTGACACAGGAAAAGAACTATCCTCAAAACCCTTGTTTCATTTTTTAAACGAGCTTGACACAAGATAAGGAACTATGCTCATGACTACTCTCTACAATCTACCTAACAAGGAACTATACTCTAAACACCTTGATTCATTTTTTAACGAGCTTGACACAAGACAAGGAACTGTGCTCATACTCACTGATTCATTTTTTAACGAGGTCGACACAGTAAAAGGAACTTTCCTCGAAATCCTACTCCCTACAATCTACCTATATAACTTATCCTTGTTTCATTTTTTAGCGAGCTTGACACAAGACAAGGAACTATGCTCAAAAATTTCGCATGCCCTTAGCATAATGATTCAAATCAAGGTACATGCCCCCCAAGCTTCATTGCATTCAACCAGGTGGAGGAAATGAAGGTTTACTTTCAAGTTCTTGAAAAGATTCGACTCAAAAAGGGAGTTGTTTCATTTTTTAAGGAGGTGGACACAAGAAAAGAACTATCCTCAAAATCTTTGTTTCATGTTTGAAAAATGAGCTTGACACAAGACAAAGAACTATGCTCATATCTACCTATATAATCTAAAAACTACCTGATTCATTTTTTAATGAGGTTGACTCAGTAAAAGGAACTGTCCTCATGGATACCTATTTCATTTTTTAACGAGGTTGGCACAGGAAAAGGAACTATCCTCGCAACACCCTGTTTCATTTTTTAACGAGGTTGAGACGGGAACAAACTATCCTCGTAACAACTGATTCATTTTTTAACGAGGTTGACACAGGAAAGAACTGTCCTCACACCCACTGATCATGGCTTCCAACTAGAAGAAAGACATGTCAATGGACACACCTTGATCATGGCTTCCAAGAGGTCTTCATCAGAAGGAAGGATAGTTCTATGGAAGGAACACATGTCAAGGGACTCAAAAGGGATAAGAACATCGTGTTCAAGTAATCCCATAGAGTTTTCCATGTCAATTACTGGATCTAAATCAAAGGAAGATGAGCAAACACTGAGAGGCTCACTTACATCCGTAACTGAAAACATGGGACCAGTTGCCACATAATTAACCCGTGGCGGGGTAGATACCACTTGAAAATCAGGAACATTTAGGGTTGTCATATTATTGGTAGTTGAAACAAGACTAGGGAACGAAAGCTGGTCTACGGTCACAATATTTCCATTGTGAGGGAAAGACATCACGCGAAAGAGTGTCGATATGACAGCTTTCATTGCATAAACATAGTCTCGCCCAAGGAGTAAATTGAAATCTAAGGGACCTCGAACTACCATAAGATCAATATAGACAGTTTTACCTTCCAAGGTAATGGAAAAATTAGGAAGGATCCCTAAAGGTTCACTAATGGTTCTATTAAAAGCTTTCAGATTCTGCGTAATAGGCTCAAGCAGAGGGGAACCCAAAGCTTTCCAAGCAGTTGAGGATAAAATACTAACATAAGCACCTTCATCTACCTGTGTGCGATGCATGTCCCTACCACCAGCCTTGACAATGATTTGGAAAGGGATGGAGGAAGGAAGACGAGGTTCTGTTAGTCTATTCCAATCAAAGGAAAAGACCTTAGTACTTGGAGTGGGTTCTGTAGAAACAGATGAAATGCCCCCGGCGTAGAAGAATCTGATGTAACAAAAAGAACCTGAGCAGTATGAAGTTCACTCTCTAAAGGAAAAGTGGGATCGACCGAATGTGAAATTGAATCGACCACTTGATCAACTAATGGATCATCAACCTGAGTGACATGAGTTTCACTCTCCAATGGAAGAGTGTGATCGACTGTACTTGAAGTTAGATCAATCACTCCGTCAGTTGACGGTAGGTTGGGAGAAAGTTTACGGTAACCAGTCGGAAATTCTTGCTGTGGAACAGTAAGGTTTTCCAACAATTTTGAGGCTTCATCCATGTGAGGGCAAATGTGAGTTTGATGACTCCCTTTGCATAACTTACAAGGAAACCTAACTTTACCCTTTTTCCCAGGAACCTGACTATCACTGGTTGATGGATCAATGGAAAGTTGATGAAATTTTTCTGACCATACTTCCAAGACCTTTGGAATACCAAGACAATTGACAAGGAAGTGGTCACCCTTACAAAGCCTGCAAGGGTATTTGGGTTTACGATGCATGTTAGAGGTTTCCTCAACACAACTAACACTTACAGCGATGGTTGGTTGGTTGACTTCTTTCTTATCTTGCTTCTTCTTCTTCTTTTTCTTCTTCCCTTTCTTCTTCTTCTTAGCCACCTGGTTACTAGCATCAAGGCTTTTACCAAGCGAAGAGGAATAAATGGAGGAAGAAAAATTAGGCGAAGAAGGTAAAGGGTCAACAGAAGGTTGGTGATGTTGAGATGGTGAACTCTGTTGAGGTGAAGCATTCGGTTGAGGTGGAACAATTGGAGTATTTTGGGCCAACGAAGTTGAAAATAACCATATCGGTAATCCTATTGTAAATCCAGGTAATGACAAAGTAGCCATATAAGGAGGACCAACATTTCCAAAGAAAGGAAAAGTACTAGGATCCTCGTTAAGAGGGGTTCCTAGGTTGGTAAATTCCGGAACAGTTGCCATTATATTCAACTTCAGTGAATTTTATTAACAATTTAAAACTAAAATTAACAATTCACAATTCACACCTAACAATTAAAATTCACAATTCACACCTATGGTCTCTAAAAGTAAAAACAAACAAATTAACACGCGCTATCAAATCTAGGAGTCAAACCACACACAAACAGTAACTTTTCGTACCGAAAACACTAGTTGGTGATGAAATCCAACGTCACAGAATTCAATACAGAAATGGCGGTTGGAACAATTACCCCGGAAACCTGCTTAATGAATAGACTGACACAAGTTTCTCCACTAAACCGTCTCGAGTGAAGAGAACCCCCCAGAAAATCCAAGTGAGTCTAGCCGACGTCTGCTTTAGGTACAGTGGGATCTTCCCACCACTGTCACCTTAGGAAGAAACCTAAAGAATATGGTCACTAAGGCTACCAACTGAGACAAATACACCTGGGGGAACAGTCTACGATCCGATACGCACGCAAGGGCAGAGTAGCAAGCTCAATCCCCTTGAAGGCTCCTTGACATAATCCAAGGTTTACCAACAAGTGACCCCAGGCTCCTCAACAATGGTTAATCCGAGGTTTACCATTTTTAATACGTGAATATCTGGCGTCGTTCCCAATGAGGAAGGATTGATTCCCACACTGGTTCGAACACGATCTCGTGCTTCTCCTTTAAGAGGAGCTTTCCCAGAGCATAAATGCAACAATTGGATTTCTTCCTACCATAAGATACAGCTACTTGTTTGTTTTTACTGTCTTGGAGAGTTAATTACTCTCCTACTCCAAGACACTAGCCTAAGCTAAGTTGGTGTATCAGAGCCCTAGAAATGTAAAAATTACTAGATGAATTTTAATTAAGCGTTGTGTTATTTAGGCTGTTATTACTCAAAAGGGTAGATGGATATGAAACCAATGGTGTTATGACCCGACCCAAAACTGAATGCAATTGAATATGATAATGTAATCTTTTCAATTCGATGAATCCTAACTAAAGTAAGGAGAGAGTTTCCATTCACTTCCAACAATGCAAAATATTGATCACTAAGAGAAAATATAACAAATTCTCTAATGCACTAATTTCATCAAGAAAAACTAATGCAAATCAATTCCAAAATAGTTTTTTTATTTTTATTTTTGTGTAAATTCAAATCAAAGAAAGTTGATCTAAATCTACGATTGATTTTTCAGAATGTAAACTATGCAATTGTAATCTATGCACAATTCACTTGAAAAGTATGCAAATGTAATCTATGCACACTTTTCATTCATATTCTGAAAATGAGAATTCTAATTATGCAAATGTGATCTATGCAAGAGAATTCTCAAACACAAGATGATTCTAATGTAATCTAAGAACCAATCAAGTGCAAGTCGCGAAAATTGGGCGAGAGTTCCAAAGATCAAAAATAAAAACACTCAAAGGCGATTAACACTCATACACAATTTAGCCCCCCCCCCCCGGCGAATGAGGGGGAAATTTTTTTGCAAAAACAAAAGCAAAAAGATGCAAAATTGTGAAAAGCCTGAGACAAACCTCCAAGTAATGACCAAAGGAAATCAAATTAAGAATTTCTCAAAAAAGAGACTCAAAACACCCAATTGATAAAAGCTTAAAGTAGGAATGCCAATGAAATTAACCAAGGAAAGCTTTTTGACAGGGAACAAGCAGGTCTGGGCAATGGTTAAAACCTATAAACAAATTCTAAACTGATAAAAAAGAGAAAAATTTAAAATTTTCAAATTTTTGACAGGGTACGCAGGCAACCTGTTTACACAGGTGCGTCCACGCTCTGTGCACAAAGCAAAAGTGTGTACATGTACGCACTGTGCTTAACTCAGAGGGTGCGTACCTCTCCCAAAACTATGAAAAATAAAAACTAACTCAAAATTAACTAAATTCACCCAATCCCACAATCATCAAGTCAAAAACAGAAACAGAAAATACAGTTTCTCTGGTCAAAGTATCAATCAAAAGAGAAATCAATCAAATCCATGGATTCCCCAGTGGAGTCGCCATTTTGTCATGCGGAAAGAGTCAATTTTGCAGACAAAACCGACCTCCCTAGAAAACAAGGCTTTTCTAGTGACAAACAAAACAATCAAGCACTATCTTTCCCTAAATATGCATTTAAAATAAAAGCAACCAGGTGTTTAAGGCTTACCTCTAGTCCAACGCTGTTTGTAGTAGCCAAGCCTCTTCGATCCAGATGAGCTCCTTCTCCTTGAAACCTACATACACAAACAAGCAAACGATTACATAGCACCTGAATAACTCATATAATAAAACATATTCATCAAAAGACCAAGGAGTTTATGAAACAAATTATATATAACAACTTGTTGAGAAAAATGAACTTAATTGCATTAATTGGAAACAAAAGAAACCATTACAACCAGTGCCTTGGTGTTGTGCAGGTCCCTCCCAGGGTCCAGCAAGAGTTCTCCTCTACTTTGATCCGCTCACCCACTTCCAAATGAAGCTAAGAAAGGATTGGGATCTCTCCTCTCAAGCTCTATAAGGGAGTCCTAATTTCAGCAGCATCTACCCTTAGGAATGTTCAGCTTTCAACCTCTCTTGCCTCTGGCCCAATGCCTGTATTTATAATGCTTTGGAGGAAGTTAAACAGGTCCACCATCAATGGGATAAGTCCCTCTTTCAAAGGGATAGCTCCCCTCTTCATGGGATAAGTTCCTCTTTCATTGGGATGCATGAACCATCTGGAGGCGCTCAATCCACGTCAAACCATCTTCTAGAATGCTCTAGAATCGACCGCAAGTAAGTTTTTTGAAGTAAAACTTGCGCCTTTTGACTTTTACAGGGGTACGCACCCACCCCTTTACAGACAAAGCGTACAAGTACGCAGGTATTATATACTTGAGGTGCGTACACGCAGGTAAGAGTAAGAGAAAGTGCGGAACCAGAGTTATATTGATTTTTTAAAGGCTTTCTCTCTTTTTTGGAGTTTGACATGAGGAGCAGAGGTATAAGACTTGCCAAGGAGGACAGTATGGTTATTGATGGAGCCATACTGACTGCAAATAGTCATGGTGACAAATTTTAGTGTAACAACTAAGACCACTTTTTAACTGCAGGTTTGTGGTTAGTCGGAAACCACTTTGTATTTGCAGTGTCGGTTGGTGGTAAGCCAAAAACCACGTGTAACAGTGAAGTGGGACAGAGATTCCTGTTGGCATGGTTTAGGGTACGCTGACAAAACCCTCGGCCCAGAGTGGCTGGAGTGCCTTAATGGCATATTTGTAGCCCAGAGCGGCTGGAGAGCCTTCGTGGATGAATTGAGTGCCTTGGTGGCAGTATTGAGCCTTCGTGGCTGTGTTGAGCCTTGGTGGCTGAGTTGAGCCTTGCTGGCTGAGTTGAGCAATGGTGGCTGAGAGCCCATGGTGGCATGGTTGAGGGTGATCCGACAAAACCCAATCCTACAAGACTGGTGGTTGCAGCGGTTGGCACCCATGCATTCCGATAGATGGTTGTTCCTTTATATGGACGTTGACATATTCTTTTGTTATGTTTGACCACAACTAGATTTTGCAGATTGATATTCAGACAAGTAGTCATTAAGGGGGAGTGTTGGAAAATGTAACTCCTACTTGTCTCAGTTGTGATTCTTACTAAGTAAAGGAGTTTGTTCCTAGTAGTTAGGATCTATTTCCTACATTGGTGTGTGGTTGAGATATTCTCTCAACCAACAAATTGTGTGTGCATGTATATATGTAATTGCATTTGATTAATGAAACAATATAGACATTATCAGATTTTATCAAAACATTACCGTCATGCTCTTTCACTATTGTTTGTTGAGCTTCAGTGGTATAGGCTTGAGGAAAAGCAAGGTGAAGAGAAGGTGAAAGGTGACATGATGTTGGTTGTTTGGTTGGGTACTCAGGCAGATGAACCGTTTTCAAAGGCATGGCACTCCGATGCAGCAATGGTCCATTTCATGTCAAGGTTCAGTTGGGAAATCTGTTGCAAAAGATAGAGCCACTTTTCCAATGAAAACATGAGTCCTTTCTAGAATGAGGAGTTCCTTTTTGTGACAGCAAAGCCATTCGAAGATCATTTGATTCTCACAGTCGAGAATTGTTTGGAGCTAAATAAGGAAGAAATTATTGGGAGAGTAATGATTCCTATGAATATCATAGACAAATGACTAGATCGTAAGACTGTGAATCCTCGTTGGTTTAACCTTGAGAAGGGGGGTTTTCCACAGAAGAACCAGAGAAATGACACCATTAAGCTACACAAAGCACGCAGAGACAATGGAAACCCCGTGGTCCTGTTGTGGCCAGCAACACCCCCCCTAGTTCATTTAAGTATCAACCAAGATACTAAATGAATGGGGACCCTTAGTTAATTTTTAGGAAAAGTAAGAGTTTCTTTTTGAGGTTACAATCATATGCTTAGGAAAAGCCTCTTGGATATTTTAAGCCTAAGTTTATGATGAGGAGAAAATATTTAAAGTCGCGTTGCAAAAGGATAGGAAATGCCTTCATTTCTCTTTAAAAAATCGATATGCGCACGACCCTCGTGTTAACAATAACATCGCATCGCAACAAAGTAGTGCCCATAAAGAAAAACTTAAAGATTCACCGATCTGCGATAACACCGATCGCTAGATCGCATATCGCAGAAATGAGCCGGCAAGATTTGGCAAACATCAAATTTCTGCGATCTGCGATGTTGCGATCGCTGCGATGCCACATCCTTGCGATTTGCGATTTGCGATGATGCGATTAGCGATCGCGCGACATGCGAGGTTACGTCAGCAAATCATAAATCACTTCAATACGAATCCTTCGGGCACGCCATTCAAAGAAAAGCCACTTACCATAATCTGACCCGAAATCATGCGCTTTTAATGATAGTAAATGAATTAGTTGTCAGTTATTAAATGGATTAAAGACGCGTGCCTTGGTAGAGATTTACTTCACGTAAGGTGGCATATTTGATTTATCTGTTGCATTTAAAACTCTCCCATCACCTTTCTGGATCAGTCATTTCCATTTCACTCGTAATCTGCAGGAACAAAGAGCTAAGACGACTCAGACAGAAACGCAAAGAGAAATGGGAAAGAAAAATAAAGCTCAAGGCTCCGAAGCGAAGGAGAAGACTAAGGAGATGGCACCTCTGTACACAGACACAGCCTGTAACAGAGACGCAGGGATATCAACATGGGAAGGCATGTACAGGCTGCTAGAAGAGGAAAAACCTAGAATAATGAAGGTTGTTGTTGTCGCGGGTGCACCACGCTCTTCTGAGGCGTCCTTAGAGGACCTAGCATGTTCATTCCTTCACAGAATAGCGGCAAGACCCAAAATTCTACCATATACAGACATGATCAAGTGGATACTGGATGATGCAGACTTGAACAACAGACAATTTAAAGTTCATGGACATGGGCTCACCGGATCGTTTGCTACGCAAGATTTGAAGCTTATGTATCATCTTCCTGAACCGCAAGCGACCTATAACGCACAATTTGTTAAGAAGTTTGCGGCGGAGAATCCAGATCTATCAGACACCACTAAAGAATGGTCTAGAAGAGACGAGCCGCTCAAAAAGGATAAAAACGGTATGTACAGCACTGGTTCCCTCACCTCTCCATATTGTTTTGCTACGGCCATGCTCTGTAGGTTATTTGGGATGCCGGATATCAACAAGTTTTCATCTGAATGGCTACCATTAATTGATGCTGCCACAAACGCCGACATCATAGATTGGGCCAAAATCCTTTCTGATACTCTATACATGGTTGTTATCAATTAACGGTCTAAAAGATCCTTTTCTGAAAGGGTCTATCCTCCTTTTTATCTGGCTGCATATGTTATGGATTCTGTTTGTCTTGTATCTAAATTTCCTACTATGGGTTGGAAATGGACTACCCAAGACCCATTACCCATCCATGTTTACCATAAGGTATTATGGGATTCCCAGTTTGCCCCTCACTTCTACCATATTTGCCATGGGATTATTTTGCCCCTATATAGAATAATGTATGATAAAGACCCCCCAAGGTGCCTCCCGAGGCCCAAATTGACATCATCCCCATCGCGAGATGGTTCAGGGAAGAATGGTTTACTTACATTAGAGTTTTTGGAAGCACTGTACCTCCACATGTCCTACCCCTATATGTCTCTGATAAACTTTTGGCTCGGGAAATCGCTTATCAAACCTGTTCTGAAGGTGGCCTGACCAAAGACCTAAAGGACAAGAAGAAGGCCATATCGCCTCAATTTCCCGTAGCTTGTGGGGCCTTCTCTTTGTTCGATGTAGGACACGCTTTTGGCGAAGTGGAGAATGTGACGTGTCTTCAATTATTTAAATTCCCAGCAAGGCCATTTGACCCAAATGATGTGGCCCAAGAATTCACAACGAATGTCAAGATAAGAGTGTTCTCTGGAAAGAAAGATTTGTTTGATGATCTGTTTCAGAATAAGAGTTCGCTCCAAGAAATTTTGCAGGAAGCTCAGTCGAGGTTGTCTCCAGGTGACCTCCAAAAATTCACGTTATACAAAGAAAGAAGGCTGGCCAGTATTCTGCTAGAGAAGCTACGACTGCCCGCTAGAGAACCAACTCCAAGCATCATCCTCAGTGAAAACTCTAGCACTTCTAGATCTAAGTCCAACGCCGCGCAAGAAGTATCTGAGCATCCTCAATAGTCTGTTTACAACCAAGGGAAAAACGAAGAAACAACCAAAGATAAGCTCAGTCAAGTGCAATGTCTCAACATCAAGTTATCGCCTCCCCACCAAGAAATCTCCCCCCTCCTGTCATCGAAGCACCACTTGTCACAACAGAGCTAGATAAAGAGTGGGAAACCTTCAATGAATTGATCAATCTTGAAGGGCAAGCCTCGAAAACACCTGTGAATAATACACAGGTGGTGCAAGAAGTGGTTTCGACCATAGTCAGTAGAGACGCAGAAGCAGAACACCTTCCTATCGCTCCACCTTCAGAGCTTCTACTTAACGTAGAAGAAATTCCCCCACTGGATGTATTCTATAGTCCCCAACACAAAGCAGTTGTAAGGAGACAGAGAAAGAAAAGAAAACTAGAGAATACACTGTCGCAAGATGCTGAACATTTGGACGTCTTATGGAAAGACCCCAATAATAATCCGACTGAAAATCTCACGAAGCTGTCTCAGATTGCAGGAGCATATGCTTCTGCAACTATTGACAAGGCCTCGGAAGTTCAGCAACTATTGAAGGAACAAAAAAATCATATACAGCTGCTACAACAACAGTTGCAACAAGCCAACGCTAACGCTGAAGATTCCAGACAGCTCGAGAAACTACAGGAAGACTTTCAACAAATGTAGATAGGCTATCAAAGGAGTCTCGAAGAGAAAGAAAAACAATTGCAGACTTTACAAGAAATGCATAAAGATGAGCCCAAGCTGGCAGAATTTATTTCAGAATCTATTGGCTTGAACGAGAAACTACTGCAGCAACAGGAAGAGTTGGGACGTAAAATATCACAGTGGAGTCACTATTGTGAGCTGAGCGACAAAATCACCAGTCAAGTGGTGGACTTGCGAAGTGACTATGATCAGAATGACAAGAAGGTGACAGAATATTTGACTTGGCAAGATGATGATGAAGGCAAAAGGGCAGGTGCACCCAGGATAAATGAAAATCATAAGGAGTTGCTCTTTAATAAATGGGACGATCAAATCAAGCAGGCGGAGCAAGCAGTAGAGACAGCGGCAACACAGGCAAGCATTCTTATCGACTGTGTAAATGAGAATTCACACAGGGCCAATTTAATTGCAGAGACCACCCTGGGGTACCTACCAAACAAGTTGCAACTGGAAACAGAATGGAGGCAGAAAGCGCAGGCAAAAGGGAAAGCAATCCAAGCATTGGCCAGGCTGAATTGGGAATATTACTGGACGTACTTGGTTAAACCGCACAGCCAATGGATGACGGTGAAATGCATTACAAACGCAGCCGAAAAGGTAGCGCCAGCTCTCATAGATGCCGTCTTCGTAGCCCAGCTCAGCGCAGAAATCAGTCAGCCGACTCTTCTCAAGCCTATGCTGAACACTTGCAACTTTAAGGACCAAGTTCATAAGTGACTTCATTTAGAATGTTGTTTTTTCTTTCAACTAGATTAGAAAAAGGACGGTCATTTGAAAACCGCATCCTAAATTTTGTAATAATACTATTATTAGAATTAGGAAGTAGTATTTTAACCCTTCTCATTGCATTTGGAGAGAGGTCCAAAAATTTGTCAAAAACTTGTCCTCGGAACATGCACTTCTGCACCCTCAGAGGAGGTTTTGATAAATGGATGGATCGATATTTATTTATGTTTGCATTTTAATGTCTGCTACTGATGTTGCACTTTTGTACTCTTAGTAGATGTTAGAACAAGTAGAGATAAATCGTTATTGCTTGAAGTTTGTGAGTGAAATCAGTCATAAATGGTACTTTTATCTCTTGACCAATTTCTGCTTATATTCTTAGAGTGATATGCAGTTTTAGTTGTTTATATGTTAATGTATGAATGTCTGGGTTAACATTTGGCACTTCTGTACGGTGGAGTCATTTATTTGTGCTTGACATATGAATAACTTATTATGCGATATGCTGTTCACAACTGTTTTGCCTAACTTTTTATGCAGAATGGTTTATCTTAATTGATTTATATTCTTATGATAGCTGAATGATCTTTATTACCAGTTATTCTTCAAAATCTTTTTAGATCGCATAATAGAAGAAATATACCCCGGGTTAGCGTAGATTAGATGTGTTGTTTTCATTAGATTACAATAGCATAGAGTCAGTTTAGGAGTTAGAGTTAAATTAGCTCTAAAATACTTCTAGATCAGCATAATCAAACTCTACACACACACACACTCCTTAGATTGGGAAACTGGTCCCATTATCCCCAGTCGGACCCACTATACCAAACGGGCAAGGAGCTGCCAACCAAGTTTCGGACCGGGTGGGTATCCCCCTTGTTGTTGACCCGATTTCCGGGCCCTCAACATATTTGGTGCTAGAAGGAGGGCCTGAGCATAGTGTTTGTTGGAATGTTTTCCAAATTGTAAAACTTGAATCAGGATGGCTGCTCATAGAATTCGTATTTGGAGTTGCATCCATGTTCCTACCTCTTCCAACACTCCACCAGATGTCGTAAGATTCTTGTCTCAGGTAAAATTCAACGGTAAGAATAATTCTTCTGCCTTTAATCATGCCCTTCAGTTTATTCAAAAATTTTCAAGTTCTGATATTCAGAGAATTGATGAAGGCGTTTTGTGCAGGATTTTTACTCTTACATTCACAGCGGAAGCCAGAAAATGGTGCAGAACCCAGTTGCATCAATTCACAGCTGGGACCAATTCGTCAAGACTTTCATTTTGGAATTTGATTGTTATGACTACGACTAGGTATATGATGAAATTGATTATCTACGGAAGCAAGATGAACCCGTAAGGGATTTTAATATGCGATTTCATCTTAATTGTCTAAAGTATGATCTTGAAAATGAGCTCACGGATGAAGAATCTTCAGATTATGCTGAGTATTCCCTACCTCCTATGTCTGATCAAGTGGAAGTTAGTTCAACCTTTGTTTCATTTTCTTCTAATATGAATGAGGATTCCAAGTTGAATACACAAATCATCCATAATGAAGAAAATCTACAAAGCCTAGGAGTCATGCATTCTCTAATACCAAAAGACAAAAATGAGAATGTTGAAAGAGAAACTACCTTGGAACCAGGAGGTGACTCTGATACAAAGTCAGACAATATCATTACAAATCAACGAATGCAGATGCCAAGGTTAGAACAAGGAACTATTTCTCTTTCAAAAAGTATCAGCGCACAAAGGTATGATCTAAAGCCCGATGTTTATGATGAATCTGATGAACAAAGTTTTTTTCATGATGTTTTCAAATGCATTATTCCAGATTCGCATTTTTCTCTTTATCCCGATGTTTTTAGTGATGATAATTTTTCCCCTCTCAATATTAAAGATATCTCAAAAAACACAGAGGGTTATTCAAACGACTCATCATTAGGTTTTCAAGATAAAGAGACAGCTTTAGCACATCCTTTGACCAATGTCAAACAAGAGCCGCTTGACCTCCCTTGTCTGAAAATATATAATGAAAAAGAGAAGCCTAGGGAAATCTGTAAAATCATTTGTGATAGTTACTTTGACAACGATGATGTTGTTGAGTTATCCCAAGTAACTCAACTAGATTTAGATAATGAGAAACATACCAAATCAGAAATCATATCAGTCGACCCTCATTTCAAAGTAAAAGATCATTTGCATGATTTTAATATCCAAGACAATACCCCGATCTATGATTCATATCATGAGGAAACCTCCATACCTGTTCACAATCATAACTTAGCTCCTGATTCACAAGACCTGGTCAGTTCTTGTGAGGAACAAGATGTTACAAGTAAATCCCAGTTGTGCTGCAACACTATTTGTACAAATAGTCATTCCTTTCTTTCTCACTTGCACTCATTTTGTACAAAATCGGATTTCGTTTTAAATTTTCAAACTTTTGATAGACTATGTTTTAGCGATTTATATATGGGAACTTTCATTTCAAATGAAATCGCTAAAAGCTCAGCGTTAACAAACAACAGGTTACAAGCCATTGAAACTAAAAAAAAAAATTCACAATCTGGCTTGTTATCCTTCCTATTACGAGATCATCAATTAATAACAGAAATTCATCCTAATTTTTATGATCCAATAGGTATCCAGTTGGAAAGAAGTTCTCATGAGAAAGGAAAATCAGACAGAATTCCAATTGAGGTTATATGTTCTTATTCCACAGCCAACATTTACGGTCCAAGGAAAATTTGGTTCTTTACACTGATGTTTGGAAGTTTCATACGGCTAGGAATAAAAATGAATAGATGGTTCCATTGGAAATATCATTTCACATAGTTTATTTTCAGTATATAGCTAGAATAGGAGTAGGAGTAATTTAGCTAGGTTATTAGGTTTGCTTTTGATAATTGATAGGCAAAATTATACATATTCTGTACATAACCCTAGGGAATGTCTACCTCTCATTGCGTTAAATATTTTTCTCCATAATAACATTTGCTTTGGCTAACGGCATTTGACATTTACTAAAGACACCTTTTCTCTGTCAAAGATTTTGAACTTCTGCTCCTATGAACAGCGAATCTTTTAGAAACTTGATCTTTATTATCAATAGAACTTTAACCCAGATATGATGATAGTTTCAACTCCAAGAAATTTGAAGAAAGCTATCTCAGTGAAGAAATTGTTTTAGGTCAGCACAATGAAAGGTATCAATAATAAAATAAAGATTCTCTGTAGAAACAGCCATTACCAAAACAACCCTATCATTGTCGTCCAGAACTTTCTTAAGGAAAGAAAATTTGACTTCCTCCCTGCTAAAGGAAAACGCAGCATTCAGAGGAACAATCCAAAAAGACACTATATCTCAAAGAATAAGAGGTCTCATCACGAGCCGGCTTATCATGATCACAGATATTATAACTTGCTGACTTTGCCAAAACTGTCTATCAAAACAGGGCAATGACTCAAGATTGTTGCAATCAAAAGACAAGGGGTCTCATCACGAGCCAGCTTGTTTAGCAAAAGTGTAAATCAAGTGAATGACTGTGTCATAATTTGGCCACCAAACCAAGACATTGTTCTTTGGAGAATAAAAAAGGAAAAAGTGTCAAAAAGGGTTTTTCTCTGAAAGATTTGTAAATAACCTTAAGCAGGATAAAGGATCATTGTTGGGTAATACGTAACCCTGTCGAGGCTATGGACACCTGCTGGCAGCAGAGGCTCTACCTGCGACAAAGGAGCATATTTAAAAAAGGTTGTTACATAGGGAAGACTTTATTTTATGTTTTACAAGACCAAGTAATGACTGATTTAAATGCAAGGACAAACTGAGGATGCAAATAATTGAAATAGAAAGGGGTTGAAACAAAACATCATTAACAGTTTGAAGTATCATTTGTTTTATCTTTTTATAATAAAGTTCAAGTTTTCTAAAAAAAAAAATTTTTTTTTTTCAGGAGTTTGAAAGTGTCAATAGAAAATCAGAGATAACTGGTTCTCCCAAGTGAATCGCCAATTGTTGTGGCCAGCAACACCCCCCCTAGTTCATTTAAGTATCAACCAAGATACTAAATGAATGGGGACCCTTAGTTAATTTTTAGGAAAAGTAAGAGTTTCTTTTTGAGGTTACAATCATATGCGTAGGAAAAGCCTCTTGGATATTTTAAGCCTAAGTTTATGATGAGGAGAAAATCTTTAAAGTCGCATTGCAAAAGGATAGGAAATGCCTTCATTTCTCTTTAAAAAATCGATATGCGCACGACCCTCGTGTTAACAATAACATCGCATCGCAACAAAGTAATTCCCATAAAGAAAAACTTAAAGATTCACCGATCTGTGATAACACCGATCGCTAGATCGCATAACGCAGAAATGAGCCGGCAAGATTTGGCAAACATCAAATTTCTGCGATCTGCGATGTTGCGATCGCTGCGATGCCACATCCTTGCGATTTGCGATTTGTGATGATGCGATTAGCGATCGCGCGACATGCGAGGTTACGTCAGCAAATCATAAATCACTTCAGTACGAATCCTTCGGGCACGCCATTCAAAGAAAAGCCACTTACCATAATCTGACCCGAAATCACGCGCTTTTAATGATAGTAAATGAATTAGTTGTCAGTTATTAAATGGATTAAAGACGCGTGCCTTGGTATAGATTTACTTCACGTAAGGTGGCATATTTTATTTATCTATTGCACTTAAAACTCTCCCATCACCTTTCTGGATCAGTCATTTCCATTTCACTCATAATATATAGGAACAAAGGCTAAGACGACTCAGACAGAAACGCAAAGAGAAATGGGAAAGAAAAATAAAGCTCAAGGCTCCGAAGCAAAGGAGAAGACTAAGGAGATGGCGCCTCTGTACACAGACACAGCCTGTAACAGAGACGCAGGGATATCAACATGGGAAGGCATGTACAGGCTGCTAGAAGAGGAAAAACCTAGAATAATGAAGGTTGCTGCTGTCGCGGGTGCACCACGCTCTTCTGAGGCGTCCTTAGAGGACCTAGCATGTTCATTCCTTCACAGAATAGCGGCAAGACCCAAAATTCTACCATATACAGACATGATCAAGTGGATACTGGATGATGCAGACTTGAACAACAGACAATTCAAAGTTCATGGACATGGGCTCATCGGATCGTTTGCTGCGCAAGATTTGAAGCTTATGTATCATCTTCCTGAACCGCAAGCGACCTATAACGCACAATTTGTTAAGAAGTTCGCGGCGGAGAATCCAGATCTATCAGACACCACTAAAGAATGGTCTAGAAGAGACGAGCCGCTAAAAAAGGATAAAAACGGTATGTACAGCACTGGTTCCCTCACCTCTCCATATTGTTTTGCTGCGGCCATGCTCTGTAGGTTATTTGGGATGCCGGATATCAACAAGTTTTCGTCTGAATGGCTACCATTAATTGATGCTGCCACAAACGCCGACATCATAGATTGGGCCAAAATCCTTTCTGATACTCTATACACGGCTGTTATCAATTACCGGTCTAAAAGATCCTTTTCTGAAAGGGTCTATCCTCCTTTTTATCTGGCTGCATATGTTATGGATTCTGTTTGTCTTGTATCTAAATTTCCTACTATGGGTTGGAAATGGACTACCCAAGACCCATTGCCCATCCATGTTTATCATAAGGTATTATGGGATTCCCAGTTTGCCCCTCACTTCTACCAGATTTGCCATGGGCTTATTTTGCCCCTATATAGAATAATGTATGATAAAGACCCCCCAAGGTGCTCTCCCGAGGCCCAAATTGACATCATCCCCATCGCGAGATGGTTTGGGGAAGAATGGTTTACTTACATTAGAGTTTTTGGAAGCACTGTACCTCCACATGTCCTACCCCTATATGTCCCTGATAAACTTTTGGCTCGGGAAATCACTTATCAAACCTGTTCTGAAGGCGGCCTGACCAAAGACCTAAAGGACAAGAAGAAGGCCATATGGCCTCAATTTCCCGTAGCTTGTGGGGCCTTCTCTTTGTTCGATGTAGGACACGCTTTTGGCAAAGTGGAGAATGTGACGTGTCTTCAATTATTTAAATTCCCAGTGAGGCCATTCGACCCAAATGATGTGGCCCAAGAATTCACAACAAATGTCAAGATAAGAGTGTTCTCTGGAAAGAAAGATTTGTTTGATGATCTGTTTCAGAATAATAGTTCGCTCCAAGAAATTTTGCGGGAAGCTCAGTCGAGGTTGTCTCCAGGTGACCTCCAAAAATTCACATTATACAGAGAAAGAAGGCTGGCCAGTATTCCGCTAGAGAAGCTGTGACTACCCGCTAGAGAACCAACTCCAAGCATCAGCCTCAGTGAAAACTCTAGCACTTCCAGATCTAATTCCAACGCCGCGCAAGAAGTATCTGAGCATCCTAAAGAGTCTGTTTACGACCAAGGGAAAAACGAAGAAACAACCAAAGATACAGCTCAGTCAAGTGCAATGTCTCAACAGCAAGTTATCGCCTCCCCACCAAGAAATCTCCCCCCTCCTGTCATCGAAGCACCACTTGTCACAACAGAGCTAGATAAAGAGTGGGAAACCTTCAATGAATTGATCAATCTTGAAGGGCAAGCCTCGAAAACACCTGTGAATAATACACAGGTGGTGCAAGAAGTGGTTTCGACCATAGTCAGTAGTGCCGCAGAAGCAGAACACCTTCCTATCGCTCCACCTTCAGAGCTTCTACTTAACGTAGAAGAAATTCCCCCACTGGATGTATTCTATAGTCCCCAACACAAAGCAGTTGTAAGGAGACAGAGAAAGAAAAGAAAACTAGAGAATACACTGTGCAAGATGCTGAATATTTGGACGTCTTATGGAAAGACCCCAATAATAATCTGACTGAAAATCTCATGAAGCTGTCTCAGATTGCAGGAGCATATGCTTCTGCAACTATTGACAAGGCCTCGGAAGTTCAGCAACTATTGAAGGAACAAGAAAATCATATACAGCTGCTACAACAACAGTTGCAACAAGCCAACACTAACACTGAAGCTTCCAGACAGCTCGAGAAACTACAGGAAGACTTTCAACAAATGCAGATAGGCTATCAAAGAAGTCTCGAAGAGAAAGAAAAACAATTGCAGACTTTACAAGAAATGCATAAAGATGAGCCCAAGCTGGCAGAATTTATTTCAGAATCTATTGGCTTGAACGGGTAACTACTGCAGCAACAGGAAGAGTTGGGACATAAAATATCATAGTGGAGTCACTATTGTGAGCTGAGCGACAAAATCACCAGTCAAGTGGTGGACTTGCGAAGTGACTATGATCAGAATGACAAGAAGGTGACAGAATATTTGACTTGGCAAGATGATGATGAAGGAAAAAGGGCAGGTGCACCTAGGATAAATGAAAATCATAAGGAGTTTCTCTTTAATAAATGGGACGATCAAATCAGGCAGGCGGAGCAAGCAGCAGAGACAGCGGCAACACAGGCAAGCATTCTTATCGACTGTGTAAATGAGAATTTACACAGGGCCAATTTAATTGCAGAGACCACCCCGGGGTACCTACCAAACAAGTTGCAACTGGAAACAGAATGGAGGCAGAAAGCGCAGGCAAAAGGGAAAGCAATCCAAGCATTGGCCAGGCTGAATTGGGAATGTTACTGGACGTACTTGGTTAAACCGCACAGCCAATGGATGACGGTGAAATGCATTACAAACGCAGCCGAAAAGGTAGCGCCAGCTCTCATAGATGTCATCTTCGCAGCCCAGCTCAGCGCAGAAATCAGTCAGCTGACTCTTCTCAAGCCTATGCTGAACACTTGCAACTTTAAGGACCAAGTTCATAAGTGACTTCATTTAGAATGTTGTTTTTTCTTTCAACTAGATTAGAAAAAGGACGGTCATTTGAAAACCACATCCTAAATTTTGTAATAATACTATTATTAGGATTAGGAAGTAGTATTTTAACCCTTCTCATTGCATTTGGAGAGAGGTCCAGAAATTTGTCAAAAACTTGTCCTCGGAACATGCACTTCTGCACCCTCAGAGGAGGTTTTGATAAATGGATGGATCGAGATTTATTTATGTTTGCATTTTAATGTCTGCTACTGATGTTGCACTTCTGTACTCTTAGTAGATGTTAGAACAAGTAGAGATAAATCGTTATTGCTTGAAGTTTGTGAGTGAAATCAGTCATAAATGGTACTTTTATCTCTTGACCAATTTCTACTTATATTCTTAGAGTGATATGCAGTTTTAGTTGTTTATATGTTAATGTATGAATGTCTGGGTTACCATTTGGCACTTCTGTACGGTGGAGTCATTTATTTGTGCTTGACATATGAATAACTTATTATGCGATATGCTGTTCACAACTGTTTTGCCTAACTTTTTATGCAGAATGGTTTATCTTAATTGATTTATATTCTTATGATAGCTGAATGATCTTTATTACCAGTTATTGTTCGAAATCTTTTTAGATCGCATAATAGAAGAAATATACCCCGGGTTAGCGTAGATTAGATGTGTTGTTTTCATTAGATTACAATAGCATAGAGTCAGTTTAGGAGTTAGAGTTAAATTAGCTCTAAAATACTTCTAGATCAGCATAATCAAACTCTACACACACACACACCCCTTAGATTGGGAAACTGGTCCCATTATCCCCAGTCGGACCCGCTATACCAAACGAGCAAGGAGCTGCCAACCAAGTTCCGGACCGGGTGGGTATCCCCCTTGTTGTTGACCCGATTTCCGGGCCCTCAACAGTTCCACAACTAGGCCTCCCTCCAACGCTGGCAGAAGAAGATTGCATAACTAAGGGGCCATGGCACTCGCAAACAGTTTCACATTTCCACCACAAACCAAATTGAAGAATTATTTGGCAGTGCAGAGTGACCAGAACAAAAATAATTTACAGATGGGTGACGACCCAATAACTTTGATTTTTCAACCTTGAATAATATGCTTGACTATTGTCTTAGATCCATTGTTATTATGTAATAAATTTGTAACTTTGTACTTTATTCTACATTTCTCTACAACTGGATCCAATATTTAAGTTTTAAGGCATTAAAATGTGAAAAAAAAAAAATTATTGCTGTGATTTTTACCCCCTTTTAGCTTAGATGTTGGTTTTCCATAGCATTACATTTTAGGTTGTTACTTGTTTATCCTTTCATGATCAGCAGCTTCCATTGTTTTAACTGTTTTTCATGTTGTAGGTGTGATCGTACCATGGTTCAGCAATGGATTGAGAGAGTTGGCATATGTTCGTGTGTTATAGACATTTTTGGGCACTACAACCCTAAGCATGAAATGTCCATAAACCAAGGGCTCCTAAGTCCCTAAAAGTGTTGTTCTAACCCCTAAAGGAACAAGGTCAACTGATTACAACTTCTCCCAGAAGTTCTCCATGAAAAACTGCTCAGAATTGGTCAAAACAGGATCATTTCAGCTACTCCATAGGCAAAGTGAGTTGCATCTCACCTAAATACACTGTGTGGGTGCGTTGCATTTCAAAAAGCCCTTCTATGGGGTGCGATGGGCGACAAGTGACAAATGGCAGTGTCATTCCGCGAGGTGGAGAGGCATGGAAACTTCCAGAAACTTCTCTTGTGACACTTGCCTCACTGAATTCAACCAAGGATGAGTAAGAGATCATCAATCTCCAAGTGGAAGCAAGAACTATCAGAGGGAAGACACTAATCAAATCACAAGCTGACTCATCTCCCTTACAGATATCTATATATGGATCCCTCATCCCAGAGATCCAGGGGCAAGAATTTTGTATATTGTAAGGAATTGTTGTTGGTTTCTTGAGACAACATCAGATTGTTGGGTGATCTAAGCTTTGTATGAGGTGAAGAGGGGCTTCCTTACTGAGAGGATGATGCTGGGTCAGAACAACTGGTTGTAACTCCCTTCGCTCTTTCTTGTTTATCAATAAAAGCTATTCAAGTTTTCCTCCATACTCTTGTGTCATTTATGTTTGCTGCATTTGTATGGTCAATTTACATCTGATCCTAGATTGTTTATGATTATAGATCCATGTTCTTGTATAGTGCTATGCTACTGTGATCTTACAGGTACTCTGTGAAGCTGGGCGTGCAAGGGAACAAGTAGCGAAAGACTATCAAGAGAGAGAGGAATCGAACCAGGAGATTAGCGCAAGACAGAGGTTGGTCTTCTTTGTTCTTCTCTCATCTATACTTCATAAAGGAAAAATGAAAGTAGCTTTACTTTGTTTGTTTCTAAGGTAGCTATCACACCTTAGTGGGATAAGCAGTTTTGTGTAGACACTTTTCCCTGTAACAAAATGGCGACCATATTGGGGACGAATTAGTTTGTTTGTTTATCTTCCTTGTTGTCTATTTTATAAACTTACAGACGGAGCCTAAAGTCGAGCCAGGTAGCTTTCGAACTGCATTTGCTATGCAAATGCAAAGTAGATAAATGCCGCTTCAGTCAATCTCCGGGATTTGTTTATAAATTAAACAACTGATTTACAAACTCTCTGATTGCCCTTTGTGATAGCTCTTAGATCCTCCTTAGATCTACCCTTGATTGTTGCATTACTGATTACCATTTGCTCGGCCAAAACCCATGAACTGAACTGCAAACTGTGACCTGGAACCCAAGCAAAGTCTCGTCTCTGGCCCAGCGCAGGTACTGTTCTGTGAATCTGAAATTCAGCGCACTTCCCGAGTGTAGTAGGTGCGCTACATTTCAAATTCCCTGTGTTACAGGTGTGCTGATCAGACTAGGCATTGTTCAATTTTGGTTTCTGTAGTTCATTCTTTCCAGTTCTATTCATGAATTTTGTTGCCTGTGATCAGTATATCTCTGTTTGAAACCCCTTTTCTTTGCTGTTATTCCGCCTCCTTTGTACAAAAGAACTGTAAATGTTTTTGTGTGTTTGTTGGGTCATTTTCAGTTCTCCTTTGCAAAGTAACGTAATCGTACTGTCGTCCTTTGATTTGAAAGCGTCGCAAGTGTCGCTTTTAGGCATAGGAAAGAGTTTGATTGCTGTAGATAGTCGATTATCCTGTTACTATTGTATTTGGTCTAAATTTGTAATTTTTCTAGTGTCGAAAACAAGTATTCATTTCCAAATCGTAAGGTGTTGTGATTGCCTCCATTTTTGATTTCGAAAAGAAACCTGTTGATAACTGTCGCTTGAAAAGTAATTCAGATTTGTGCATCAACTTTCTTTTTACCATTTACATACTAAGAAAGTCGAAAACAAATACATGCATGTGCATTTTCATTTAGACTGTTTGATTGGTTTGATTTAGGAAAGTGCATTTAGAGTGTGCTCTTTGCTCTTTGTGAAAGAATATTGTCTCTCTTTCCTTAGTATCTAGGAATTTCATTGCACAAAGAAGATAAAAGATTGTTTATCATCTTGGATTGCATTTTAGGAATTACACATCTACATCTCGCGGTGAACCTGAAAGGCAAACTTCATAAACAAGATCAACTATAAAATAAACTCAATGAATCTAAAAACGCTTTGGAACCTAACGCACAACATTTAGAAGTCTAGGCTAAAGACGTATTCCGGCGTCGTAAAGCCTGGTAACTGTTGTTCTCACTGATGGTTGGGTGATTCCTCCACTTTGAGACGATAAGTGCCAGTACGGACTTGTGCTCCCACGTATCGTCGAGTATATTTTGGGAGACCACAATAGGCTTAATCCTTTATCCATAGGAAGTCGTGTCTGCCGCCCTATCGATCGCAAGGCACTGAACACGGCATTCAGGAAGATTGACTGCCGTACCGTAAAAAGTATTCTACAGTTTTGTGATTGGTTTGGTAATCCCTCTACCTAGATTTCCAGAGCAGTCCCTTTCGTTCCTTTTTAGACTCCTTAACGGAAAAGGTCCATCTGAGCACTTGTCACTTCAAGCTCATTAAAAATCGAAGGCGACTAGAGTCATTTTTTGTTTTTTCTCGACTCTTAAAAATTGAAAAAACAAGTTGTGTCAAAGTGTCTAAAATTCATCTAATTCGGAAACATACTTCCCCTTTATTTTTAGTTGATCGAGTAATCCGCAATCATGGAAGAAAGTCAATTGAAACCCCGTCGTTCGCAGAGGCTTACGAGTCAACCGTCTTTGTCTCCGGAATCAAAGCTAGTACGGACAAAGTGAACTCGTTTAACCGGTTCCAAATCCCCTGTTAAAGTTAGAACAAGTGTTCCGACAACATCAGAGACTCCGGTTACTCCAAACATTTCTGGTATCCCTGCCTTTACAGAAGAATTTCAACAGCCACAAAAGGATAGTGGTATTGATCCTAGTCTGAGGGTAAGCACTTGTATCACTGAACCAGTTCCATCTACAACCGGTGCGGAGAGTGTTCCTCCTCAAACATCTGTCGCTGCCGATTCCATACCTTCTTCGGCACCATAAATATTCTACGGACCTGACAGTCTACCCCTTCCACCTGGTCTGATTGCTATAGAAGAGATTGTGGAAGATCCTCCATCTAGTACTCCATCGCAATTTGGAGTCGGGATCACTCTGTATCCTTCTTCATCAGAAGTTAGTCTACCGCCAGCGGAAGCTCCTGTAGAATCGCTAGGTAATCTTTTGGATAGACTAGAAATGTCTGAACAACCGTCAACATCTAGGACTGTGTCGTCTGACACAGCGATGACAGAACTCCCTGTTATCACTCCAACAATGTTCACCGGTATACCATCTGTCCCAACTAGCTCTAAATCGCTAGAAGGAGCCCACTCAGGGGCAATTTCGATGATATGGTCTGTTCCTGTTTGTTCATCCGGAATAATATCTGGAAACTCTTATATTGAGTCTCAACAAATTAATCCATTTGGAGGTCAATTTGGGCAGTCCGGCCCTCAAGGGCAAACCATTCCCTTAAGTACCGAATTACCACCGTATGGGGGGCAGTATGCCCTTTCATTATCCCCTCCAGGAGGACAGCCATACGGGAGTTCACAACAAAATTCAAGTTATGTTGGAATTACTTCAAGAAGTTGGGTATCGATGCTACCTCAACAACCAAGAGTTGTATATTCGATGCAATAATGCTTACCTATGTCAAGTATACCAACTACGCTAGCTATTGTGACGGTGTCGCAAGTTCAAGCGCTGCCTGTTGTATGCCAACCTCAGGTTTCTCAGGTTGTAATGCAACAGCCCCTTGACCCTGCAACTCAACCACAATCACTGACTGGTGGAATGACACAGGTTCAAATGGGTACAATTACCCCTCATCTTGGTCAAACAGTTAGTATCGGGCAACAACACATGGCTTCACAACCATGGCTAGTGCAATACCAACAACTGCAGTTCCAAAGGGTATACCAAGGTTCTGAGCAACAAATCTTTGCGAATAGTGGGCAACCGTATATTCAAAACGGTCAAAATCAACCATTTTACAATGGTCATGCCCACCAACCTTACCAAAGTTACCAGCATCAAATGCATTATGCTGGTATGCAAAGACCAACTGCTCAGGCAATCCCATCTTATCCTGGGTATGCTTCACCTAACCTGAATCAACAGTTACCCTTCGTGGCAACTTTAGAGTTACCTAATTTAAATCGGTTAACAAATGATCCAATCGCTTACGCTCCTTGGTGGCCAACGATTCCACATAAACTTCCATCAAATATTCCTAAATTTAATGGAAATCCGGGTGAAGATCCGTCGAATCATGTGATGACCTTTCATCTGTGGTGTTCATCAAACACCCTAAATGATGATTCGATTAGGCTTCACCTTTTTCAGAGGACGTTAACTGGTCCGGCAGCAAAATGGTATATCGAATTGCCTAGAGCTTCATTCGACAACTTCAGTACCCTAGCCACAACCTTTTTGACCCATTTTCAGTTACAAATAAGGTACGAAACGGGAATAGAACTTCTAACCAACTTCAAACAAATGACGGCCACTCACATATCTGATCATATACATGAGTGGTGACGTCGTCATAGAATGGTGAAAACGTATGTTCCCGATCAGCTCTTAGCTGAATGGTTTATCAAGTCATTACTTCCTTCCATCACGGAAGATGTGGCAAAAGGGGGAGTCGTCACCGAAGAGCAGGTTATCGCTCGTGCGCAATACTTGGACTTGATTTACACTCAGTCCGGCACGCTCTATGATAAAATACCTGACGCTCCTAGACCGGAATTCTCAGTTCCTCCCCCTCCTAAATCAAACAATGACTCTCATGCCAATGATGGCGTGATTGGCGCAATAGACACGAAATCGACAAAGGCTATATCTAAAAAGGCCCGTAAGATCTCCGTCAAAATGAAAATGAGGAACTTCTTTCCTCGGAATTAAATGCCATATCGACAGATAAAGGCAAAGAAACCAAGCAACCAGGGGGCAAGAAGAAAGCCAAAGGGAAGAAGGAGAAACAGGGAGAATCATCACCTGAAAAATCTTCTGCAAACCCTCCTGGAAATAGGAAACCAAAAAATCCATGCTTTATATGCGATGAGGATCATTGGACCGCAGATTTTCCACACAGAGCTGAGCTTAAAAAATTCTTCAAGAATTCAAAAACCTCGGCAGTATTAACTGATCCGTTTCCAAATCCAGGGACAAATCTGGTTGACAGTGGAAATTCTTCCCCGTCTCAAGTGCTAATGTTGTCGGTTTCCAAACAGCAAAATGATGCTTTGATATCGACAAGAAACAAAGATTATGGGAATCCACAGCTGTCGAACAACAAGGATAAAGATCAACCTAGTAGTTCGACAACAACTTCGATAGAAGTTGCGCCACCCATCATTCCCGAGTTGACAATAAAACCGCCAAAGGGAGTAGTACACAAGTCGACGTTTAATCCCCGCGCTAGAGTGGCACAACATTATAATATAGTGGAATATTTGGCCCAATCGCCATCCGCTATGTCGACTCTTGAGGTACTACAAAATTTCCCATCCCAAAAGCAGGCTTTATTATCAGCCATTGGTGGGATAGACCCAAAGGATTCCAATCTTGTATCCTTCGATCATAAAGGATACGATCCTCAGTTACCAGCTCAACTAGCTTTCCTCGTTCAAGTGAAAGCCCTCAACAAAACTGTTCGTTGAACAATTATTAATGAGGGGGCATCTACATGTATTATGTCGATGAGTTGCTGGAAAACTTTAGGATCTCCAACCTTGTCGTGATCTTCGACGACATTAAAAGCATTTGACGGACGAACATATACCCCATATGGTATTCTAAGTAACTTTAAGGTTGAACTAGGAGGGAAAACAGTAGAAATAGATGTTGAGGTAATAGATGGAAATCTCGATTACAACATCCTACTGGGAAGACCATGGATATATGCCATGGCTGCTGTTGTGTCGACCTATTTTAGAAAGATTTCATTTCCCTTTCAAGGAGGGATTACAATCGTCGATCAACAAAACTTCCCGCCCAATGGTTCTCAAGTTACGGGAAGCATTCCAATGATCCATGGAAGCCCCCATTCGCTTCAAAATATCGGAGTAGGCCTACTAAAAGATCCTATATTAATGGGAACTTTCTCCCTTCCACCTCCAATCAATTTGGCGGAAGTACTGTCAGTAAGAACCTGCAATATGATATCTTCTAAAAAGATCTCAGAAAACAATATCGACATGGGTCATACACAAGTTTTGCCTCCAAGCCCAACATAAATATTGTAGCAATCAATGTTTCTAGCATGGGAGGCAAACCCAAATCAACGCTCATCAAGCGTTTTGATAGATAAGTCTAAGGAATATGGTACCCCTTCAGATCCTTGGTCGCGAGTGCATGTCACCGACGAAGGGATTGTTCAATCAATGGTAATTGAAGTGGCACCATGGGATGATTACCACCATCGTTCCCTTCTTCCGGATTGTGAAGAAAATACTCCTAATGACCTTTATCATCCTTCAGTTTTTTATTTCCTATCAAACACTGTAAACACGGTGGATTCCGAGCGAAACTTGTCCAACATTGAAGAGACTATCGCCATAAATATCTCGACCAAAACAGATGTTGTAGAGAATATTTATGTTGGCAAATGTTGTTCTCCTTCAGAACTGGAAATATATAATGCTCCTTTTCGCGAATTCAGAGATGTCTTTGCTTGGTCATATAGTGAAATGCCAGGCATTGACTCGAGTATCGTTGAACACGAAATCAAGATGTATCCAGATGTCAAACCAGTACGACAACGGCTACGGCAGGTGCACCCCAAGAAAACCGCTGCCATTAAGGCAGAAATTGAAAATCTTCTCCATGCTGGTTTCATTTACCCTGTTCCTCTAACCGATTGGGTATCGAATATTGTCCCTGTTATGAAAAAACAAGGAACAATTAGAGTGTGCATCGATTATAGGGATGTAAATCAAGCTTGTCCAAAAGACAACTACCCTACTCCCTTCATCGACCAGATAATTGATGAATGCGCCAGATGTGAAATCTTTTCATTTATGTATGGATTCTCTGGGTATAATCAAATAAATATCCGCCCACAGGACCAGTCAAAGACTGCATTTATCTGTCCGTGGGGCACGTTCGCATATCGAAAATTACCCTTTGGTTTAAAGAACGCAGGGGAAACTTTTCAGAGGGCAATGAATTATGCCTTCCATGACATCAAAAACATCGTTCAACCATACCTCGACGACCTTCCGGCTCATTTGCGAAAACGGACTGATCATCCGCAACATTTAAGAGCGATATTTCTACGTTTCCGACACTACAAAATACGACTCAATCCACACAAATGTGTATTTTGTGTCAGTTCTGGTCGTTTACTTGGCTTTGTAGTCTCAAAGGACGGGATTCATCTCAACCCATGTAAGGTTCAGGCAATCATAAATTTGCCTCCACCTTCAAATTTGCTTCAGATTCAGAAACTCTAAGGGAAAGCAAACTTTCTGAGGAGATTCATTCCAAATTATGCCGAACTTGCTAAAGGTTATACGCGTCTTTTGAAAAAGGAAGTACCCTTTGTCTAGGATCAGGTTGCGCAAGCTTCCTTTGATGCTTTAAAAGAATCCCTAATGAAAGCATCATTAATGTACGCTCCTGATTATCAAAAAGACTTTAACCTGTATCTAGCTGCAGTGGATACAACCATCGCAATGGTTTTAGTTCAAGAAGACAACAGAATTGAACATCCTATATATTATTTAAGTAAGAACTTAAATGATATAGAAAGAAAATATTCTTATGTTGAAAAGCAAGCGCTCGCAGCTGTTCAAGCGATACAGAGATTTCGACACTACGTTCTCTTTCGAAAAACTACCATTTTGTCAGATTGCAACCCCATGACTTATATATTGTCGCGACAGTTGCTGGGGGGCAAATATTCAAAATGGATAGCAATTCTACAAGAGTTTGAACTGGAATTTGTAAAATCCAAGTCAAAGAAATCCCTGGTTTTCGCGGAATTATTATGCGATCTCCCATCGCTGTCCAACAATGAAACATCCGAAGAAACAATCATGGACGAAAATTTGTTTCTGATATCCTCAATAAATTTGTGGTATGGGGATATAATTATTTATCTCCAAACCCAAAAATATAGGCCAAATACCTCTCGCTCCGAACAAAAACGTATTCGATACCAAGCAAAATAATACATGATCGTCGGTGATACACTTTACCATCGTGGTATCGATACGGTTCTGAGAAGGTGCCTCACCCATGAGGAGGCCGAAAAAGTCCTGAATGATTGCCATTCAGGCGTGTGTGGGGGGCATCATCCGGTTATTCTACAGCGCAGAAAATTTTACAAGCAGGATACTTCTGGCCAACAATGTTCAAAGATTGCATAACCGCAGTCAGAAGTTGCCATGCTTGTCAAATTTTCGATAGCAAAACCAGAAGACCACCCGCACCTCTGCAGCCAATAGTTGCTGTCAGGCCATTCGCCAAATGGGGCATTGATTTCATGACATGTAACCCCACCTCGACCGGGGGGCATGGGTATATCATAGTCGCAGTCGACTATTTTACCAAATGGGCCGAGGCGATGCCTACATTAGATAATACTGGTGAAACAGCTGCCCTCTTCTTTTTCAATCATGTAGTCGCCAGATTCGGCGTCCCACAAGCTATAGTCACAGATCATGGATCACATTTTCGCAATCACATGATGGTCGAATTAGCTGCCAAACTAGGGTTGTCTCATGACAGCTCTACTCCATATTACCCGCAAGCCAACGGACAAGTTGAAGCAATCAACAAGGTCCTGAAGCGCATGCTGCAAAGGATGATTGGAGTTCACAAAAGAAGTTGGCACCTAATCCTGTACTCAGCCTTGTGGGCTTACCGAACATCGGTAAGGAATGCGACCGGGTTTACACCTTTCCAACTGGTATATGGCCTGGAAGCAGTCTTACCAATCCAGTGTGAAATCTCGTCCCTCAAACTCGCAATTGACCTTCTCCCTGGAACTTCAGAAGAGGAGGCTCGTTTCTTGGAACTAATCCAATTGGATGAAACCCGTCGTAATGCCGCTTTGGCTAACGAAGCCCATAAGAAACGAGTCAAAGCGTAGTTCGACAAGAATGTCAAACCCCGTGTCTTCTCAGAAGGTGACTTGGTCTTGCTTTATGACCAAGAATCCGATAAATTGGGAGCAGGTAAATTCAAGTCTTTATGGATGGGCCCCTATATTGTTAAGCGAGTGTTAGCAAAAGGAGCCTACGAGTTAATGGATTATGACGGAATTCCACTGGCACAACCTCGTAACGGGTTGTACCTCAAGCGTTACTATGCGTGATTCAACATAGTAACCTGTATGCTTTTGTTATGTTTTTGTTTTCGCTAAAGTGTTTGTTTTGGTCAAGTAATCCACTTTTTACATTTATTGCAGATGTCAAACCTATTGGAGTCATGTGTTGGATATGCCGACGGAGCGAGTCGTAGTTCGTGGAACCTATCTTCCGCGGCCTGGGCCATTTTTTATCCAAGCGACGAGTTAGTAAGTTTCAGAGGGGTATGTATTGGTCGATCAACGAATAACATTGCTGAATATAGCGCGTTGATAGAACTTCTCTCTGATGCCATCACACATGGTATACACCGACTGATTGTCAGGCTAGACTCACAACTCATCATACTACAACGCACTGGTATCTACTCTGTCCGAAATCCAGCCATTTATCGCATGTTCCTAAGGGTTAAGATTTTGGAATGACAATTTGATTTTATTCAATATCAGCATATTTCCAGAACCTTAAACACATTAACTGACTCATTGGAAAATTATGTGTTAGATAGAAAGAAGCATACCATCAATATTTGCATTTGGATCATGTAACTTAACCAAAATAAAACTCCAAAAATCAAAAATATATATATAACTGTTTATGGTTTACACATAATGTTCTATAACCAAGACAAAATTGGTCAAATGACCAAAAACTCAAAACGCTAGGGGGCACCCTAGTCTAATGATGCTCGTGATAGCAAGTCACAGCCTGTGCGATCATGCGTAAGAGCCGAGTCCATCGTCTTGGCACACCAGTAGTATGCCGCTGCAACCTCAAGGGCAGCTCATCAGTCCTCACATCTGGAATACTGAGAGTGAGGCCCTCAACCTATTCCTGTAATGCTGTGAGAGTCTTAGCCACATCAAGGTCACGAAGGATAGCCCTTCCAACAACCTCTCCTGCTGGGGCGGCAACTGGCACTCTCAGGCGTACTACTCGTCGAACGGGACCAACATCTGCATGAACACATGAGTTTTGTTAAGTCTTGACAGAATAAAGCACAAGGACATTATAGAAGAGAAACAATAAACAGGGATATGGTCAAAGAATTTACCAATGGCGCCCCACTGTTCGCCAGCCGGCAGTACTAAATCTGGATCACCCCGGAAGTCCATACCGGCATATGGATACTTGGAATAAACCATCTCCTGACGATCAAACCACCCGAAGAAGGTATCAGAAAAGGAAATCTGAGACTGACCAGCATGCCTAGACATATGGTCGACCCATCTCTGCATACGTGGTTCAGTCGGTGAAGGTAAATCGAGTGCAATATACTGCAGCTGCATCAGTGGTATCTTTTCCAAGGCAAAGGCAGTCAAAATAGAACCATACCCAAAGTTCTTCAACCTCCCACTCTTCACCTTGGTCAACTGTTCTTTCATCATAAGAAGTACTGCATCGCACCAGTTGAACACCTTCGGTTGGAGACATTCCAAGGCATACTGCATATAAGATCGGTTGGCTACATGAAGAGCTGCACCACCAGCCATCCTACCAAAAGTGAACAGAATAGTCCTGAGAGACCTGTCAGTGACATCACGGATGATAATCTTGCCGTCCTTACTCGGCTGAGATCCCTCTCTGCAATACCGGCGAACATAATCTCTCACAGATTCACCTCCTCGGGCCGAACCTGATAAAGAGATGGGGGCACCCCGCCTCGAAAAACCAGTCAAGAAATAGATGTCCACTACAGTCAAGGGGATGGATTTGCCCCTAATCTGGAACACCTGGTTGGTAGGATCCCAA
Source organism: Pinus tabuliformis (assembly GCA_031772625.1). Lineage (NCBI taxonomy): Eukaryota > Viridiplantae > Streptophyta > Pinopsida > Pinales > Pinaceae > Pinus > Pinus tabuliformis. The sequence continues at coordinate 1,072,740,066 of CM062809.1, forward strand.
GCATCGAGCAAATACTGCAGCAAGTTGATCTGTTGTCTCATGCTAGAAATGCGGAAAAACTTCAGCAAGCCACAGTTTCGCAGTGCGTTTACTGTAACCGGATCATGTAAAGCAAGCATGTCCTCTTCTTCATGCTCACGTTCTCGCCATGTAATAGTCATCTTGCTCCAAAGATCTCTGAAAAAAAAACAAGAGAAGAGTTAGATCCTGATTTTGGTAAGAAATAGGCAAAATTTCCATCAAAAATTGTGCATAAAATTCCTTCTTTGCGCCCATCGCACCTACAGTAGTGCTCTGGGTGCATTGCATGTCAGATGGCCAGTAGACAGGCCAACATCCAATGCACCTTTCGATACACAAAGGGTGTGCTGAAGACAAGGCGAGTTTTTCAAACCCCAGAGGCTCAGAAAAACGAGGAATCAAACTCAGAATGCAAAATGGAAAGCATGAAATGAAAGAACTCAAGTTTAGCTCCTACTTGGTCCAGACGGCGCCGAGAATCGTCCACAGAATCTCCCAAATTCAGCTGATGAAAATCAAGGGGGGAAAGCACCTCTAAAGCTCCAACAAACCAAAGTTCAAATGAAATGGTAAAATGAGAGGTAAAAGCACTTTTACATTACTTTTTACGTAGTTCGAAGTAAAATATTAGTGTTCTAACTCATTTTTCAAACATATATTGTTCATTTCTGACTAGTTTGATGAAGCAATTGAAAATACAGTACAATCTTTGAAAGAACAAAGCTATTTATGGTAAAGTCAAGAAGTGACCGTTGTATCGAGCAGTTTTAGCACATAGTTCAAGCTCGTTAAAAAATAAACATAAGCCATGAGCAAATGTTTCCCCCCACATTTAAGCTCATTAAAAAATGAACTATTTCCCGGTAAATAACCATCGTGAATGTAGTACTTCAGCCTTTAAAAGCCTTGGTCGTGTTCTCATCATCACCTCCACTCTACATTGGTTGATCATTCACCTCCATTTGATTGTTTACCCCTTTTGAGGAACAGTTGCGAAGAGTGATCTCACTAGCCATCCTTGTAACATTGCCATGATTAGAACATTTGAAACCTTACCTGGAATCAGCTGCTACCCAATTTTATCACTCGTTCCTCAAATGACGAGTCTCCTTTAAGCTCTTTTCAACTGACTCATAAAATATGAAAAGATTTCCGAGCCATTGGCCTCTCCAGCTCGTTAAAGGGACCGGAAGTGCTATCCCTCCTCTAAATTTTAATATTTTTGGACCTAAGGGATTATTACACAAAAAGATCGAGCGCTTGTTTTGTTCGGCTCGTTAAAAGTATCGAAAATTCATCCCTTCTATATTGTTTTATACTTTTTCGGACTTAAGGGTTTAGATGACGAAAAAGGAATTTTGGAGTTTCCTTTACGTTCCTTTTAAGACTCTCTAAAATTGAAAAGGACCGAGTTATCTTTGTCGTTAAACTCGTTAAAACTTAATAGCGACAAAATTGTCCATAGCAAACAAGAACGAGTTTCACTATCGCTAGGCTCGTTAAAACATAGCGATGGGTTTGCCCCAAGGGCAAATTATAGAACAAGCATATGTTATCCTCCTCAAGCTTGACAAAAATAAAGAGGTAATGTTTAGCAATGACTGGGGAAAATTGGGAAGAAAACTTGAAGAAACTTTGTTGGTAGCAAGTCGCTCTTGAACATGACACTTTCACTCCACATCCAAGTCGGGTTGGGTTGTTTCATTCACCGGTCACATCGCCATGGTCCCATCACACCATCCACATTTGGGGTAATGCTACCAATCCATCATGTCAGTGTCGCCGATATGTTCAAGAGAAGTCATTCAGAGAATTCACCTGTGTCTCACCCGCTACAATACATTCATACTCCATTCTTTCATGACCGCCACCCTGAACCATATGTCATCAGATCGTTTTCACCTCCATTAAAATCATTTGCTCCGTTCTATGTCATTGATGTGGGATTCATTAAGGCCCTCCTGTGACGGATCACTTCTTGTCGACATCAGCTCATTATCCAAGAAGTTGATCTAGGAACACCCTGTTCAGTACTTTGAAGCTTGCATGCCTCAATGGCAAGTTTCTCACTTCCGGTGACAGGTTTACATCAATGGCCTTCGACCGAAAGATTTTGCATGGTGTTCGACGCCAAGTCCTTTATTCACACCACGTGAATTGTACTACAGTACCTTGAGGGTCATTATCATTATCGGTGATTCCTCTCGCGCCTGTTAACAGCTTACATCATTGGTTGGTAATCAGGCGATGTCTTTCCATGTTCGACTCCAGAACATCTCTCACATGGATAGACTTGTACTTCGAGTGAAGATTGGACGAGATTGAAGACCCCGGATCTAGTTTCATCCATCCGAGCTGCAATATATATTCAGGGAAATAAAGACATCAAGTGAACATCATTGTTGCACAGATAATCATCCAATCAAAGGGATGATGGCTCTACCAGAATCATCAGTCTACACTCAGACGATTGTCTGTCCTATGTACATGAAAATGAATTTATAAAGCTGAGCATGGGAATGCCTGCCTCAGCTAGATCATGAAAATATTATGAAGATAATGTATTGTATTGTATCTTATTACAGGTCTCCTCCCAGCTTGAAAGAACTTCGGATCCTCATAATAAAGCATTTCACCCGAGAGCAAAAGATTAACGACCTCATGCTTTAGGGGGCAACTGTTATAGACATTTTTGGGCACTACAACCCCAAGCATGAAATGTCCATAAACCAAGGGCTCCTAAGTCCCTAAAAGTGTTGTTCTAACCCCTAAAGGAACAAGGTCAACTAATTCCAGCTTCTCCCAGAAGTTCTCCATGAAAAACTGCTCAGAATTGGTCAAAACAGGATCATTTCAGCTGCTCCATAGGCAAAGTGCGTTGCATTTTAAAAATCCCTTCTGTGGGGTGCGATGGGCGAGAAGTGACAAATGGCAGTTTCATTCTGCGAGGTGGAGAGGCATGGAAACTTCCAGAAACTTCTCCTGTGACATTTTCCTCTCTGAATTCGACCAAGGATGAGTAAGAGATCATCAATCTCCAAGTGGAAGCAAGAACTATCAGAGGGAAGACACTAATAAAATCACAAGCTGACTCATCTCCCTTACAGATATCTATATATGGATCCCTCATCCTAGAGATCCAGGGGCGAGAATTTTTTATATTTTAAGGAATTGCAGTTGGTTTCTTGAGACAACATCAGATTGTTGGGTGATCTAAGCTTTGTATGAGGTGAAGAGGGGCTTTCTTACTGAGAGGATGATGCTGGGTCAGAACAACTGGTTGTAACTCCCTTGGCTCTTTCTTGTTTATCAATAAAAGCTATTCAAGTTTTCCTCCATACTCTTGTGTCATTTATGTTTGCTGCATTTGTATGGTCAATTTACATCTGATCCTAGATTTTTTATGATTATAGATCCATGTTCTTGTATAGTGCTATGCTACTGTGATCTTACAGGAACTCTGTGAAGCTGGGCGTGCAAGGGAACAAGTAGCGAAAGACTATCAAGAGAGAGAGGAATCGAACCAGGAGATTAGCACAAGACAGAGGTTGGTCTTCTTTGTTCTTCTCTCATCTATACTTCATAAAGGAAAAACGAAAGTAGCTTTACTTTGTTTGTTTCTAAGGTAGCTATCACACCTTAGTGGGATAAGCAATTCTGTGTAGACACTTTTCCCTGTAACACCATGCCGAGTCAAACTTTTCAGATCATAGACTTGTTAAAGTTGCATTTATAAAAGAGGTCGAAACTCTTAACTATTGCAAAACAAAAAATTCATTGACCAGCGTGAGTGCCAGAGTTGAAGTAGAAGATTTACTACCATGGACTAGTTGTGTTGAACTTTCATTTGATTAGGTGGGTATTTTTTCATTAGAAATTGTTCAGTGATTCTCTCAAAATTCTTCAAAAATTTCAATTCCATCTTGATCCTCGTGACAAAAAAAATTAGGACAAGCCTATTCTTTGTAAATTGCTTTCATTCATAATCCATAGTTGAAGGTTCATTTTCCTTTATTCAATAGATATTGGTGTCATCAATAAATGTGCAAAAACGATGGTCTTCGCAACACATGCATGGTACAAAGAACCTCATACTTTGGGTTGTGGCAAATAAGCGGGAATCAGCCGCAAAATATTTGTGTGAGAATAAACCCTTCAAAACATCCATTACTCTAGTGTTAAATATAATGGTCACCATGTTTTCATGTAGAAAAAGTTTTTTTCCGAATAAAAATCATGTTGTATCATTATACATGTTTCTTATATGCATTCACAATATTTACCTAATATTTACCTAATACCTTCTCTTGAAATGTCCCTTCCAATCATTAATGAAAATCTATCAGGATTTCTATGATCCTATTAAAATTCAGCTTGAAGGGACATTTCAAGAGAAGGTAATTATAAATAAGCTACTTCCTATACTACTTCCTATAAATATATCACCAATAATTGTACATTTTTCATTCAAATTTATTCCTCTTAGTTTAATTATATGTGTGCTCTTGTTACTAATGTTTGACATGTATATACATGAAGGAATTAAAATGAGAGAATAGTTACATTGGAAGTATGACTATACTTAGTCATGTTTCCTTCATTAAGTTAGAAAAAGGAATAGATTAATTTAGATTAAATTTCTTTTTTGTTTGCATTTATTTCATTATTACAGGTTTTCAATAAGAAAGTAATGAATTTGAGTTCTTTCAAGCGTCCCCTTTCATTTTTGGAAAAGTGGTTTAGAACGTTTCAGAAGCTCTTATGTAGCCAGATTATACACTTGTGAAATCACTTAATTGTCTTGTTTTCGCAAAGCTTCATCACATTAATCATATATGAAGAAATTCCAAGGAATTGCTATCGCTTGACAATTATTTCTGAAAAAAGACTCACTTTCACCACTTTTGTCCTCCAATGTAAATTTGAGGTCTTCATCAACTTGATTGTAGACACTTGAGATAAGCAAGCAGCCAACCCTTTTCAAATCTGCAACATGATTCAGGGAAGTATTATTTGTTATTCATCAGAATTTGAGTATTCCTTAATTTTTCTTTCATTCATTAAAACCCTGATAAACCTTTAAAAAAGTATTAAAAGATTCATATCGGAGCATTCTAATAGCATACTCTCATCATTCGAGAGCTCTGATAAAATTATTCCCAGACCCAATATTTTCGATAACTATTAAAAGGGGCTTTCTCTTTAAAAAACGAAATGAAAACAGAGGCTTCATTTTAATTGAATACTTTAAGAAGTTGTCGGCCCTATAAAATGCCACATCATATATCGCAGTTCACATATCAGAGGTTCTCAAATAAGCATACTCCAAATATCTTCGATATCCCAATTTACCGATTTTCGATAGTAGCCGTCGTGAATATTGTGATGTCCATACAACCCTGGACCTGATATGACATTTAAATCTAGTTTTAAAAGATATCATGTCCATTTATAAATCGCAATTTTGGTTGGAGCATATGTTTAAGGTTCTGATGTCTCGGATCCAATAGGAAATTACATCCACATAATAAAACTACCGGGTCTATTCTTCATTGTACATCGACGTATCAACGATGTTATATCCCGAACTCAAATATTTTGATCGCTGATCTCTTGTAAAATTCAAAGTCGTTCCCACCAATGAGCCACATCGTCTATCAAATTCTCACTATCGCAAGAATAATATCGGTGTTTCCTTTTATTAGCAACTTCCATCTCTGATATGATTATTCTCTGATTTCGCAATCGCTCCATCGCAATTTCTCATCACATATGCTCATATAGCAACCTTGTTATCGCAACACATATCTCATCGTGAAACAAATGAAGCCTTACCTTAAGATCCTATGATGAATCTTTGTAATTGTCTTTTAATTGTTATATAACACTCAATCGTATATCGGAAAAGGTAAATCTTGCGGCTTGAAAATTATGCATGGAGAAGAAACTTGCGATGCGAAACATCTGATGAGATATAACAACTACTTCACTGAGCTGGGCTTCACAAAGAGTGAAGTGGATTTGAACCTGTACCACATCGAGGTGGAAGGTAAGTTGTTGCTCATCGTTCTTTATGTTGATGATCTCATATTGACTGGTGATGATCAGTTGGTCATGTCTTGCAAGGAGGACCTTGCAAGAGAATTCGAGATGAAAGACATGGGTCTTATGCATTACTTCCTTGTCATGGAAGTGTGGCAGAAGGATGGGGAGTTGTTTGTATCTCAGGGCAAGTATGCCAACGCGATACTCAGGAGATTCCACATGGAGAAGTGCAAGCCCATGCAAACTCCTTTAGTAGGTATCTAGAGGAAGGAGGATGCTACTTCAGAGGAAGTATTAGAGGCTATTGTGTACAGGCAGCTTATGGGTTCACTAATGTACTTAGTGAACACATGACCAGATTTGTGCTATGTGATGAACCAGCTGAGTCAAGTGATGGTTCAACCTACCAAGTTGTTTTGGAAAGCGGCAAAGCATGTATTGAGATACCTCATAGGCACATCTCAGTATGGATTATGGTATAGACGGAAAGAGGGATTGAAACTACAAAGCTTCACTGATGCAGATTGGGCAGGGAGTCCATCAGTTCGGAAGAACACATCAGGAGGGATTTTCAACCTTGGGTCAGCAGTAGTTTCTTGGTACAGCAGGAAACATAGGTTAGTTTCACTTAGCTCGGCAGAGGCAAAATACATGGCTGCAAGTCAGGCAGCATGTGAGGCCATCTGGATGCGGAAAATCCTAGTTGGTTTGTTTGATTAGAGGATGGATCCAACTGTGATCTATTTTGATAATCAGAGTTGTATCAAACTCTTTAAGAATCTAGTATTTCATGATAGGTCCAAGCACATCGAAATCCGGTATCATCATCTCAGAGACTATGTAGCGAGGAGGATCATGTTGCTGCAATATATTTCGACAAAGGAGCAAGATGCTTACATTTTGACAAAGGCATTGTTAAAGTGTAAATTCAAGTTCCATAGAGACAGAATCGAGGTGGAAGATAATCCCTTTCTTGTTGAGAGGGAGTGGGAGTGTTGAAATGTGGCAACAAGAATATTCCAATTTAATTTGTCCTTGAATTAAATTGTGAATTAAAATCGAATTTAGTCTTAACAGAAACTTGGAAAAGATTAATTAATTCATTTTGAATTAATTAGTTGGAGAAATTCAAGTTAGAAGTCTTTTTGAAGTCATGCAAGAGTTATCCCTTTGATTAAGGAGATAAGATTGAGTTATATTTGAGTTGTAATTAGTTAGCTCAGGTTACTAAGTTAAGTCCAGTTAAATTAGTTCCAAACTGTTTGAGGAACTAATGGTGACTTATCAGTTAGTTGATGCATGCATGCACTCGACTAGTGTACTCCAGTTAACTAAAGATTCTCTCATCAGAAACTCATGCATGTCTATTCTGAGAAAGACCCAGTTGACTTAAATGTCAAGGAAAGTGTACTATCAGTTGCATGTGTTTACCTATAAAGGAAACTCATGCATGTAGAAGGATATCCATCCTTGAGGATCAGCATAGTTTTGGAGGGTCGGTGTTCCACTTGGTTGAGAGTCTTCCACTTGGTAACAGGAAGATCACCCAGGAGAAACTATGCAAGGAAATAAGAGGCTTGGAGGGTAGAGGAGAAGGCTTGTGAGAAGCCAAGATTTCCTGTGAGAATCTGTGAGGATTGTACTAAGAGCTGGCTAGCTATGAGAGCTAAGGCTTTGTATAATTCCTATGTATTTCCGCCTTGCATGATAATACAAATAGTGGGGTTTTTAGTTGAGGCTTTCCCCAAAATGTTTTCATGCGTATTGTGCATTGATTCTTCTTCTTTTGGTTATATTTTTCATCTTGATCTTTAAGCTTCTGCAAATTGATAGTAGAAGTGGGTTATATTATTCTGCTTTGATTTATATTGCATTATCAGGTTAACCTATAACAGATTTTCTACATGGTCTCAGAGGTAGATCTGTAGAGAGAATTTCTACAATGCCCCATTAGTTCTATCCTCCTACTCATAGTTGATCTGACGTGGTCCTTGTCATTGCAAATCTGACAAACTCTGAAGTATTACTACATTTACCTCTGCTTGTTTCTCCTGGGCCTATATGATTCGGTCATTATCTGCCTTACAACTCCTTATTTCTTCCTTTAATCTTCTTAGTGTAACTACCAAATTGGAAGGGTTCCCAACACCATACTACTCTTCAGATTCATAGGGAGAGTCTTTGTAGTCAACCATCTTGCTAGCCATTTGATATTTCTTCCTGCAAGATATATCATGTCAGCTAAACCAAATCACAATAAACCAACATACCTTAGTATAGTTTGGGGAGGATACCTCGTCTGCAAGAATAAAAAATCAATGTGATACATGTATAAAATAATCGTAAAAACATATAGAAACATAAAACGTAAGCATACGACCATGCAACTGTCATTCTAGCTAGGGTCCAGTCATCAATGCATGACCTCAAAAACAACACACACCATGACCTCATGCATGACAACCACCATCATTATGTCACCATACACTTGACCACATGCAAACATGAACATGCATAATTGATGCATAACCATCCGCACACATGCATAAACACATATGACCAAGCATGAATGAATAATATTTGAAATCAAACCTGCATGAATGATACATGCAACCAAGCATACAAGAATTCAACCAAACATGCAAGACTGTAACCAAGCATACTACAACGATATATGTAAGCAACATAAATAAACATGTAACCAGTCATACACTCACAATGATGCTTTCCACAATATCACCTCAAATTTCACATGACAACATCACTACAACCATGAAAAACACCATGCAAATGCAAAAAGCACATGGAATGCAAGGGTGAGAAACAGACATGCAACTGACATGCATGCATGACCAACACATAGCCCATCTAGTATGAGGGGTGAACCATGCTCTCATACCACTCTGTAACACACTCCTCCCACATCTACCCAAGAAACCGGCCATCTAAGGTAAACATGCGATGAGAGGCCACTATGATATGTTTCGACCTCCTAAGTCACGTTAAGGAAGTGGAACCCACGGAAACACACTATTCATACATTAATCATCAGCTATAGGACCCTCAAGAACCAATCCTATACTTTAGGAAGCTTGCCTTGGGGTCCCACAAAGCTTTTGGACAATTTAAGGCTCAGTGGATCCCATGTCATAGCCATGAGTGGGACCAACAACCCAAAGTCTGTTAGGTCCCTATAATACTAGTGATTACCCCATTACTATTGTAGTTGTATCCCTTATTAATATTGTTGTGCCCCTATTGTCCCCATATTGTTATTATTGTGCCCCATAGAATCCCTCTATTGTTATTTTTGTGCCTTTATATTATTATTGTTAGGTCGGCTGGGTTATATTGTGACTCCTTAGACTCCTATATATAGAAAGGAGGTATTTTCACTTGAATCATCCAAGAATTGTTCATTTATGTAATGTAAAGGAGGCTGCCCCCTCAAAGAGGCTGAATTCTAAGGCGTTGATATATCTTTTCTATCTTTTTGTGAGCTGGTTTCATAACATTTGGAATCAGAGCTTTGGATTCTAGGGTTTCGCTGCTCCAAATAGGTCATTATGGCATTTTCGCTATAAATTTTTTCTACGATGTTTCAGAAGCTAAAAACAAAACCCATTTGAGATGAAATTGCATTGAACCTCGGGTACGAATTTCAAAGCTTTTCGCACTATATTTGCAGAGATATGACTGAGGAAGTTGGTCTTTTTGCAAACTCCTGAATTACATTCCAAACAGGTGACCTGGGAAAATCGTCATAACTTTCTCTCTGAGCATTAGATTGAAATTTCGTAAGAAGTTACAGAAAGAGGACGGACTATAGTTTCTTGTATATATTTTTCAGAGCCAAAGGTCGAAACAGTAACTCGTGGCACGTTGTACAAGTTCGCTCTACTGAACTAGTCTATAATCAGGTCACTATGGGAGATTTGGCATAACTCTTCCCTGGAGAATCCAATTTGGATCAGACTGGTGGCATTGGAAAGAGGACGCAGAGAGCTACTGCAGGTCGCAATTTTAGAACTAGATGATCCGAAATTATAGAGATACATTAGATTCAATATCAAGCTCCTACAAAGTGAAAAGGAGTGTGTAGTTTTTCTAAATTTTTACATAAGCTTGGTTTGAAAAATTAGTTTGAAGCAATTCAAAGGGCATAGTAAAGCATTATTATCAGTAATTGATGCCTTGAAGAAATAAAATGCAAACACCTAGTAAGCAACCTAAAAGCTCTAGCATGACTCATGAAGAAGAGGAAGAAATGCAACATGATATATCAAAAAACGAGACCAAGTGCAACAAGTGTCACTTGCACAAAAAGTAACAGAATCTAAGATGGATGGTTTAAAGAAAGATGTAGAAGCTAAGATGGATGGTTTAAAGAAAGGCGTAGAAGATAAGATGGATTGTTTAAAAAAAGGCGTAGAAGTTAAGATGAATGACGTGGAAGCTAAGATGGATGATTTGAAGATAGATTTGAAGACAGGCTTGACTGCTAGCAACTAGAGACCAAAATTGTCAGTGCTATGCTAGTGAATCCAAGATTTGAGCCACTTTTTTAGGCCTAGAGCTCAAGTCATTACCTACGAATTGAACCATCTCTTCATATCAGTAAAATAACATGTGAATGGCAGTACTAAAGAAAATACTTGTTTAAGACCTTGACTAGACCCCTACTAGCCATGACATGCATTTCGTCAAACATATTGCAAATGTGTAATCTACATGTATAATTAACATTTTTGAGCATAAGGGTCTCATACTTAGCTGAGAATCTCTAAGAACCATTGATGCCTCAACAAATCTACTTCCACTCCATCCATTAGGTCGTAGATACATTGATCAATCAATTACAAGTAAAAACATGAGGAGAGCCACACATGGTTGTTGCCATAAAACAGATACATAACCAACATAATAGCAACGTAAATACTCATGAAAGTAGAACCCTATAGACCACTTACAATCCATCAAAATGATCATAGAAATACAAGGAGAAATAACCTTTCATTAATGATGCAAAATCCAAGCTTGAGATGGGACTTCCATGTTCCACCCAACCATAGAATGGCTGAGCCAAAGCTCTCTTCAGTCATTCACCCTCGTGCCATATTCCAAGCATGAATGTGGGATCTCATAGAACACATCAATCAAAACTCATCCAGAGCTTCCAAAGGTCATCCACCTCAACCCATCAAATAGTGATTCCACCTCATGGACGAACATCACAAAACCATCATCAGATTGGTCTCCATCCGAGCCTTCCATGGCTTCCAAAGCATTTGTTCCAACCAAGTCTTCGAAGACTAGTAACTCAACCCACCAGGGGCTTCCAAAGCGTTTGTCCAACCAAGGCTTCCAGGACTAGTAACTTAACCCACCAAGGGCTTCGAGAGATTTTGTCCAACCAAGGCTTCCAAGACTAGTAACTCAATCCAAGTTGTTACAGGGCTTCTAGAACGTTTGTCCAACTAGGGCTTCCAGGAACTAATAACTCAACCCAAGCTAAGGAAAGATCAGAACCAACCAAAAACAACCAATGAAAGTAAACCCACAATCAACATGGCTATCCAGGAAATGGCAAGGCTAGGCAATCCACTGTCAATCTAAGCAATCCTACATGCCAATGACAGATCACAACCAAGAAACCACATGCAGGTGCCACGCATGCCAAAACTAGTGAAGGAAACATACATGCAACTCGGTACCTACAAGAGAATATGATGTAATTGTTGATCATGATGCCCTCTTGTGCTTTCCTACTCTTACTTTTCCTTCTTTCTCCAAAATTCCAAGTATGCTACACCCATCAAGAGTGCTCCAAGAAAACTCTAAGTCTCAAAGAGTATGAGAGAGCTCCAAAACTGAACTGACAAAAAGTTACCAGTTGATCCTCTAAAGCCTTTTTATGAATGAGGCCTCTATTTTCTTCATTTTCCATTATTTTCCTTCATTTTCCTTTGCACATGAAACCTATGACCTTTCACCTCCCTTTTCTCTTAATTTCCATTATTTTCATAAATAAATTTGCCAAAAATGCCATTTTTCCTTTCCAAATCCTTAGTCATTGTCATTGCCAATTCCTTAGTGATAAAAATCACAAGTGATCCCCCATCACTAGGATTTTTCCCAACATTCAACTTGGAATAAGTGTCCCATCATCCCTGGTTATTATATTTCCTTTATTTACTTTTATTACATGAAATTTTCACTAGGGTTGTTACACTTTGTTAACCATCCTACAATTTGACCTAAACCTAGCTTGAGTGCCCCAAATCCGGAATCAACGTGCAAACCTGGCCTACAATCCTACCCAACAAATGAATTTGTCAGACATTTAATATGTCCTCTAATGCCCAGTTCCGAAAAATTAGGGTCACATGGGGGCCACATGCCTAGCGGTCATGGCTAACCACCTGTCCCCACCGGCCCGAGCTAACCGCCCATCCCCACCGACCGAGGCTAACTGCCCATCCTCGCCGGCAAGGCCCCCAACAGTTGGCACTTGGTCTTATCGTGTCTGCAAAACCCGGGGTTGGTGCCTAAATTTCACGTTGATGCTCTAACTCCCACTCTCCCTTTCAACTGGCAATGTGGTCACATAACAAACCATGTATCCCAAGGTTGTCCCCCTCTCTCCTTCGCACTCCTTGTTGTATGATGGGTAATATGACTCCGATATGGCCCCTTTTCAAAACTTCGTTCATGGTTCTTGTGCCTCGGTCCATGTCTTATATTATTTCCATGACTAGGCCTACACATGGGGGTTGATAGTCCCCCTTGTTTGTCACGTCAGGAGCAACAGTGGGTGTGGAAGCCCCCCTCTACGGGGTCTAGGGCAACACCCCGAGGAAAATTTTTTGGACCCTATATTAGGTGGGCATACCTACCTATCATTTTGTGCATGGTTTTCACTCATGGTTTTGGGCATGATGGTTTTCTGCCCATGGTATTTTGTAGATCTAGTCAAGGGAACTATGGTTATGTTCTAATCCAGGGTTAATGGATTGGGGTTTATGGATGCTTTGACATGTATATATATGTATTGTAACATTGAAAAGAATATAATGAAAAATCAATCTGGTACTCCTAGTTTTGGAATCCAGAGGAAAATCTCTGTGTATATATGTTTTATGTTTTATATTCTCTCCATTGTTTATTTTTTGATTTTAGAATTCGTATGCAGGTAATTTCTGTATGGAGTTAAAACCTACATTTGGTACCAGAGTTGTTTTGGCTTCAAGATGATGTGTTTGTTGTTGAGGGGTTTTGCTCGGGCCCGTGGTAGAACCTGTTCAGTGAGAGATCTGCCAGATCGATTCTTGTGGTGAAAGAAGATGGCGAAAAGTTGAAAGATAGAGATTGAGAAATTTAATGGTCAGAGTTTTTAGTTCTGGAAACTCAATATGGAGGATCTGCTGGTGGATAAAGATCAATGGATCATGGTATATTTAGGTACTAAAACAACGACAATGTTTGATGAAGACTAGAAGAACTTGGATCAAAAGGCAAAGAGCACAATACGGTTGTGTATCTCATATTTAGTATTGTTGAATATATCAAGCGTAGCTTCAACAAAGGATTTGTGGGACAAGTTATGGACTTTGTACCAATCTAAGTCTCTAGTGAATAAATTGTTCATATGAAAATAATTGTATAACCTGAGGATGAGGGATGGAGACTCAATGACAGAGCATCTAAAGGTCGTTAATACCTTGGTAAGCTAGTTGTTATCTCTTGATATAAAAATTTCAGATGAAGATAAGTGCATTAGTTTGTTGTGTTCTCTACAAAATTCATGGGATAGTTTGGTTGTTGCAATAGGTAGAAATACGTTTGCCTTGCAGTTTGATGAAATAGTCTCATCCTCATTGTCGGAGGAGATGATATGGAAAAATACATAGCGCCATAATGTTGATGCCTTGTCTATATGAGGACAGTCCTAGAATAGAAAAAAAAAATCCTCAAGTGGGAGATCTAAACCTAGAGGAAGATTTAAATCTCCAGGAAAACCAGTAAAGGTGTGCTGGAAATGCAAAAAAGAAGGGCACTTCAAGAACTGTAGATCTAAATCTCCTGAGAAAGGAATGGGATCTGATGATGCTCCTTTTGTAGAGGCGAAAACCACCTTAGATGAAGGTGGGGATGTGTACATGGCTTCTTCTTCAAGTACACATGTAGATCATGAGGCATGATTGATTAACTCAGGTGCATCGTTTCACTTCACACCCTAGAGGGAGTGGTTCTGCGATTATGATAAATATGATGGTGGTGATTTCTTCTTAGGGAATGACAGGAAGACTAGAATCGTCTGTCATGGAAAAGTCAAGTTGAAGTTGCAAGGTGGAAGGGTTAGAACAATTCTGGATGTTTTGCATATTTCTGCATTGGCCAGAAATGTGATTTATGTGAGCAAGTTGGATGATGCAGGTGTAAAAATAATGTTCGATAAATATACCTACAAGATGGTTTGAGGAGCACTTGTATTGATGCGGAGAGTTTAGATTGGAACTCTGTACAAGCTTCAGGGTAGCACTGTTATTGATGGGTGCAACAGTTTTGTGGTTCTTGAAAGTGGAGCAGAAAATATAGTGGTCTCTGGAGAAAAGACCATGTTATGGCATCAAAGGCTTGGACATATTGGAGAGAAGGGCCTTCGAATACTTCATGGTAATGGTATGGTAGAAGGTATGTCTAATTTCTCTCTGGATATTGACATTTTTAAAAATTGTGTATATGAGAAGTAGAATCAGGTGAGTTTCTCCTCTGGTGTTAAGTGGGCGAAACATATATTAGAGCTTGTGTACAGTGATATGTTTGGACCTATGTCGATTCCATCACTGGGTAAGCATGTGTACTATGTATCATTTATAGATGAATTCTCAAGGAATACATGGATATATTTCCTTAGGAAAAATCTAAAGTCTTTGAAAAGTTTAAAGAATTTAAGGCTTTGGTGGAAAACTAGACATAGAAGAAGATAAAGGTGCTGAGGTTAGATAACGGTGTAGAGTTTTGTAAGAAGGATTTTGAAGAGTTTTGTAATAAGTGTGGTATAGCACGGAAGAAGACTACTCCATACACACCTCAGCAGAATGGATTTGCATAAATAATGAACAGGACATTGGTGGAAAAGGCAAGAAGCATGCTTAGTGGTGTCGGGTTAGGACATGAATTATGGGAAGAGGTGGTGGAGGCTTCATGTTACCTAGTCAATAGATCACCTTCATCAACACTGGAGGATAATACTCCACAAGAAGTATGAACTAGTAAGAAAACCTCTCTTTCACATCTAAGGGTATTTGGATGTGATGCATATGTACATTTTCCAAAGGAGAAAAGAACCTAGTTGGATAGTAAATCTAAAAGGTTCATCTTTATTGGATATAAGGATGGTTTAAAAGGTTATAAGCTTTGGAACCCATAAATAAGGAATATTGTGTACAACCAAGATGTGGTGTTTAGAGAGGTGAAATATGTTATTAAACATAAATTCCTACCAAAGTAACTGAGAAGATAAAGTTTGAGCTAAAGGAGGAGGAATCGAACTCTACAATAGAAGAGGAATTAGAAGATAAAGAGCCACAAATTCCAGCTGTGAGAAAATCAGTTCAAGAAAGAAGGCAACCAGAAAGGTATAGTCCAGTTGCTTTCTGTTCAAATTTTTCCTTATCTATTATTGGTGATGATCCCAAAACTATCAAGGAACAATAGATTCATAGGATGGAAAACTCTGGAAAGAGGCCATGGTTGATGAAATGGTTTCTTTGTACAAAAATGAAGCTTGGGATCTGGCGGAGTTGTCGGATGGAAGGAAACCCATTGGCAGCAAATGGGTGTTTAAGAAGAATATCAATGTAGAAGGTATGGTGGAGAAATACAAAACTCAGTTGGTAGCAAAAGGTTATTCCCAGGTGCCAAGAATTGATTTTGTTGATATTGTTTCTCCTGTTGCCAAGGTAGCTTCTATTAGATTACTTTTATATGTTGTTGTTGTTTTTTATTTTGAGGTAGAACAGATGGATGTGAAGACAACATTTCTGCACGGGGCTCTAGAAGAAGATATCTACATGAAGAAAGTTGAAGGGTTTGCAGTTAAGAGTAAGAAAGAACTAATATGCAAGTTAAAAAGTCTTTGCATGGGTTAAAAACAACCACCAAGGATGTGGTATAAAAAATTTGATACATATATACAGGGACTTGGCTTCACCATAAGCAAAGAATATCATTGTGTGTATTTTAAATTAATTGGTGACCATGTTATTTATTTGTTCTTGTATGTGGATGATATGTTGTTGATTGGAAATAACAAAGACATTATCCAGGAATTGAAGACCCAATTGTCCTCCAAATTTGACATGAAATATCTTGGTGCTGCAAACTATATTTTGGGCATGGAAATTAAATGAGATCGGGGAAAAAGGAAGCTCTGGTTAAACCAGAGGAAGTATGTTGAGACAGTATTGCAAAGGTTTAATATGCAGGATAATAAACCAATGAAGGTTCCTATTCCTGTTGGTGTAAAGTTAGGTGTTGAACACTGTCCCAAAACACAAGAAGAGGAAGAGGACATGTCCTGTGTTCCATGTGCAAGTGAAGTTGATAGCCTGATGTATGCAATGGCCTGTACTAGACCAGACATTATACATGCAATGGGAGTACTGAGCAGGTTTATGTCAAAACCAAGGAAGAAGTATTGGACAACAATGAAGCAGGTTTTGAGGTATTTGCATGGCACTAGTGATTATGGTCTGTCCTACCAAGGAAAACCAGGATTGGATAGAGTTTTGGACATCCATGAATTTGTTGATGCAAACTGGGTTGGAGATCTAGATCAGAGAATATCTACAAGTGGGTATGTATTTAACCTATTTGGAGGTGTAGTCAGTTGGATGAGAAAGAGTCAGTCTATAGTGGCACTTTCAACTACATAGGCAGAATACATGGAAACCACTCATGCAAGAAAAGAAGTATTTTGGTTTCAACGATTGTGTTCAAGTATGCGGTTGGTATAATGAGTTATAAGGATAGACTATGACATCCAAAGTGACATTTTCTTGGCAAAGAACCCTGCTTATCATTCAAAGACAAATAACATTGATTTTAGGGGTCCTAGGGGGGCATATCTGGGTGACACATGTCACCACTCAGGAAGTGCCACGTGGTAGTGATGACGTCACATCGACAATCACAAATTGGATGTTGAGGCTTATGGACACTTTGTAATGCAGTGCATACATGGGAAAGTGTGATAAAGGGGCTCCGATATGGGGCTTGGTCTATGGTCACAAAGGCATAAAAACCAAAGGCGGAGCTAGAGGTTGGGCATTAAATGGTTATCGCAATTGGAGATCGCAAACATGTTGTGGCTCCAATATAAAAACCCCTACTGGAAACCACCGATCTAGAGGAGCTCCAATATTAGGCTCTAGCACCTTAGGACTAAGCGCCCAGTCATAGCCCTCGTCATATGACGCAAAATAAGAGAAAGTGCTCAAAGCACAAGGGGCCTATAGGGGATCGGAAGTCGCGTTGTTGTAATGCTTTTTAGTGATAAGTGACAGTGTTGGAAAATCCTCGATAGTACACCATGGTTGTTTTAAAAGGCATATTGGGCTCTGATAGCATGATACATGAGGTTAAGGGGATGGACGAGTTGTGATTCCGTGACACCACCAAGGCCACCACAGCTGATTGCTCCTAGCTCTAGAGAGTGAAGAGTTAAAGATTTTAAGACCCAAAGGGACAAGGAAATGACCAAGCGAGTATGAGGTGTAATGTGGTAGGAACGTGGCTGGACCAAAGCTTTAAAGACATAATGGGTCGGCAGTTGAGGCATTGAATGGAGATATGGGGAAGCCATACATTTAAGGTGGAAGCGACGGGAACTGGCCAAGCAGCAAGAGAGGCACATCAATGCAGAGGTGTAGCTTGATCTGAGGCCATCACAGAGATAGCGTGGAGATATTTTCCTTCCATCATCATTTCGTTTTCCTTTTTCCCATTATTTTGTAATTTTTTCTTATTTCCAAGAAGGGAATCAAATCTAGATTGTAATAATTTGGGTAGTGTTAATGCCTAAAACTATCTCGGGCTGAAAAGGTAGGATCCAGAGCCAACATCAAACCACGCTCAGCCTGGTAGCTAGCCCTACCAGGTCAGGAGAGGGCTCTCTCCGGGTCAATCTCAGCAAATTATGATCGATGAGGGCTTGAGATAACTGAAATATCCTCTGATATTAGGCTAGGTATATGTGCAAGAGAATTTGATTTGACAAAATAGAGTTTTGTTAGCTCAGATGGAAAGATAGATTTTGGGTGCGGCGATTGAGGTTCAGTCCTGCAGAGATCTCAATGGGGCAAGGTAGGAAAATGTTTTGGCACTTAAATTTGAATGAGAAGGAAGGAATAGACAGGTGAGGTGTTGAAGAGGGCAAGAGCAATCATGGATCCTCCCCAAACAGCTGAAAACATCAAATAACTAAATCAAACTTCAAGTAGAGCACTGCACTTTCAATGGATTCTACTTACACTCTTGTTTGTTTAGTTCAGAAGAAATTAGATAGATAATGGCATACAATCACATAAACAAATTCACAATTGCAAAGAGAAGCACTATACCAAAACAAATTGCCACATGAATCCCAAAGAGTGCTGCAAATCCTGGTCTCAATTCCTTAGCCAAAATGAAAATATGAGTGTACAATGAAGCTCAATCCTTTCTCAAGAGTCCAACCATGCTAATGACTGAAAAATCATAAGATATAGGCAAATAACAACTCATCCTAGCCTCTAGGGGTCGAGCTCATGAGTTTAGGAGCTATTCCAACTAATTCTAAACTGAGAACTAGAAACTAGGCAACATAACAGCATGCCTCTAGAAACAAGGGAACTGATTCATTCAGTTTCAAACAACCTTTAAACTGATGAATCTACCTCTACAAGTGAAAATTTAACATATTTACATCATGATCCATCAATTTTAATCAAATTACATCAAAAATTTTCCATTAGGAAAGTAAAAATGTCAAACTAGGCAAAGCTGGGCGAAAAACAGAGCAAAACTTGGTCAAACTGGCAATTTTTCCTCTATGCGCCGCGCCTGATTCTCTATGCATCGCGCCTGTTTGGACCCACTTTTGGAGGCCTTACCGGTGTCCAAATGAGCTCTAGGTGTGCTTGTTGGAAAGGTCTACCTGTCTACTTTCCAACCCAAGTGGAATTTTTTAATTTGGCATCCATTTTCCCCTCCAAAAGTCCATTCGCCCAACACTGCTACCTGCGTGTCAAAATAGGGGCAGTGAGGTCATTGTTTGAGTGTTTTTGACCTCTTTGAGGGCTCAAAACCTGCCCAAATTTCTTGGCCATAGGTAGGCAAGCATAATTTTTCATGCCAAATCTAAAAATGTTGAGTTTTTGTGATTTGGAGGCTCCTAGCAAAAGCGAGCGCCACGTGGCGCGACGCATAGGGCAGAAATCCTGTTTTTGTGCCAAAAATTTTCAAAATGCAAAAATTTCTCCAAATTTCTTGAAATTTGGGCTAAGACTTCTCTATCAAGCATGATGTTGGGCCAAGGAAGCCTCAGCCAAGATATGAAGTCCTTCATCCTCTTTTTTTCTCCTTGATGCTCTCTTCAACTTTGCTTTCAAACTCCTGATTCTTGCTTGGCACACCAAGTTCCAGGATAAGTAATGATATGATAGGTTTCTAAGCATATTCTTTTCATTGATGGCCTTCTCTAGCTTCCACTCCAAGTGAATTTTGGCTCTCTCAAGCCAAGACTCCCGATAGGAATTGATCTCTTGCTCCCATGAAGTGAATTCCACCCTCCTCCTTCGAGCAGCTTGGCGATTCTCCTGAATGTTTTGCAACTCCATAACCACCTGCTAGTCCTCAAGTTGCTTATTCCTCTGCTCCAGGTACTGTATGGTCCATTGGGCTTGATCCAAGTTGGTTGACAAGGCATCAATATCTGCCTGCTGCTCTTCAATGATTTCTCTAAGATTTGTGCTTTGCGGGCCCATATCGGTATCATCACCCTCAATGAGGATGAAATCAGTCTCTCGCTCACCTGATGGTCCTTCCTCCTGTAGTGGCCTCTTGCCTCGGTCCTGAACCTGTTGTGTTGATGATGGAAACGAGGCCCCTTCCACCCCGGGTGGAGATAACACTTGCTTTGTTGCTGCAAACAATCATCTAGCACCCTTTTGATAGGTGATGAACACCGGCACACTAGCGGTCTGTGTCTCATGGCCCTCATGCTGATAAGAAGGTTCACCTGTCTCATGCCTAGCCTTTGAAGGTCCCTGTGAAGCTCTAAAAATCTCACGAGAGATGAAGTCATCCCAAGTGATGCCCTGTAAACTAAGCTGATGAACGACCACAATTTTGATGAGATCAAATGATAAATACTGTTGAACTGTTGCTGAGGGGTCTTGTGCTGCACAAGGGTGATCATCTTCTCTATGTTTCGACACATGAAGTAAGGAATGTTCATCATCCGTACCCGGGTAAAATGCATCAGCAGCTTGATGTGATAAGCATACAAATGGGAGAACCGGCCCTCATAGCTGAAATACTTCATGATTAGTTTCATTAAAGGAGCATATTCATCCTTGAGGTACCGAAAAGGAAACACTCTCTTGAGCTATCTCAAAAAGCTAGGCTTGATGTACGGTTCATAATGCTGCCGGTCAATTTTCTGCCTCTTGTTCCATGGCTCTCCAATGTTAGGTATGTCGGTTGCTAATGAAATGGATTCTGGTGTTAATGTGAAAGTGACACCAGCAAGAGTGGCTTGATCACCATGTAAATGCAACACAAATAAGCGGGCCAACTCATGATGAAACTGAATATTAGCAACCTTCTCACAAAATTCATAACATGACTGATGCTGGAAACAAAAGATGGCAAGAGGGCAGGTCTGTAACTCAGCAAGAGTGGTTGGTTCTTCTCTGATATGTTTTCCACCTCTATGAGGCCTCCTGGGTACATGTCCCTCTGTGGATGAGTCACTTAGGGTCTCCTCTTCATAATCATATGAAGGATCAGATGCCATAGCTGCTGGTAGATAGACTGTCTTGGAAAAATAGGTGTTGATATGTCAAACTGTCTTGAACTATTGTTGGTGATGTGTTTGACCTCTGCCACCAAGGGAAAACAGTGAAATCAGGGATTGTAAGGGGAGGGAAAAATAGTGGGGAATTTAGGGACTGTTGGGATAGATTTTAGTTAGGGAAATATGGGATATTTTGGGAGTTTTTATATAGGATTAGGATTTGGGCATTTACATTTTGGATTTTGGGAAAGGGAACTTGGGATAGGGGATTTATTGAATTTAGGGGGTAGGGGAACTTAGGGAATAAGGGAATCAATGGAAAAAAAATGGGATAAGGGAGTGAACTTGGTGGCAACGCAGTGATCAAAACCCTAGGCAACAATTTTTGTTTGAGGAATTTCAAATGGTAGGGTTTGATTGTTTTAAACACTCACCATGTAACACACACCATGAGACAATCATCAAAATTGGATAGAAAACATCATTGAAGGCTCTACCTACTTGTATCAAGACCGATTCATGAGATTTTTGGCGATTTGGAGCAAGTTTTAGCAGTTTCGGGCTCTCTGGCTGTGTGCGCCGCGCATCCAGCCCAATGCGCCATGCCCTCCTATGCGTCGCGTCCGTGTTATTTTACACTGCAAACTGAGGCCCAATGCGCCGTGCCTAGTGAGTGCGTCGCACCTCCTGCCCAGTGCGCCGCGCCGGTTGATTTTTGCGCAAACTTGTCACTTACTCACCCAAATCATTTTGCCTTGCTTCTCTTTGCTCTTGGAGTACACATGAACTTCAAACACTTGGAGAAATGATTTATACATGAGCTTTTCAAATTTAAATTTGCCAAACCCACTTTCATAATGTTTTGCAAATGACTTTATTTCAAACTCTGTTTTTGGACTTTTTCACTTCTTTCTGGGTTTTGTGATGAACTAAATGACCTGAGATTTTCTTGTTTTGCAGGTGTTGGAGCTTCTGGGCTAAGGAAATAAACCAGGGTGTAGACGGAGTGATACACAATGAAGAAAACACAATTTCATGATTTTTGTACAATAAAGGCAAAATACTTAGTTTTTTCCTCAAAAAAGAGTTTTGAGGAAAAGCACATTTTCGAACACTTGGTGATGAAATTTATTGATGTTGAAACCTCCTCATGGCCTGCTGGTTGTTATTGGATGCTTTGAAACATTTTTTGACGAAGCCCTAATGAAGCCGTAGACCTAATTGACCATGAAACCCTAAAGACAACCTTTGCAAACTATAAGATAGAAATAAGACTGTATATGCTTTTTAATGAACAAACATGAGCCAGTAGGTAGATAACATGAGGGAAACTGTAGTAATGCCACTATCGTCAGACGATCCATGCACCTAATGGAATGCAAATGACTGGGCGGGACACCTAATATGAAATGCAACAAGACGATTTGATCTCTGACGGAGGGATGAAAATACTGGCTCTAATAGGCAATAGGCCTTCACACATCAAGACAACTAGCATGTGAGACAACTAGAGCTTAGGCGAAGATATTTTTGTAAACTATTAATTCAAAGACCCCCTTCTCTATATAAATAGGGGGAAGAAACACTTAATAAAGGTTCCTGAATTCTACACCTACAGTGGTTCAAATTCCATGGTTCCATTTTGTTTCTAATTTCTTTTTCGTAAGGGACTTGAGCGATACAATGATGAATGT
Organism: Pinus tabuliformis; assembly: GCA_031772625.1. NCBI lineage: Eukaryota > Viridiplantae > Streptophyta > Pinopsida > Pinales > Pinaceae > Pinus > Pinus tabuliformis. The sequence goes on from CM062809.1 coordinate 1,072,762,890, forward strand.
AACGGACTAGTAATTGGACTCATTTTGAAGGATGAATGAAACTCTTTGGTGATTCCAATAAGAGCAATGTGCAATATGTTTTCTCTTTTCTTTATCACTTCATGTATGTTTTTCTCCCTTTGAAATGGTGTAATGAAGCTATAGGTTTCACCCTTGTTCATGATTGTATATTTGTTACTAAGTAGTATAGTACCTGTGTTAGCTACAGATTTACTTACGTACCTATAATGTGCACAAATTGACGTCTTCTATTTGGTGAGAAATGTACCCATGAGGATTATGGCATAAAACCTTAATTTGCGCTCCACTATTTCTGCTCTTTCATCTCCTCCCTCTTCCATATTTCTATCATAACATCGTTGCCTAGGATTTTGTGTTGTTTATAGCCCTATGCATCGAATTCCATCCTTCTACTAGAACATTGTTGCTCAGGATTTTGTCTTGTTTACAACCCTATGCGTCAGATTCCTTCCTTTCTCTCCTCCTCTTCACTTTACTACAACACCAATATTAAAGCAGCATGTTGTTTTGTGTTGGCCACCAAAACCAGACACTTCTCTTTGAGAGTGGGCTCGTTTTACCCCCTGAGAATTTGGATCCATGTGTTCTTGAGTTTACCTTGATGAAGGCATATTGAACCAACCCCCCCTTTGTTATCTTTTCAAACTACGTGATAATTGGAGTGCAACAGAAAGCCCCATTGATAATGTTCCAAAGCACTCCTTTATCTAAGATGTCCTAGGCACTAGTATACAATCAACCCAAAGGTTGTCTCTAGGAAGCTTTCTATATCTCCTGAAGCACTTGTGCTACAGGTGCTAGAAAAAGCGACAACATGAGGAGAGGAAAGAGAGCTGAATTTATGAAGCACACTCCTATTGTAGAGCTTGGAGTTAGAAAAGTGACCATGAAAACACCTAGCGTAGTAGCCTTTGCACCTAGGTGGAAAGCACAAACAAAGACACCAGGGGTGCCTATGCTCCCTGTGCAAATAGAAGTGGAAAAATCAACATCATCTGGGACAAAAATTGGTTAGCTCAAAAGGGCATAGATGCCACCAAGAAAGGACACCACACTATCAATATACCTCAAGAAGAACATGATGTATCAAATAGTGCAACACTTAATTCCATCTACAATGATCATAGAAGAAACATGATCAACATGATATAACACTTCAAGTTTTTCGATCACTACATCACAAACACCAAGAAATTTCCAAAGCTTGCACCAAAAAAATATATTAGATATTTTGAGAACCCAAATGACCTGGTTATCATAGTGGAACTGCAAGATTGGGCGTGTGGCCTAAAAAAATTAGGTATCTTAAATTTTTTTTAAATCCCACATTTTGGAATAAGTGCAAAAATTAATATATTTGTCAAATATCTATTTAGTTGTTGATGGAGGGCTCCAATCGCTAGATCAATTGATATCCATAGACGGAACGATTATTGCTAAAAATATAGGTTTTCTTATAGTAGGTAAGGATATAGAATTGTACATTTTAGATAAAAGCAAGGAAAAAGCACTCGCTGAGGAAGTCAAGAAAATGTATGGCACATGCATGGTTGTGCATGGTTTCAAAATTACTAGTATCAATGACCACATAATCAAATTCGTAACACATGTAATAACATGCAAGTTATTGCACAAATACCAGAATGACCAAGTCCCAACTGGAGTAATAATAATGACATCTAAGTGCATAACAGGGGTCTAGATGAACTGGGCCAGGATTTTACTCAACCAAATTTTGATCAATTGTCAGGAGGCACAAGATAACAATGTGGAGTTCCATTACACGTGACTCCTAATATTGATTGTGCTTGTTGCATGGAGGGAACTAGAGGAGACACAATTCCCAACTTTGAGAGTGAAACTATTCATGGTCCCTCAATATGCCTACTTATGGCATACCATGAATAAGAGTTAGTAATAGGACAATGATGTTATCTTCTATATATATAAGGAAGCAATGTAGCTCATAATAGAATGCATCATGTTCATATCACCCCAAATTGTTGAACCACATAACGAGATCACACACTTCAAAGAAACTCCATGCTTCATATGTATACAACCAAAGAGGGATCTAATTAAGAAATGGATACAAAGTCGTTATAGGCTATTAGAGAAAAAATTCATTAAAAATTTTAATGACTAGGATGCAACCTGGAAGATCCCAACCCTAGAATAAAAGGAAATCCAAAATACTGAAAGTAGTCAGGACCAGTTAGTTCATGAATCTACATCAAAGATTGAACAAAGGAATGATACAACATATACACAATAGGAAGATGTTGCACATGTCAAGGAGAAGAGGAAACATAATCAAACACTGACAATAGAAGAAGGAACCTCCCATGCATGACCAAAATGGAAAGACACCAAACTAGTAGACACTCATAACCATTCGTTGACTGAGAATGAATTGGAAACTCAGGGCCAAGTAAACAAAAACTCTAAGGAAGTATGGAAACAATAGTATCTAGATAAAATACAACATTTATTCAAAACTATCATACTAACTCTAATGCAGTGGATAGGGACAAGGTAGTTAGTACCATGGAGCAACCCCAACATAATTCAACCATAATAAACGAGGTCACAACTGTAAAAATCATCAAGATAGCACAATGTCCTTCAAATGTCATCGAGGGTGTTGAGATTTCATTCGAAGGAGATGTGGAGACAAGCAGAAGAGCTAAGTCGTATTGAATTGATTTTTTCACAACTAACACATGACAGACTACATCAACTCCAATATAATATTACCTGAGAGATACAATGCTACTTAGTGGCAACAACAAAATAATTGGCACAATTTTCCACCACCCATGATGCAATTAAGGTAGAAACAATTTGGCTATTGGTAGAGAAAGAACAAGCAGAAAAAAGAAAGCATAAACTAAGGAAAGCGGTTGAGAAGGTTTACAACAACCTCCTAGAAGCACTAATGGAATTAGACACACTAACAGAGGGGAAAATAACAAAGATATGATATGACATACAAGGTCGTAAGGAAAATATTATTGATATGGATTCAAATACGAAGCCCACCACTACAGTAGAGAGGAAGAACTAACAATCACAATGATTATCGAGCAACTCAAAATATTAGATGAACAATGCTACAAACTGAATGAGAAAGGGGTATCAATATGGGAAACATCAATGTAGAGTGTAGAATTTAACAACAATGTACAAAAAATTTAGACTGTGTACTAAAAATCTCATAAGATTCAAGACAATTTGATCACCCTATAACCTAATGAGAACTAGGATGCCATGAAAGAAAAAAGACATCTAATGAAATACTTGAATGATATGAGAATTGAGTAACAATAATTATCAAAAAAGTTTTAGATCTTACAAGAAGAGTTGTTCACAATCATCAAGGCGATTGGGGCATCGAAACAAAAGTTACTGTATTGAACCTAATATTGGAGGCACTCATTGCAAAGGCAAAGGAAACAACACCCTCAGTGATTTGACATGCAAATTGAGTGGCTCGAGACAAGGAAAAGGTGAGTGTTGAGGGCTTGTTGCAACAACATTTTGAGGAAGGATTTTGGGAACCACGTAGAAGGGCATCAAAAAGGAAAAGTTGGCTATAGATTAGCCAACAGAATGCAGGAAAGAAGGAAATTCATTAGGCCTAAGTTGTGGGTATTTCCCCATGGTAATAGTTAATTACCACCCATAGTAAAATATTATTTTTTGTCAACTTTGCACCCCCAATGTAAAACTATAAAAATATAAAGTCGTGATGTAATAGAGATTGAAGTGTTTTATGCTTGTGCATAGATATAGAGATATGCACACATAGATGCAATGCTTAGACATAGATACTTATGTGTTTTGGTGTGGTTGATGTTTTACAACATATCAACGAATCTATAAGGCTAGTGAGCTACAATAGTTGGAATGTAATGTAGAATTCAATGTAATGATGAAGATATGTGTTTGAATAATCTTCGTGTCTGCGCATAATATGTTGAATTGTTTATGTTTTGGTGTTCTGTTGAACATATGTTGAACTATTTATGTGTCGCAGTTCTATTGAGCATAATGGATTTACTGCACATAATAGGGATATACTTAAATTTTATGTTTTAAATAACTAAGTGTTGGATAAGGACTCATGCCAAGTGTAGAACCTACATTTCCTTCATCACTATAGACTAGCCTAGGTTCATGCATTCCCTTGTAGATGCCTTGAGTGAGACTTCACATGCTCGAGGGTGATGCCAAAAGGGCCAGTGTATGAGGGGTATTGTTATCTAGATCACTCCAAACCTGGGTTTTCAGTCTATGCACACCAATAAGAGCCAAAAAGACTCAAAGCTAACCTACAAGAATCAAAGCAAGGATATAGATAAATCACAACCCATATTAGGGAGGGACATACTTATTAAGACAATGACATGAGTAGTAATGAAACATGTAAAAAAAGAATGCACAAACACTTTGGATTGTTTAGTTAGTCATCAACTCTACACCCAAACTAAGATTGAGTCCAATTATACATGTGTGAAATATAGCTAAGCATTTTATGGTTTGAGGTAGTTAGCAGCTTAAGGAGCAAACTTCATGTTTAGAGTAGCCAACCAATAGCTAAGGGTAGATCCACATGGAAACAACATAGACACTACATAATTGGTAAGAACCAGTGCTCATTGATGTTGTTAACAAAGTATCTTCATTTCCTTTTCATTCTTAAGCCAACAATCCATTGATAGATCTCCTCAAACTAATGGAATGTAGACAAATTAGATAGAAATTTGATGAAATTCACTCTATTTTTTTTTTAATTGATCAAACATCATTGATTTTAAGTAATCCAATGGTGATCAATGCATCATTTGTTGGAAAATTACTTTCAATAAATGATCAACATGTAGACTATTTTATAGTCACATGTACATTTGAGAGACCCACACTAAGCCCTCACCCATATTCTCTCATGAGAAAAACTAACACATAACTATAATTTAGGTTTAACCTTGAACTAATATTAAATTAAAATGTGAAAATTCCTTTATATATAAAAAAACAAAAAATTTAAATACATTATTTATAGATCTTATTCATTAAACCCTCTGTTTGTTATCCATATACCATCCCAAAAAACTTTTCTTTGTTGGAAAGGCGGAGAAGCTTAAACACAAATTTCACACTCAAAACACACGAGTTGCGGCTCTTCTATTGATCACACTAAAACTTGATGATTACAATGTACCTAGTGAAGGGTATTTAACTTTTTCCAACTAGTGACTCCCCTAAAATAACTTACATGCAACCACACACTAAATTCAACGATGACTTAACTCAACTTGGATCAACGCTCAATTAACTCACTGTTTAATTTTAGCCAACTCTTCATGCAGGGGTAATTAGTTTATTTTAACAACCCCCCTTAATAATGACCGCTAAACTAAGTCTGACTCATAACAACTCAAACATGCCTGTTGGTCTATGTCTTAACTAGGCTTACAACACCCAAGTTTCTTCTATGAAACTCAAACACACCTTTTGCGAGTGACTTCGTAAATATATCAACCAATTTATCACTATATTTACAAGGCTTCAAGTGAACTTCTCCATTTCTCACAAGTTCTCTAACAAAGTGATATCTAGTATCAATATGCTTGCTCTTTTGATGAAACACGTTATTCTTGGATAGTGCAATCGTTGAGTTGTTGTCACAATATATTGATGTTAATCCTTATTGTTTTTGCTTGAGTCCATCAAATACTCTTCTTAACCACACAGCATGACATGTTGCTAATGTTTTTGCTACATATTCTCTTCTGTTGATGAAAGTGTCACAATAGGTTGCTTCTTAGATGCCCATTACATAACACCTGAACCAAGATGGAACAAATAACTGAAAGTGGTGTTCTTATCATCCAAACTACCTACAAAATCATTGTCTATGTACCCAACCAAATCATTCTTATCTTTCCTTGCATACATTATGCCACAATCTCTAGTACCTACTATGTATCTCATAATTATTTTCCTGCACTCCAACGTGTGCCTTTTGGAATATCCATAAATATGAAAATCAAACTTACTCCTGGCATAATATCTAGTCTTTTAGACTTTTGACTATGGTGCTTTCATGGTAAAAAGAGAGTTTCGTTCTTTCCAGCACGTCACAAATTTAAGCTACGTTGTAAACTTCGTCGGGCTTGCTCCTTTGACCTCACTGAAAATAACCCACCACCGCAGCGTTCGACAGGCAGGACCAGCGTTAACAGACGGAGAGAGCATTGATCAAATAAATATAATTATTCAACCCTTTAAGAACTCATATAACTCCAAATACGCACGAAGACTTTTGACTTTGGTGCTTTCGTGGTAAACGATAGTTTCGTCCTTTCGTAAGTCACAAATTTAGAATAGTCATGTTCTTAAAATTTTGAAGTTACGTTGTAAACTTCGACGTGCTTGCTCCTTTCACCTCACTAAAAATAACCCACCACCGCACCTTTCGACAGGCGGGACCAGCCTCAAGAGATGGAGACGAGCGTTGATCATATAATTTTAATTATTCAACCATTGTTGTTGACTAAATATTTACAAATTTTGAAAATTGAAAAATGGCTAATTGTTTTTGCTTTTCTTTTTAACGGGTTTTGCTGGTTTCGTGGATCTTGTTATTTTTTTTGGTTGAGATATCAATTGGTTGGAAAAGTAAAGAAGCTTCAACACAAATTTTACACACAAAATACAAAAAATTATTGATCACATAAAAATTTATGATTACAATAAATTTGGTGAAGATATTTAATTTTTTCCAACTAAAAACTCACTTAAAATAGCTTGACATGCAACTACACACTAAATTAAACTAAAACTTAACTAGACTTGACTCCACTGACTCAATAAACTAATTATTTAATTTTAACTAACTCTTAATGCTGAAAAAATTAACTTATTTTAACATCTTTATCTTCAAAGAAAATATTATCTTAATTCAGTTAAGTGTTACTTTCATTTTCTTATAGGTTGAATGTATGCTAATTTTCTTAGCATTTGATAAGAGGCTTTCTCAATACTAACAATTAATTTCATTTGATAAGAGGCTTTCTCTAGTCAGAGGGGTCGTTGTCCACAATAGCACGCTGAGAGGCGTTCTCTGTACTACCAATTAATTTCATCCATGCGTATCGTTATCTAGTCAGAAGGGTAGATGTCCACACATTAATTTCATCCAAACATATCGTTATCCAGTCAGAAGGGTCGTTGTCCACAATAGCACGTTGAGAGGCGTTCTTCATACTAACAATTAATTTGTTCCATAGGTATCGTTATCCAGTCACAAGGATAGTTGTCCACAATCGCATGATGACAAGCGTTCTTCGTACTACCAGTTAATTTCATTATAAGTATCGTTATAAGAAGGGCTGTTGTCCACAATAGCAGTGTGCTTTCGAGAATCCTCAATTGTATTCTTGACTTCATTACTACGCTTTTTTCAATTGCATATTTAAAAAAAAAGGAGTCTAAAATTTTTATTTAATTAATTTTATTTAAAATGTTAAGAACAAGAACATAATTTAGTTGTAAAATTTATATAATTTTAATATTTTGAAAATAGTTAAAAGTATTAGCTTTTTATATATATAATCTAACCATGACATAATCAAATTATAACTTTTATAATAATTATAAATGAAAAATGTTAAACATAATTAATTGTTTAAATTTAGAGAGTTAAATTTTGGGTAAAGTAGAATTATTTTGAGTGAGCTACTAGTGGAAAATATTAAATATCTCTTTGACTTCATTATACTCATCAAATTTATGTGATTAATAAAAAAATAATTTTCCTTCATCAATAAAAAAGACAAATCTTATTATTATGTGTGAAATTTTGTGCTTTATTTTTAAGAAAAAAAACTATAAATGAAATAAATCCAAAACCTTAATATTAAAAAAACTATAAATGAAATTAATTCAAAACCTCAATATTAAAAAAAAAAACGTTCACAATTATCCGCTTAAATGAAGATCGCAGTATCTCTGCAAATGTGTCAGAAAACCTGCACAGATGAATCTAGCTAGTAAAGGTTGAACACACAGCTTTGCAGAGCAAAAACACTAAAAGAAAAAAAGAATGATTCATTAGAAAATAGGTTACAATGCTCATGATATAGCATTACTGGGTGAAGATCCTAAGGTAATGCACCATAGTGGTGATCAATGAGAGGACTCAACACCTACAACAAGTTCCGGAGAGAACTAGCTAGTTGCGGAGTGAAAGGAGGAGTAAATCATGCAAAAGAACTAGCCAATTGCAGAGTTAAAAAAGGAGCAAATCAGGGATTAAATCATGCAGAAGGAATCTTGCATGTAGTCCCATGCTCTAACTAAGTGTCGACATGTAGGTGTGTAGTACCTCCAACACTCCCCCTGAACACCACTATGGGGAAAAATAGAAAATGGGCCCTGGCAACTAAGGCCAAAGTTCACCCAAAATACAATGCAACTTGTAAAAAATTGAGGAAAGAGGGAAAACCTCACGGGAAACCCACCCCCCCCCCCCCCCCCCCCCCCCCCCCCCTTTAAAATACAATGTAATCAAAAGAAAAGAGGAAGAAAAGACAGTTGTTAAGCAACTATGTCTTTCACTCCAAGACGACTGTGCAGGGAGCGAAACTTCTGCTCAGTGAATGTCTTGGTGAAGATGTCTGCAGTCTATTCTGCTGAAGGACAGAACTGCAAATCAATGACCTGATCATGTACTAAGTCTCTGATGTAGTGCATATGGATCTCTATATGCTTCGTTCGTTGCCGCTGTACTGGATCCCTACAAAATATGAGAGTGCTCTGGTTGTCACACCAGATGACAATGCACTGGTGGAACTGGATGCCCTACTCAATGAGGAAGTGTTGTAGCCACAGAGCCTGAATGGTGATGTTGACTACTCCTCTGTACTCGGCCTTGGCTGAAGAGAGAGCAATAGCAGCCTGCTTCTTGCTCGACCAACAGATAGGGCTAGACCCTAGACTGACTGAATATCTGGAGGTGGACATACGATCAATACTATCGCCCATCCAATTAGAATCAGTGAAGCCAAGGAGATTCAATGCAGTGCCTGCTGCATAGTGAATACCGAAGGTGATGGTGCCCTGCACATATCGGAGGATGCACTTGGCAGCATTCCAATGTAGCTCACGCGGCTCCTGCATGTATCTGGAAACTGCCCCTACTACATATGATAGATCTGGTCTGGAGTGGGTGAGGTACAATAACCTCCCCACTAGCTGTCGGCAGAGAGTGTTGTCAACTAATGGAGTGTCACCTCCATCCTCAAGGCGGACCCCAAACAGAAAAGGAGTCGGTGCTGGCTTGCAGTTAGTCATGTGAAATCTCTCGAGGAGATCCCGTGCATACTTAGCCTGAGAGAGTTTGATGCCTGTGGCATCTTGGCTGATCTCAATACCAAGAAAGAAGTGTAATGGACCCATGTCCGTCATCAAGAACCTATCATGCAAGGTCCTCTTGACTGCAGCAATGGCTGAAGCCAAGTTGCCGATGATCAGGAAATCATCCACATACAAAACTAAGATAAGAAGAGAATCATGTGTCCTAAGCATGTAAACATTCGGATCAGACTTACATCTTTCAAAGTTTTGTGATAAGAGAAAAGAATCCATCTTCGCATACCAAGCTCTCGGGGCTTGCTTAAGGCCGTAGAGAGATTTCTTCAGTCTGCAGACCAAAGATGAATCTTGAATGAAACCATGTGGCTGCTCCATGTAGATCTCCTCAGATAGGTCTCTGTGAAGAAAGGAATTCTTCACATCCATCTGATGTACTTCCCACCCCTGGGCAGCCGCAATGGCAAGTGCAAGGCATATGGAATCCATATTTGCTACTGGAGCAAAGGTCTCATCATAATCAATGCCATGCACTTGTTGGAAGCCTTTGGCTACTAGCCTAGCTTTCTGTCTGGTGATTTTCCCATCTGCAGTACTCTTGGTCCTGTAGATCCATTTGCATCGGACAAGTTTCCTTCCTGAAGGAAGGGGGACCAGATCCCAGGTCTGGTTCTCGAGGAGGGAGTTATACTCCTCCTCCATGGCAGACTCTCAAGATGGATGCCCAGCAGCCTCAGCATAAGACTGTGGATCAGAAGACTAAACCAAATGACAATGCTAGGATGGTGATGGTTTAGTGGCAGTGAGGACAAGAGGAGGCTCAATAAACTCTGAGCTAGTCCTCTGCAGATCAGAATTAACCCCCACAAGACCATTTCTAACAACTAGGTGGTCTTGTGCATATATCTCACGTAAGCTCCTTGTTCTCTTATTTATGACAGGGGAAGTTGATTCACTGCAGGAAGCCCGATCTGTGCTTGGATGTGGATCATCATATGCATGCACTAGATTTGTATTTGAAGACTCTGTTTCTGCATCTGCATGCTCTACCTCGACATCTGCATGCTCTGTCTCTGCATCTGAGTGTACCGAGTCATCATCTCAGACATGAGGTAGATAAAAAGGTGTCTGCATGCGGCGATTGAGGTGCATGCAAGAGACTTTCCTCAAATTTGACACTTTGCTCAATGATGAGCTTGTCCATAGAGGAAATCAAGAGTCAGTATCCCTTCACACCATCAGGGTATCCAACAAATATGCACTTAATGCTCTGTGGATCAAGAGATTTCCTCTTTTCAGAGGGGATCCCGGCCCATGATCGGGAGCCGAAAACACGGAAGTGGGTGACCTCCGATTTAGTGCCGCTCCAAGCCTCAAAGGGGGTCTGATCCTTGACAGACATATGAGGAGATCTGTTCTGGATGTAGTTAGCACAATTAAGTGCTTCGGCCCATAGCTTATGAGGCAGTGACTTAGCATGCAGCATGCAGGAAGCCATCTCTTTAAGAGATCGGTTCTTTCTCTTAGCAACTCCGTTCTGTTGCGGAGTGTATGGAACTGTGTACTACAATTGTATGTCAAACTGAAGGCAAAGGTTCTGAAGTGTTGTGTTAACATATTCCCCCCCATTGTCTATATGGAGGGCTTTGATCTTTCTCTCTGACTGTGTCTCAACTAGTGCTTTGAAATCTTCAAAGTGCGCAAAAACTTCAGATTTGTTCCTGAGAAGATACACCCAAGTATACCGTGAGAAATCATCAATAAATGTAAGCACATACCTTGCTTTGTTGATGGAAGGATGAGGAAAAGACCCCATGAGATCACTATGGATCAGATCTAGAGGAGAGGATGCTCTGTGAGTCTTGCCAGTGTCAAACTTTTCTCTAGGATGTTTGCCAAGGACACACCCTTCACAAACTCCTTTGGAGAAACTAATATTTGGCAAGCCTTCCACCATCTCATGCTTTCTTAGCTACTGCATATACCTGTAATTTAAGTGACCAAACCTCTCGTGCCAAAGCCTACTACTATCATCAGCATGTGTAAGCAATAAGGAGGATTCAGATTCAATAAATTCAGAAAATGTATATAGTCTGGCTCCATTGTTTACCTCACCGTTGCAATTTTGGAGCTGCTATGTAGGTCATATATGTTCACTGCATCTAGAGTGAATTCCACTCTCTTTCCGGTGCCAGAATGAGTGATCTGATAAACTGAAAGTGGGTTTACCAAAATTTTTGGAACATGAAGCATATCTTCAAATATTTCGTTTAAAAGTTCCACTCTACCTTTTTCGGTGACCTCAATAGGTGAGTCATCTCCCATGAGGATGGGAGGTCCTTTGCATGCATCCAAAGAGGAATAGACTTCCTTTGCAGCAACCATATGATGTGATGCACCAGAATCTATAATCCATGCATCAGGGGAAGAATTAATTGCAACTAAAGCATGAAAATTGTTACCTTTCCCATGTGGCGGATCCTCAGTTTTCTTCTTGGTGCCCTGAGGGATGTGGTCCCCAAGGTTGTGCTTCTGAAGGATTTCTGCCATTTGGTCAATTTGTTTCTTCATGCAAGAGGATTCTAGATGGAATCCTCTTTGACAGTAGGTGCATTTGTTTCCTTTCTTCCCTTTCTCATTTCTCGAGCCGGAGGAGTCATTGAAGGGCTTGGTGTACCCTTCCTTCTTTGGATGGGAATGCGCCTTTCCCTTGTCTTTTTGCTGCTTATTTTTCTGATTTGAACAAGATTTGTGATTTTTATTGTGGCTGCCATCATGCATAGCAAGTGCATGCGCTTTTGGAGGTTTGATTTTCCCCATGCCAATGAGTTTATCTTGCTCAAAAGTAAGGGACTCCATGAACTCTTTAAGAGAAGGCATAGTGTAGGATTTACCTATTGCGAGCCTTACTGAATGAAATGTAGACACAAAGATGGAGTATTATGGTCCGAGCTTTGACATAATAGAGAGAACTTGGCGACTCTCCTCCTTGGATTTGTCAATTCCACAACCCTTGAGTTGCAGCAATAGATCATTATATTTGGTGAAGAAGTCTTGAATTTTTTCATAGTTCCATCGATCCAATGACAACAGCTCCACTTCGAGCAGATGTCCTTTCATCTCATCCTATTTCCCGAAGAGTTCTTCAATCTTTTTCCAAATCTCATTGGGAATATTGCAGGCGGATAGATGAAACTGCAACTCTGGGGAGATGCACATGCATATGGATCCGTGGGCCTCATCCATGCGGTTGAGGTACTTGGATTTCTCTATGGCTAAAGTGGCTTCCACTTCTAAAACCATGGTAATCCTGTACAACCCTTTTTTATGAAGGTATCGAGCCATTTGGTCCTTCCATTCGTGATAGTTGTACGGTGTTAGGATCGATGCTTTGTGAAACTCCATTTTTCTGTCGATCTTCGATCTCCAAGTTGTAATACTTGCAAAATAAAGTACTGGTGCACCTTTTATCTAGCAACCTGTGGGCTCTGATACCATGTAAATGTGTTAGAAAACCTGCACAGATGAATCTAGCTAGTAAAGGTTGAACACACAGCTTTGCAGAGCAAAAACACTAAAAGAAACTCGAAAGAACAAAAGAATGATTCATTAGAAAATAGGTTACAATGCTCATGATATAGCATTACTGGGTGAAGATCCTAAGGTAATGCACCATAGTGGTGATCAATGAGAGGAATCAACACCTACAACAAGTTCCAGAGAGAACTAGCTAGTTGCGAAGTGAAAGGAGGAGCAAATCAGGGAGTAAATCATGCAGAAGAACTAGCCAGTTGCGGAATTAAATAAGGAGAAAATTAGGGAGTAAATCATGCAGAAGGAATCTTGCATGTATTCCCATGCTCTAACTAAGTGTCCACGTGCAGTTGTGTAGTACCTCCAACAGCCTCCAGTTCCAAAAAAAATTAAAAATAAAAATAAAAATTAGAATTATCTTTTGAAGCATTTTCATAGTACCCACTTCCGGTACTAGGTTTTATTAATCCTTTGAGTCCGTAACTCCACTTCTCAATTGAAAATTTTTCCATACATTTTCCACAGGTGATGGGTGGAGAAGAGTTTTCCACAGATTTTCCACAGGTGATGGGTGGAGAAGAGGTTTTGTAGGGAACCATTTTATAGGATCATAATTTATTTATGCCTGAGGGTGTTCTTCCGACTTTGTCATTGTGTAATCTTACAACTGATACTGCTATCTGTTGTGCACTTTCATCCCATTCTGCTATTTAGTTTCTCCTATGCCTTTCTTTCTGCTCCAGACTCGTGTTTTGGCTACTGTGTGAAGTATTATTTGCTTCTTCACAAATGCAATGATTGTTACTTGTTTATTTGATTGTGTAATGCAAGTAAGGCATTGAGGAAATAAGAAGAGAGGCAAAGTAATCTCTGCACCGCAATTGTTGTGATAAAATGTCTGGCCATGCAATGCAAGCAGATGAGAATAATTTCAACAGTGATCATCAACAAACATTTATGCACAATGGAGAGCCTGATGCGGAGATTCATTCCGAGAATGATGATAGACGGATGTCTGACATGGGGCAAGCGACAGAGTTACTTAACGATAAAGAATAATGAGGATGTAGAACTCCACCGTGCGTTGTAGGGCCAATCGAATCTAATTCCAACAGTGATGAAGAACAATAGAACCAACTGATACAATTACCTAACGGTAGAGAACCGCGAAGATGGATCACCGAAATTGAATGGAGTGATTATATTAAAGAGGATCCCCATTGTCCCCATATTCGTAACAGACCGCCATCCGTTGTTTCAATATTCAGAGTTCCCAAGTTCCTCAAAGACACAAAAAGGGAAGCATATGTCCCTCGACGAGTTTCGTTGGGTCCATATAATCATGGAAGTGCGGAGCTTCCTCTGATGGGCCATCACAAAGGAAGAGCCCTCCATAGAATGATGAAGAGGTTCAATGCTAATAGGAACCTCCCCATTGTTCCAAACAATATCGATTTCGTTGATTGTGCAAGGGCCGAGATCCTAGAGCCAGAGAAGGAAATCAAGGACAGCTACGAAGAAAACATCAATTGCGATGGAGAGACCCTGGCTTGGATGCTATGTTTGGATGGTTGTTTCCTTCTAGAAGTATTAAGAACTCTGGGTGGGGATAAACTCTCCAGAGCCGAGGCGGGTAAGTACTATGACCCTATTTTTGGGGAAAATAAGCTTCAGTTTGTTGCAAAAGATGTAGTGAAGGACATTTTGATGCTTGAAAACCAAATACCTTTCATCGTTCTCCTAAAGCTACTACAATTGGAGCTCAACTCGGCCGTTGATGTACCAGAGAAGCTTTACAATCTGCTGGCGGAACGTATAGCAGGTTTCCTCAACCCTTTCGACAATATGCATTTGGATGTAAAGCAATGGCCCTTTCATTATCATCTTTTGGGTTTCTTGCACACCGTAATTGCATCTCCAGCTTCCAATGAGGGTGCGCGCGTAGATGAAGGTAAGTGTAGTATCTCCATTCACGGTTGCAGTAACAAGTGCATTAGGATGCTCCAAGGAAAAAGCAGAGCACGGAATGACACCGAAAGAATCCCTCACGTAGTAGAATTAAGAAAGGTTGGGATCAAATTTTCTCCACTCCAAGGAGGCTGCATCAAGCATATTAAGTTTGACAAGAACAACGCCACAATTTTTCATCCTCCGATCTCTATCATGGATGGGACAGAGAGAGTATTCCGTAAACTGATCGCTTTTGAGATGTGCAAGCCACTTGAAACCAATTACGTGATTTTTTATGTGGCTCTCATGGACGACTTGATCAACTCAAAACAAGACATGCCTTTGTTAAGAAGAACGGGTGTCATGTCAAACTGGCTGGGGAGTGACAAAGAGGTTGCCAATATTTTCAACGGTCTAGCCAAGGGAGTCACCAGGAATATGAAATACTTCTTCGACAAACTAACAGAAAAGGTGAAAGTGCACTACAATAATGAAATGAAGGTCCAGATTGGAAATCTTGTGCACACTCATTTTTCATCACCATGGAAAGCTTTAGGTTTGACGGTGACAATCTTCATGCTGGTGGTCAGCATGCTCCAAACGATATTTACAATTATATCGGCATATAAGTAGCCCCTCCCCTCTTTTTTACCTTCCAAATAAATAATAAAGTGTAAATGATCTGTACTCGGTTGTAATAGCAAGGATTGATCTTTGGATGCTGATGTGTCACAATAGTAATTGCGTCCGCTTGCAGTGTCATGTATATTAAGAGTGTGAGTTAGTTCGGGTTTCATTTATATTTGGGAAAGTCAAACTTAGTGTGAGTTTTGATGATTAAGTTAGTTGAGTGAGGTTCAATTGAGTAGCTAGTTAGAAGACATAAATGCCACACATTAGGTTCAATTATAATTAGATTTTCATGTTCAGAGCTATGTTACATCCTATGAACAGATCATAATATGTTATTGTGAATTTGCGTTGGGTTCTAATATAACACGAACACGAAAGTGCCTGGTGAAGGTAGCTGGGCTGGAGGGCCTCACCCAAAGGGGACAAGAGAGTTAAATGCATGAAATTCCTTACGGTGTGACAAGGATTTATGTTTAGCTCTATATCAAAAGAATGTTTTGCAATTTTTAAATGTAATTTTTAAATTTTATTGACATAAAACATATTTATTGGTTTGAAGAAGATTGGTCAAATAATTTTAATTATTTGAAAAAAATCATTATATTATTTGATCTATAGCTTAGATGTTAAGAAAAATAAATATGTTACTTATACTTTAAATTGTATTAACATTAATTTCTCTTTAGAAACAATATCATGCTTGTTAACCAATCCCAAACCATCAACCATTCTCCTCCCTACCTCAACTAAATGTTGGACTTCATATCTGAATTGAGGTTAATGCAAACATTATAACAATATAAATTACAACCCAATTTAAATGCTAGTCATCTTTTTGAAATCATATTCACTTAAAATTGGGAACACTATTTCTAAATTGTGTCCTATCAATATTATATTCAACCATAAATTTCAATTGTTTCTTAAATTTCTAAATGCTAATAAGAATCTTGACTACATGGCCTCACCACAAGCAAGATAAGGGAGTTAAAGCCATAAACTCCCTTCCATTGGAGGATTTCAATGGATCAAAAGAGATTTATGTTTAGTTTTCAAATTAATTGATGTAACTTTTAAAGAGGCAAATGTTATTGATATATATAAGAAAATATATATTCATTTTTAATATGTATGTATATGTTAGGTTCCTATACCAATAGGTGTCATATATCATGATTGACTTGGTTTAGTTCTGAAATATGTATATACCTTTGCTTCTGCAAATGTTTTCCATATTTGTAAAAAATAAAAATAAAAATTAAAAAATGTAAAGAGGGTATGCCCTAGAAAAAGAATAAAAGGGTAAAAAGAATAAAGAAAAGGTCAAAAAATGAAAGAAAATGAACCCCAACAAAAAGAAAAGACCATGAAAGTGTGCAAGCCTAAATGCCACTACTATTTACTTTATGTATAATAAAGATTATGTGCAACTTGTTACCTATGCCACAATCCATGGTTACCAAATAGTTTAAACTTGGTTATTCCATGTTTTCAATTTCATGTTTTAGAAATAGAGAATAAAGATCTGACCAAACAATTTAATCTTGGCAGATAAGTAGATAGGTAGAGTGAGTAAGAAGAGCTCAACAATTTAATCTGAACCCTTGGTTGTAATAAGTGTAGATTTAGATAGATATCACTATGTAAAAGAAAAGAAAGTTTGATAAGGGTTTGCCAGTCTAAATGCACCCTAATAAAGAAGTAAAAATGCTAGGGTAAGTAGGAAGGGTAAGTAGATGATTGGTTGCAGAACAAATGTGTGATGAATGGTTAAGTTTAATGCTTAAATCTTTTGCTTTCATCACTTGGACAAAGCATAACTCACATTGAAGACAGCACATCAACGAATCAATGTCAAATTAATTAACTTCCTTACTCCATTTTTCCCTAAGAATTCACTAATTTCCCCTAAGTGCTAAAGGTACCTATAAACAAGTTAGAGGGGCTCAGAGCATTTCTTTGACTTTTGGAGGGACCGGACCCTCGGCCCAATAATTTGAAATACCTAAAGTACTTAAATCCCCTTCATCAATATTTACCCCTCCATAAAATCATTCATTCCCTTGATAAGGCTTTTCCTAAGTAAAACCCTATTTTACTTAGGAAAATTAAAACATTCCCTATACAAAAACCCTCATGTTCTATTAGCCTAAGTTATGAATGTTATATGATGAAATACACTTTCGGAAATGTTTTATCTTAGCGCTAGTTAAATATCCTACAAGGTCATATTAACTTTGACTCATATTATTATGTAATTCCCGAATAAAATGACATTACCCATGCTTGTATTATTATATTATACAAAACCCCAACTTTTTACATATCCTGCCCCGATGGTTAAATATAACCGTAAATCAAATAATAAACGGGATTAATTAGCTAATCTGTAGTTAATTAAGAACCCGACCTCCCCACCATGCTAATGAGAATTAATTAAGTCATCAGGACTAATTAATAACTTAGTGACCAATCAAATTGCCCCCGATATGATTAAGTCTTTTAATTAATATTGGGCCCATCCCTGTTATACATCAGTCATGTCATTGCCCTGACTACCATCCGATCGGACCCTTTAGATCCGACGGCCCTCGCTCATATCGCGCGGGCCTTTTGGTCGACCTTTAGCGCACGATGTGAGTGGTTTTGTGAACAGTGCCAATGCTACGTGTCGAGCAATGTATGGAATCACGCGGCTCCCCCAAATACCAGTTACCCTCCATAAGCAGTGCGATGAAACCCGCTTACCGCCTCCCGCTAACGACAAAATGTCAAGTCACCCCCGCTGACGTAACCCGTCCGTGTCATGAAACCCGCCAAAAACTTTGACTTTGCATAAAAACAAAGTTAATCCATTTTTCGTCCTTATTCTGAAAAACTCATGCATGCAACCAGTATGTAGAAAATGACCAACTCATACCCAAAACCATCAACCACCCTGAAAGTTGCTGCCCGACGCCGCTCTAGTCCACAGTGTGCTTCCAAGTCAACCAGTACACCATTACTAGTCGCTCCATAACAGGTAATCAAAAGACCGCAGCCTTGGATAAATAGTCTTAATACTAGTCATAAGACCTGTTTACTCTGAGATTGTTATCAAATCTATTCAAATAGAGATGGAAGGTAAAAGGACACAATAAAGAACAGTCAAAGTGTATCAGGGTTAAAGAGTATCAGATTGAATACCAAGTCAAGTAAATCAGCTAGCATGAAGATAAACAACAGGGAAGACACTTGCAAAATAGAGTATATAAATTCATGTCAAAGTGAAGATAGATGAAAAAACAGAGCGGTAAAAGTAAAAAGTAAATAGTAAATAGTAAAAGTAAACATGAAGACATTAAGGGTTAAACAAAGATGAAAACACTTTCACCAGCTACAATGAATTTTATCCAAAGTAAAAGTGAAAAACAGTTGAAAGGAATTTAAGGTTAAAAGATGAAATCAGAGCAGAAATGGTACATTCTTCAGAAATTTCCTGTTTAAGTCATAGTTTTGCAGAAACTATTGTGGACAATCTAAGAAGTATTTTGCGAAACTGGAGGAGGTTTTAGCTCCAAAAAGGCTAATCTACAAAAACCTCTCTCACATTTTACACAAATATTACCAAATGGGAGATAAGTGCATTTCTTTACAACCTATTTTTCAGTTTGTGCAAAGTCCTGTTTTTGACATCTTTTTGCAGAGAATATTGTGAACAGCTGGAGCTAAATTTTGGGAACCTGAGAGAGGTTTATCTCGAAAACATTCTTATCTACAATAATTTCTTTCACTTTTTACATATCTATCTCGGATTGAGATATACAAGCGTATCATTGGACCCTAAATTTGCAGAATTTCTGGAGTAGAATGCACAAAGGAAGGATGCAGTTAGTGACTAGGATGCTTTATCATCAATTAAGAGTTGCTACAAAATTCGACTTTCTCTTCTTCATCACCATAAATCCATAAACGCAGTGCCAAATAGATTCATTAGTTTTGAATTTCCTTTATTTAAGTTCTATTATTGTAAAACAGTTTGAGACATTTGTAAACCAATCTTGATATTTTTTCAAGATATTTCAATTTAGAATTAGTATAAATACTTCTTCATTTGAAGTATTTTGGGTGGATTCTTAGACATTTCTGTAGGCTCTTTATTTTGGAATAGAAGTGTTATTGCACAACTATTGTATGGCTGGCTGGACAAAGTAATAAAGAAAAACACTTTTACAAGATTCCTGTGTCAAACGAGAAACAAATAAGTATTCTATATCTTATGTTTTTACAGTTTTCTTATTTAAATATTCATATGTGTTCCATATTTGAATGATAAACGAAAAAATATATTTCAGAAAGAGCTTTATTGCATTCTGTCTTTAAAATCGTTTATATTCTTAATGTTTTCTTCCAAGCTATCATAGGTAGGGAATTCTTAATTGCTCCCTGCTTTTTAGTTTATCATTGTGGCCATTTAACAAATAATTCTTAATTGCTTTTTGTTAATGATCACCCACTTTCCCTCATCTTGAACTTTGTTGAAGGATTCTTAATTTCCCTTCAGCGTTTTCAAGACCACTTCACCTTTTTGAGCTATCATTTGTTTCTTGTTTGGCTATCTTGCCCTGTGAAGCCCTCCTTTTGCTGAATCACCCTGATCCAGTTAAGCCATCTTCAGTTGACTCCATAGCCCAATGGCCTAAAATACCTTGTTTTATCTATCTGCTATTGAATTCCACCACCAAACAAAATCAAAAACCCCAAGCTTTCATAACTAGCCTAATATCTCATCAAACAAAGCTAAATTATTAAGAGAGAGCCCTCTCTGAGTACAGATTGGCTAGATTCTATACTTAAAAGATTGGTTTGTGGTTACCTCGAAAATTTCTTTCTTTAACCTTGAGAAAATTCTGAGTGATAACAGCATATATGAAAGAATGTGGTAGTAGAAAATTGGACATACTCTCACACTCTTTAAAAAATACACTTCTCCCTTTTAAACGAATAAATAAATATATAGTGCAAGCACTCTGGAGAATGTTAGCTTGCAAGGAAGTGTCTCGAAGTGGAGACTTCGGCTTGCAAGCTCACCCCCAGAAACTTGTTTCTCCAATGGGACGTCATTGACTTTGAAGCAAGTGTGGTGGTGTAGTAGTGCCACGGATGCACCGCGATCGAACCTTGAAACCGATTTTCCAAGCTGGAGGGGTTGTACAAGGCCTAACTAAGAAAGAAGGGTTATACAAGGCCTACCTAAGAAGTACATTCCAAACAAAACCCAAATCATTTTTTGGGATGTTGGTAACCTTAGTTCGTTGTCGGACACTCTCAATCTTTCCTATAACAGCCTTTCGAGCCGAATTCTTCGAACTCTCCATAAGTTGCCTCTAACTGTTTTCACTGTATTGTCTTGTATGAAGAACTCTATTTTCATTTGTGAGAATCGTTGGTTGAAATTATATGTGTATTCTCTGATGCGTACCTATTGCCTGTTAAAATTGTCTTTTGAATCTCTGCATAGTTTCATGATTGTCAGTTTATATTCCTTATAAATTGCATGTCATGGGAAGGTCCGAAGGTGGGAAAATTCCATTGTAGAGATGAAATCAAGCACCCGAGTCATGAAGACAGTGTGAATTGATTCCAGTTAGAATTCTCATTCCAATTAGCATTTACGCCTTCAGTAAATCATTTAGTTCTTAGTCAAACATTTGTGGATGTTAATTTTAGTATGGTGGTGAAGGTATGAAATTAAACCTTCGTTGAACTTCAAAAGAGTTGTGAACAACATGAATTGGGATTCAATAATTCGAATTGTGTCTAGAAATCGAGACTAAATGTAAATTCGCCCAGCCAATGACAAACAACCTGCATATGGTAAATCTTCCCCACCGTCCTCTGCCCGCTCTTTCACTGTTGTTTGTTGAGCTTCAGTGGTATAGGCTTGAGGAAAAGCAAGGTGAAGGGAAGGTGAAGGGTGACATGATGTTGGTTGTTTGGTTGGGTACTCAGGCAGGCGAAGTGTTTTCAGAGGCATGGCACTCTGATGCAACGACGGTGCATTTCATGTCAAGGTTCAGTTGGGAAATTTGTTGCAGAAGATAACGCCACTTTTCTAGTCAAAACATGAGTCCCTTCTGGAATGAGGAGTTCCTTTTTGTGGCAGCGAAGCCATTCGAAGATCATTTGATTCTCACAGTCGAGAATTGTTTGGGGTCGAATAAGGAAGAAATTTTGGGGAGAGTAATGATTCCTCTGAGTATCATAGACAAACGACTAGATCATAAGGTTGTGAATCCTCATTGGTTTAGCCTTGAGAAGGGGGGGTTTCCGCAGAAGAACCAGAGAAATGACACCATTAAGCTACACAAAGGACGTCGAGACAGTGGAAACCTCGCGGTCCATGACTAGGCCTCCCTCCAATGCTGGCAGAAGAAGATTGCATAATTAAGGGGCCATGGCAATCGCAAACAGTTTCACATTTCCACCACCAACCAAACTGAAGAATTCTTTGGTGGTGCAGAGTGACTAGAACAAAAATGATTTACAGATGGGTGATGACCCAATAACTTTCATTTTTCAATCTTGAGATATAAATTTAACTAGTTGAATAATATGCTTGACTATTGTCTTAGATCCATTGTTATTATGTAATAATTTTGTAACTTTGTACTTTATTCTACATTTGTGTCTACAACTGGATCCAATATTTAAGTTTTAAGGCATTAAAATGTGAAAAACAATTGTTATTGTTGTGATTTTTACCCCCTTTTAGCATAGATGTTGGTGTTCCACAGCATTGCATTTTAGGTTGTTCCTCGTTTATTCACTCATGATCAGCAACTTCCATTGTTTTAACTATTTTTCATGTTGCAGGTGTGATCGTACTGTGGTTCAGCAATGGATTGAGACAATTAGCATATGTCCGTGCTGAGTCAAACTTTTCAGATCATAGACCTGTTAATGTTGTATTTCTAAAAGAGGTCGAAACTCTTAACTGTTGCAAAACAAAAAATTCATTGACCAGCGTGAGTGCCAGAGTTGAAGTAGAAGAATTACTACCCTGGACTAGTTGTGTTGAACATTCATTTGATTAGGTGGGTATTTGTTCATTAGAAACTATTCAATGATTCTCCTGAAATTCTTCAAAAATTTCAATTCCAGCTTGATCCTAGTGACAAACAAAAATTAGGACAAGCATATTCTTTGTAAATTGTTTTCATTCATAATCCATAGTTGAAGGTTCATTTTCTTTTATTCAATAGATATCTATGTCATCTATAAATGTGCAGAAACGATGGTCTTCACAACACATGCATGGTACAAAGAACCTCATACTTTGGGTTGTGGCAAATAAGCAAGAATCAGTCGCAAAATATTTTTGTGAGAATAAACCCTTCAAAACATCCATTACTCTGGTGTTAAATATAATTATAACCATGTTATTTCATCTAGAAAAAGTTTTGTTCTGAATAAAAATCATGTTGTATCATTATACATGTTTCTTATATGAATTCACAATATTTACCTAATAGTGTCCATTGGGTTGTGACCTTTGATTAGATAGGTTTTCATTGAGGTTTGGGAGGATTATGCATTGTTGCTCAAGGCAAGAGCCAGGGAACTGAATCTTCTGTAAAACCACTAGTGGTGCCGATCATGTAAAGTGCAACTTCCTTTTTCCCTATCTGTATCAAGTTGAAAAATATGTAGAATCTAGGCCTTAGTAAAAATGTCAAATAAGCATGTTTCCTGGCTTTACTCTTCATCCTTTTCATGAAGTTGTTCAGCACAAAGGAAAGGATTTCATGTTATTTTGTTTGTGTTCTGACCCATTACTTATCCTGCTTGCAAATGCATGGCAAGTAAAGGGATGCGTGTGAGTTGAAATCTAACATGAGTTGTGTTTTAATTTGGTTATTCCCATAGGATTACCCGTGATAAAGGACGCCAAGTTCTTATTTTTGGAAGTGCAAGTGTCTTCAGGTAAAGATCTATCCTTGCCAGTGTCCAAGTTTATTTATTTAATACTTTTTGTACTCTGAAATTCGACTGGAAATAATGACTATCTGAGTCGAGTAGCAATATTGTTTCATGATAAGAAT
This sequence comes from Pinus tabuliformis, assembly GCA_031772625.1. Classification (NCBI taxonomy): domain Eukaryota; kingdom Viridiplantae; phylum Streptophyta; class Pinopsida; order Pinales; family Pinaceae; genus Pinus; species Pinus tabuliformis. Next base: position 1,072,786,490 of record CM062809.1, read on the forward strand.
GCTCATTATCATGAAGTAAATTTTTAGAAGGCTTGAGAAGTCTGAGTGATGATTATGTACAAATGGGAATAATTCATATGATTATTGTGGAAGATAAAGATTCTAGATAGTTCTCATTTTGGGAATCAAAAAATTGTGTAATTTCTCTATCTCAGGGGACAAAGAGAAAACATCGTCTGGACTTGTGTTGTGGCTATGTGAAGTTATGGGTCAACAATATTAATAATTTTGACCTATTGGAGCACATTTCTAAGTTAATAATGTACCATAAAACAGAACGCATTCTGCAATTAATGTTTGCAAGCCTTTGGTTTGTGAATATGAAAAGCCTATGGCAATTTCTCACTAGGTAGTTGGATCTAATGAATTTGGTGGATTAAAGCTACTACTAAGGTCTGTAGCCTTAATTTGTGATAAAAAAAATTGTAAGCTGAGAACTGAGAAAGAAATATTTTTTATTGATCTGCATCTCAAAGTCTTTACACAATATTATTCTATCTTTCAATTTTTTTTGCAACATAAGTTAATGCATCTACCAAAGAACATGGTTCCCATCAACCCTTACATGATTATGCTTACTCATACCTTTGCACAAAAGAGATGAAGCTCGTTCTTCAACAATGCTTATGCTTTACTATTTACATATCAAACATGCTAGCTTGAGCCTAGACTATGACCAAGTTACATGATATTCTTAATTTGTGAAACTAAATCCTTTTATGGTTGGAGGAATGTTTTCAGATGACCAAGTTTATTTTATCATTTGTAAATGGAATAAAAAAAGGAGCTCGTCCAAAGAAAAGAGGCAAAATTAAAAACATGCCCATTAATTTGATCCTTTAAAAATATTTTTTTTTAATGAAAAATTCAAAATAAATTAATTTAAAATATATTGATTTAAAAATGATCTAAATTAATTCAAAATAAATTAATTTACATAATTCAAAATATTAATCGAGAAGTTACACAAAGTTATTATGATTTAAGTGATCATTGTGCTGATGATAGATTGCATACCACATGACCAAAACTTTGTTAACTTAAAAGAAACCTACACACAATAAATTTGAAAGCTATTCATATGAAAATAAACTACATGTATATTTACAGGTGCATACAAATTCTTCGTTATATTTTTAGTGGATTATATTTGAAGGACGTGCCATGGGAAGATTAATTTTTCCTTATTATGATAATTAAATAAAATTTCAAGCAAGTTACATAATCTTATAAAGGTCCCTTTATCTTTTTGTGTAATTCTTTGGGTATGGTTTCGAAAACAAAATAAAGAATCACTTAATTTTCATAGGTTTTTTTTAGGTATTACGTTTTCCAGGTATTAATGTAAGAATCTCTTGTTCAGTTTGACTAAGTTTTTCTCTGGTTCAGTTTGAGGTTTTTTGGGTATTATGTTTTCCAGGTATTAATGTAAGAATTTCTTGTTCAGTTTGACTAAATTTTTAGTTGTTGACTGTGACTATGTCTTTTACCTGGTAGATGAAAGGACGAATTTTTTAAAATCTCCATTTCACTCTTGCAATTTCCATTAAACAAATTATTCCAAAAATTTATTCAAGATTAACAACATTTCAACAAAATTTATAATGTTTGTAATTAAAGTGACAAAATTAACATAATTATCATTTAATTTATACAACCTTATTATACATTGCTATAAAAAAAAAATCCGCCATTTTAATCTCTATATATTAAATAAACTATGTCATATGTATATTCGCTAAAAGAAAATGAAATGGTAGTATTTTAGATTTAAATATATACAGTTAAATAAAAAGGTTAATATAATTATTACAAATGGTATTATTTTAGATTTAAATATATATACATTAAAAAGATTAATAAAATCTAAATATATATGGTAATAATTTGATATTAAATTTTTTAAAGTTTTATATTTAAAAAAATATAAAACACAAATATTCACATTTTCAAATTTAGTTCATATAGAAATTAATTTTTTTTATTGTGTACTTCGCTCATTCATTTATCTGAAACTCGGGCCAGGAAATAACGTCCATATTTTACAATGGTTACATCCCCTATAGGCTTGAGGGAGCTAAATGCATCATTAGTAAATTAGATAATTTTGCATTTATTTTTTCCACTAAGATGATTTTTTTCTAGTGGGAACTAAAGCAGCCTGAGGGAGCTAAATGCAACATTACTAAATGGGATTATTTTGTATTTATTTTGCCAACAACTTTTCTTTTACTAGGAACCATTTTACCAATAAATTGATTTTCTTTTGCTGGAACCACTTTTCCATGTTTAATTCAGTGTTTTTCTAGGCTTACTTTACAAGGATTTTGGCATATGGAGACCAAGGTTCTCATGTGGATGATCGTGGTTATGGTTATGGAGTATTCTTGGTAGCAACTATGTTTATATAGGAAGAAAACGTTTTGTGTAAGAATATCACCTCAACAATCTTTGTGGATACAATGTCCAAATGTGAAAAATGAACCAGTTGAACAAATCAAAGTTGAATCACAATTTTTTTGTGAAACTTTTTACCTCAACAATCTTTGTAGATATAGTGTCCAAATGAGAAAATGGATTAGTTGAATCACCTGTACTTAATTTTATGTTTTTGAACAATCAAAGTTGAATGGAAAAAAATTTCATGCAAAATAAAAATGAGAAATGATATTTGTTATGCTTGGCAAGGCCAATAATATATTGACATGAAACAAAATTACAACTTGGTATTAATGTTATGCATTTTAAATACAAAGTCACCTCGTGGCAATGTGCAAAAAAGCAAGAGAAGTAACATTGCCACCCAGTGGCTCTTGTTATATTTGAGTTTTCACGTGCCATTTATTTTAACATGTTAATGGGAATGTTAGTTTATATTTTGGTTTCATTTTAGTTGAAACTTAGTCTCATATTTCTTACTTTTCATATTCCTTCGGTATATCTTTCCACCTTTTAGGAGCAAACTTGACCTTTCAATCACTGAATATAGCATGGATCTATGCTCCAGTGTATGGTAGACCCTTAGTGTAGCATGAGAGATTTCATTGGATGGAAATACATTAAATATGGAAATTAGGGGAGAAATGATTTAATAAGAAAAAGAAATTTGTATGCTAATAGGGGTTTATCAAAGAAGTAGGCTGTGTGTTTATTTTTGAGAAAGAAAGTGGTATTATTTTATGTTGAATTTAAACATAAGTAGATGATCTTATGGAAGAGGAGATGCTTAGAGGAAGGAGTGAGAACGAGTGGTGAGATACTGAGTGATTCCCATGAATTATATTATATTTTATTGGGTCAGATCTTTTTATCACGATGATCATGAAGTGTTGTGAATCGTTAAGGAATGAATTGAAATGTGAATGTGAAGTCACATAGGTTAATGGTGCAGAGAATGGGTAGTTGGTGCCAAGTTAATTTTGGTTGCATCATACCTACTATAAAAAATTGTGGATCCATCACTCCATGCCAAGATAAGTACTTGGTGTATTCTATATTGCTCTTGAATGTGTAGAAGAAAATCTTGATTTGTGACCCAAGATGAAGAATATATTTGATTCTCTTGATGCAACTTATTTGCATCACAAAATTGAAAAGGTTACCAAGCTTTACAACTTGTTCATATTTTATGGGAGTTATTGCTCCCAACTTTTGACTCATTATTATGTTGAGATTCATATTCAAGTGTAGAATCCATGACATTCTTTACCTTCTCTCTATTTTCTTTATTCCTGTATCTATAGGAAAAAATCTTTTTCTTCTTGTGGAGACCATTCAATGTTACATTAAGGGTGCAGTTTTGTTCAAGTGATCAAATTTATGCTCAAAATTCAAAGTGTTCAAAAATGCTTGAAACCAATACGAGTGCATAGATCTCGGGATTCTGGATCTAATGCAACTTGTTTCACTCAAAACCGATATCATATGCTCCCGATATCATGTTCTGATCGAATTTCCAAACAAGTAAAATTTGGCAAAAATTGAAAGGTGACTGGACATTTTGGGCCACTGGTAGGCTGCCACATGGCCTGTCTAGATTGGTCCAAAAATTCAGAATTTTTATTGGCCAATGGGTTTTCGCTAAGTGTCTTGTTCTTATTGGCTCTTAAATGGTGCAATTTTATTGGTTGCAAGGTTCGTTGACTTGGACCAATGGGGGGAGAGCCACGTGGGCCAATTGGAGGCTACCATGTGGCCTCCATTGATAGATTAAAATTTTTGTTATGGATCAGGCCAATCATCCCATCGAAGTCGAACCCGCGACCTAGAATTAAGCAACCACAAACCATACCACTATGCCACCGCCATCCACGTGACAATCTATGTTCACGACTTCACTTTAAAGTTTAACAAATGTGCATTTGGAGGTAGGGTCAAGGCTAAGTTCCAGCCTTAGTCACCACGCCCACGAGGATCCAAGGGTGAGACCGTGGGCCAGGGCTTAGCCCCAGCCCCGTGGTCACCGCCCACGATGTAGGTTTTAACCCGGTACATAAATTGTCTGCATACGAATTCTAAAAATAGAAAATAAACAATGGCGAGAGCATAAAACATAAAACATATATACACAAATATTTTCCCCTAGATCCCAAAACCAGGAATACTAGATTGATTTTTCATTATATTCCTTTCAATGTTACAATACATATATATACATGTCGAAGCATCTATAAACCCCAATCCATTAACCCTGGATTAGAACATAACCATAGTTTCCTTGACCAGATCTATAAAATACCATCAGTAGAAAGCCATCATGCCCAAAACCATGTGTGAAAACCACACACAAAACCATAGGTAGGTCCGCCCACCTAATATAGGGTCCAAAAAAAATTTCCTTGGGGTACTACCCCAGACCTCGTAGAGGGGGGCTATAGCCCCCCTCAAACCCCCCAACAACGAGGGCTTCTTCCCCCCCTGTTGCACCCGACACAACGGACATGGGATGTTATTGCCCCCCCGTGCATGGGCCTAGTCCTGAAAATAATATAACACACACCCAACATTCTCCCACTTGTTGTTTTCTTTCCACAGGGGGCCACAGGAGAGCTTAGTCATTAGTCTAGCCTTGCAACGACCATTTTTTCACTACACCAAGAAAACTTCTCAGTCCTCAAAAAATTCTTCAATGCATCTACAACATTCTTCAAAGTGTCCACCTTTACCAGCAACACCTTTTTGTCGTCAACCATATCCCTCACAAATTGATATTGAACATCAATGTGCTTTTTATTTGAATGATAAGCAGGGTTCTTTTCCAAGAAAATGTCACTTTCGATGTCACAGTATATCCTTATAGCTCGTTGTACCAACCCCATACTTGAACACAATCGATGCAACCAAATTGCTTCCTTTCTTGCATGAGTGGCTGCCATGCATTCTGCCTATGTAGTTGAAAGTGCCACTACATATTGGCTCTTGCTCATCCAACTGACTACACCTCCAAATAGGTTAAATACATACCCACTTGTAGATCTTCTCTGATCCAGATCTCCAACCCAGTCTACATCAACAAATCCATGGATGTCCAAAACTCTATCCAATCCTGGTTTTCCTTGGTAGGACAGACCATAATCACTAGTGCCACGCAAATACCTGAAAACATGCTTCATTGTTGTCCAATGCTCCTTCCTTGGTTTTGACATAAACTTGCTCAATACTCCCATTGCATCTATAATGTCTGGTCTAGTACAGACCATTGCATACATCAGGCTACCAACTTCACTTGCGTATGGAACACATGACATGTCCTCTTCCTCTTCTTGTGTCTTGGGAAACTGTTCAATAGATAACTTTACACCGTTAGGAATAGGAAACTTTACCAGTTTATTATCACACATATTAAACCTCTGCAATATTGTCTCGACATACTTCCTCTCGTTTAACTAGAACTTCCTTTTTGCCTGATCTCATTTAATTTCCATGCCCAAAATATAGTTTGTAACACCAAGATCTTTCATGTCAAATTTGGAGGACAATTGGGTCTTCAATTCCTGGATAATTTATTTGTTATTTCCAATAAAAAACATATCATCCACATACAAGACCAAATAAATAACACGGTCACCAATTAATTTAAAATACGCACAATGATTTTCTTTGCTTCTGGTGAAGCCAAGTCCCCATATATATGTATCAAATTTCTTATACCACATCCTTGGTGGTTGTTTTAACCCATACAAAGACTTTTTTAACTTGCATACTAGTTCTTTCTTACCCTTAACTGCAAAGCCTTCAGGTTTCTTCATGTAGATCTCTTCTTCCAGACCCCGTGAAGAAATGTTGTCTTCACATCCATCTGTTCTACCTCAAAATAAAAAACAACAACAACAGATAAAAGTAATCTAATAGAAGCTACCTTGGCAACAGGAGAAACAATATCACCAAAATCAATTCCTGGCACCTAGGAATAACCTTTTTCTACCAACCGAGCTTTGTATTTATCTGCCTTGCCTTCTGCATTCATCTTCTTCTTAAACACCCATTTTTTGCCAATAGGTTTCTTTCCAGCTGGCAACTCCACCAGATCCCAAGCCTCATTTTTGTGCAAAGATGCCATTTCATCAACCATGGCCTCTTTCCAGAGTTTGTCATCCTATGAATCTACTACTTCCCTGACAATTCTGGGATCATCATCAGTAATAGATAAGGAAAAATTTGAATAGAAAGCAGCTAGAATATACCTTTCTGGTTTCCTTCTTTCTCGAACTCATTTTCTCACAACTGGAGTTTATGGCTCTTCATATTCTGATTCCTCTTCTATTGTAGAGTTTGATTCCTCATCCTTTATCTCAAACTCTATCTTCTCGGGTTCCTTTGGTAGAAATTCATGTTTAATAACATCTTTCACCTCTCTAAACACCACATCTTGGTTGTACACAATATTGCTTATTTCTGGGTTCCAAAGCTTATAACCTTTTAAACCATCCTTATATCCAATAAAGATGCACCTTTCAGATTTACTATCCAACTTGGTTATTTTCTCCTTTCAAGCATGTACATATGCATCACATCCAAATATCCTTAGATGTGAAAGAGAGGGTTTCTTACCAGCTCATACTTCTTGTGGAGTCTTATCCTCCAATGTTGATGAAGGTGATCTATTGACTAGGTAACATGCAGTCTCTACTGCCTCTGCCTAGAATTCATGTCCTAACCCGGCACCACTGAGCATGCTTCTTTCCTTTTCCATCAATGTCGTGTTCATTCTTTATGCAACTCCATTCTATTGAGGTGTTTATGGAGTATTCTTCTTCCGAGCTATACCACACTTATTACAGAACTCTTCAAAATCCTTCTTGCAAAATTCTACACCATTATCTGTCCTCAAAACGTTTATCTTCTTCTATGTCTGGTTTTCCACCAAAGCATTAAATTATTTAAACTTGTCAAAGACTTCATATTTTTTCCTAAGGAAATATATTCATGTATTCCTTGAGAAGTCATCTATAAATGATACATAGTACACATGCTTACCCAATGATGGAACCGACATAGGTCCAAACATATCATTGTACACAAGCTCTAATATCTGTTTCACCCTCTTAGCACCAGAGGGGAAACTCACCCGATTCTACTTCCCATATACACAATTTTCACAAAAATCAAAATCTAGATAGAAATTAGACATACCTTCTACCATACCATTACCATGAAGTATTTGAAGGCCCTTCTCTCCAATATGTTTAAGACTTTGATGCCATATCACGGTCTTTTCTCCAAAGACCATTAGATTTTCTACTCCACTTTCGGGAACCATAGAAATGTCGCACTCATCACTAATAGTGCTACCCTGAAGCTTGTATAGAGTTCCAATATAAACTTCCCACATCAATACCAGTGCTCCCCAAACCATCTTTCAGGTATCTTTATCGAACATTATTTTTACACCTGCATCATCCAGCTTGCTTACAGAAATCAGACTTATGGCCAATGCAAGAATATGTAGAACATCTATAATTGCTCTAATCCTTCCACCTTGCAACTTCAACTTGACTTTTCCACGACCGACAATTCTAGCCTTCATGTCATCCCCTAGGAAGACATCACCACCATCATATTTATCATAATCGTAGAACCACTCCCTATGGGGAGTGAAGTGAAAAGATGCACTTGAGTTAATCAACCATGCCTCATGATCTATATGTGCACTTGAAGAAGAAGCCAAGTACACATCCCCACCTTCATCTAAGGTGGTTTTCACTATTGCAGAAGGAGCATCATCAGATCCCATTCATTTCTTAGGAGCTTTAGATCTGTAGTGCTTTTTCAAGTGCCCTTTTCCACATTTCGAACACACATTTACTGGTTTTCCTGAAGATTTAGATCTTCCTCTAGATTTAGATCTCCCAATCGAGGATTTATTTTTGTTTCTATTCTGGGACCCTCCTCATGTAGACAAGGCATGAACATTATGGCCCTATGAATTTTTCCATATCATCTCCTCCGATAGCAAGGATGAGACTATTTCATCAAACTGCAAGGCAGACATATTTCTACCTATTGCAACAACTAGACTACCCCACAAATCTGGTAGAGAACGCAAAAAAACTGATGTACTTATCTTCATCTAAAATTTTTATATCAACAGATAACAACTGGCTTACCACAGTGTTAACGGACTTCAGGTGCTCTATCACCAAGTCTCCATCCTTGATCCTCAGGCTATACAACTTTTTTCATAGGAAAAATTTATTCCCCAGAGACTTAGATTGGTACAACGTCCCTAACTTGTCCCACAAAGCCTTTGTTGAAGCTTCCCTTGATATATTCAACAATATTGAATATGAGATACACAATCGTATTATGCTCTTTTCCTTCTGACCCAACATCTACCAGTCTTCATCGGACATTGTCATTGGTTTAGTACCCAGATCTACCGCGATCCACTAATCTTTATCCACAAGCAGATCCTCCATATTGAGTTTCCACAACTCAAAACTTTGACCATTAAATTTCTCAATCTCTATCTTTCAACTTCTCGCCATCTTCTTTCACCACAAGAATCGATCCGGCAGATCTCCCACTAAATAGAATCTACCACAAGCTCGAGCAAAACCCCTGAATAGTAAAGGCATCCACTTGAATCCAAAACAACTCTGGTACCAAATTTAGTTTTTAACCCCATACAACAATTCCCTGCATACGAATTCTAAAAACAGAAAATAAATAATGGTGAAAAAATAAAACATAAAACATATATACATAGTGATTTTCCTTTGGATCCCAAAACCAGGAATACCAGATTGATTTTTCATTATATTCCTTTCAATGTTAAAATACATATATATACATGCCGAAGAATCCATAAAACCCAATCCATTAACCCTGGATTAGAACATAACCATAGTTCCCTTAATTGGATTTACAAAATACCATGGGCAAAAAACCATCATGCCCAAAACCATGAGTGAAAACCATGCACAAAACCATAGATAGGTTCACCCACCTAATATAGGGTCAAAAAAATATGTCCTCGAGGCACTACCCTCAACCCCGTAGAGGGGGGCTGCCGCACCACCTACTGCTCCTGCTGTGACGAAAAAGAGGGAATCTCGACCCCCCACCCCCTGCCCTTCCCTACGCGTAGGCCTAGTCATGGAAATAATATAACACATGCACCAGGCCACAAGAGATAGATGAGGCTGCCAAACAATCTTTTGAATAGAGTTGGATTGACATCTAATCCTTCATCATCCTTGCTTAACTTTGTACCCATTGCAACTAGTGTAGGGACACGTTTGCAATTTTCCATCTTGAATCTTTTAAGAAAATCTCTAGCATATTTGTTTTGACAAATTAATTTTTTATTTTTATTTTATTTTATTTTTTATTTTTTATTTTTTATTTTTATTTTTATTTTTATTTATTTATTTATTTTTCTCAAATCGCTCAACTTCTATGCTAAGAAAATATTTCATGAGACCAAGATTTTTCATCATGGCTTCTTTAAATTCATCCAATTCAAAGTCACCTGTAAAAATCATGTCATCAATGAAAGTGAGAAAGTGACAACTTCCACCAATCGAGTGTGTCCTCATAGGTCCACACAAGTATGTATGCACTAGATCAAGAGGTTTCTTTGCTCTGTATGCAACTCCCTTTGGAAAACATTCACGATGTTGCTTTCCCAAGATGCAACACTCACAAGTACTAGCATGTTCTTTGATGGGAGGTAATCCTCTGACCATCTATTTCTGCTGCAACAATCGTAAACCAAAAAAGTGCAAGTGTCAAAATCGAAAATTCCATAACCAATAATCATTAGAACATGCAACTGTAAAAGAACTGGCTTGATCACTATAATTCATAATTAGAGGAAAGAGTTTGTTCCTCGTCATATTTACCTTTTCTATCAACTGCTTGCTTGGGGCATTGTCATATATAAGACACACTTGTCCTTGAAAGATAACTCTATATTCTTTCTATGTCAATTGACCAACACTTATTAAATTATGCTTGAGATCAGGAACATAATATACCTCTAAGATTTTCCTCGGCTCCCCTTGCTTGGTCATAATGTTGACCACTCCTTTGCCATCTACATCCATAGTCTTGTCAGTCCCCAACTTTACCTCTGTCTTCACTGATTGATCCAAATTTGCAACCAATTTCTTGTTTCCTATCATGTGGTTACTGTAACCACTGTCTAATAGCCACACATTATCAGAAGGTTCATGCATGGTATGGAAAGCTAGGAACATAAATTTAGTACTCTCTGTAGTGACATTAGCTCTATGGTTTGTTTGATCATCTATCCTCTTCCTACAATCACGGCATAGTGACCAAATTTATTGCAATAATAACATCTCACCTTTGATTTGTCAACTCTTTGATTATTATTGAAGCTTCTGCAGTTGCTACCACTTTCATGTTCATGCTCTTCTCAACCATCTCTCTGGCCACCATGTCTTCTGCCTCGTCCTTTGCCTCTTGATCTACTTCTTCCTCGAACTTTGTCTCTTGAAATAGAAACCTGACTTTTGAAAGTAGTTTCTAAACTAGAATCCTTATTTTTGCCTATCCTTGCCTCATGTGATAACAGTGATACCATCAACTCATCAACTGTCAGTGATGTCAAATCCTTGGTTTAGTCTATGGTTGCTACAACAACATCAAATTTGGTAGACAAATGTTTGAGGACCTTCTCAACCACTATTTGATCTTTAATTTCATCACCATAAATTTTTAACTGATTTACGATAGTTGTGACCCAGTTCATGAAATAATCGATGTACTCAGTCTCCTTTATCTACAAGCTTTCAAATTCTCTCCTAGTATTCTTCAACTTAACAATATTGACATTGGCCATGCCTTTATAACTTGTCGCCAAGGTCTCCTATGTTGTTTTTGCTTAAGACATGATCATAATCTTCTAGACACTGCTCAATCCACTCCTTGTTGGATAAGATGCCACGCTTGTACATTATTATTTTTGTCTTTCTTCCATAGTTCCCTCTCTGCATTAATGAGGGCTAGTTCTTCTTCTTCATTTTTAGGTTTTGAAAACCCAAATTAGACATAATTCCAAACATCATGAGCTTGCAAAGTGGTTGCCATTTTAATTGCCCACATATCATAATCCTTCCTTATAAATGGTGGAAACTGAAGCTAAAAATTTAAAAAAGCCATTTAAAAAAAAAAGAAAAAAGAAAAAATAAAAAAATATCTTTAATAAAACCCTAAAATTTTCCTTATAAACTTTGCAAAACTCCTTTAATAATTTTCTAAAAAACCTTATAAAAATTTCTTTATAAAAAAAAAACTCTTAAAAAAATTCCCTTATATAATAAACCCCTTTTCAAAAAAATCCTTTAATTTTTTTTTATAAACTTTTATTAAAAATCTCTTTTTAAAAACTTGAAAAAAAAATAAAAAATAAAAACGTGGCAAACACTCTCATATAAAGTTTTCCAAACTCCTTCCCATCCTTTTAAAAAAGCCTTTACGAACTCATATAACTCCAAATACTACGCACGAAGACTTTTGACTTTGGTGCTTTCGTGGTAAACGATAGTTTCCTCCTTTGGTAAGTCACAAATTTAAAAGTTACGTTGTAAACTTCGACGTGCTTGCTCCTTTGACTTCACTAAAAATAACCCACCACCGCACCTTTCGACAGGCAGGACCAGCCTCAAGAGATGGAGACGAGGGTTGATCGAATAATTTTAATTATTCAACCATTTTTGTTGACTAAATATTTACAAATTTTGAAAATTGAAAAATGGTTAATTTCTTTTGCTTTTCTTTTTAACGGGTTTTGATCAAATAATTTTAATTATTCAACCATTTTTGTTGACTAAATATTTACAAATTTTGAAAATTGAAAAATGTCTAATTTGTTTTGCTTTTCTTTTTAACGGGTTTTGCTGGTTTCATAATTTCTTTTTGTTGAAAAAGTAAAGAAGCTTCAACACAAATTTCACACACAAAACACAAAAAACTATTGATCACATAAAAATTTATGATTACAATAAATTAGGTGAAGGTATTTAACTTTTTCCAACTAAAGACTCACTTAAAATAACTTATATGCAACCACACACTAAATTCGACTATGACTTAACTCGACTTGACTCAAGGCTCGGTAAACTAATTATCTAATTTTAACCAACTCCTAATGCTGAAAAAATTAACTTATTTTAACATTCTTATCTTCAAAGAAAATATTATCTTAATTCAATTAAGTGTTACTTTCATTTTCTTACAGGTTGAATGTATGCTAATTTACTTAGCATTTGATAAGAGGCTTTCTCAATACTAACAAATAATTTCATCCATACCTATAGTTCTCTAGTCAGAAGAGTCGTTGTCCACAATAGCACGCTGAGAGGCGTTCTCTGTACTACCAATTAATTTCATCCATGCGTATCGTGATGGGCGGAGAAGAGTTTTCCACATATTTTCAATTGAAAGATTTTCCACAGATTTTCCACTTCTCAACTGAAAGATTTTCCACAGGTGATGGGTGGAGAAGAGTTTTCCACGGGTGATGGGCGGAGAAGAGGTTTTGTAGGGAACCATTTTATAGGATCATAATTTATTTATACCTGAGGGTGTTCTTCCGACTTTGTCATTGTGTAATCTTACAACTGATACTGCTGTCTGTTGTGCACTTTCATCCCATTCTGCTATTCAGTTTCTCCTATGTCTTTCTGCCCCCTCCAGGCTCGTGTTTTGGCTGCTGTGTGAAGTACTCTTTGCTTCAATCTCTGCACCGCAATTGTTGTGATAAAATGTCTGGCCATGGAAGGCAAGCGTCTGTAGACGGGGAAGCCGAGAATCATTTCAACAGTGATCATCAACAGACGTTGCTGCACAATGGAGAGCCACATGCGGAGATTCATTCCGAGAACGATGATAGACGGATGTCTAACATGGGGCAAGCGACAGAGTTACTTAACAGTAAAGAACAGCGAGGATGCAGAAGTCCACCGTGCGCTGCAGGGCCTACCGAATCTAATTCCAACAGTGATGAAGAACAGCAGAAGCAACTGATACAATTACCCAACGCTAGAGAACCACGAAGTCGATGGATCACCGAAACGGAATGGACTCATTATATTCAAGAGGATCCCCATTCTCCCCATCTTCGTAACAGACTGCCGTCCGTTGTGTCAATATTCAGAGTTCCCAAGTTCCTCAAAGACACAAAAAGGGAAGCATATGTCCCTCGACAAGTTTCGTTGGGTCCATATCATCACGGAAGTGCTGAGCTTCCTCCAATGGGCCATCACAAGGGAAGAGCCCTGCGTAGAATGATGAAGAGGTTCAATGCTAATAGGAACCTCCCCATTGTTCCAAACAATATGGATTTCGCTGATCGTGCAAGGGCTGAGATCCTAGAGCTGGAGAAGGAAATCAGGGACAGCTATGAAGAAAACATCGATTGCGATGGAGAGACCCTAGCTCGGATGCTAAGTTTGGACGGCTGTTTCCTTCTAGAAGTATTAAGAACTCTGGGTGGGGATAAACTCTCCAGAGCCGAGGCGGGTAAGTACTATGACCCTATTTTTGGGGAAAATAAGCTTGACTATGCTGCAAAAGATGTATTCAAGGACATTTTGATGCTGGAAAATCAAATACCTTTCATCGTTCTCCTAAAGCTACTACAATTGGAGCTCAACTCTGCCGTTGATGGCAAGATGCTTTTGGATTTGTTGATGAAAGTTATATTGCATTGGTTCAACCCCTTCGACAATAAAAAAATTGATATAAAGCAATGGTCCTGTCATCGTCATCATCATCTTTTGGGTTTCTTGCACACCGTAATTGCATCTCCAGCTTCCAATGAGAGAGAGCGCGTAGATGAAGGTAATTGTAGTATCCCCATTCACTGTTGCAGTAGCAAGTGCATTAGGATGCTCCAAGGCAAAAGCAGAGCACGGAATGACGCCCAAAGAATCCCTCACGCGGTAGAATTAAGAAATGCTGGGATCAAATTTTCAGCACTCCAGGGAGGCTGCATCAAGCAGATTAAGTTTGACGAGAACAGCGCCACAATTTTTCTTCCTCCGGTCTCTATCATGGATGGGACAGAGAGAGTATTCCGTAACTTGATCGCTTATGAGATGTGCAAGCCATTTGAAATCAATTACGTGAGTTCTTACGCGGCTCTTATGAACGACTTGATCGACACAGAACAAGACGTGGCCCTGATGAGAAGAATGGGCGTCATGTCAAACTGGGTGAGTGACAAAGAGGTTGCCGACCTTTTCAACGGTCTAGCCAAGGAAGTCACCAGGAGTATGAAAGACGTGTTCGACAACCTGACAGAAAAGGTGAAAGCGCACTACAACAATCAAACGAAGATCCAGATTGGAAATCTTGTGCGCGATCATTTTTCATCACCATGGAAAGCTTTAGGTTTGACGGCGGCAATTGCCATGCTGGCGGTCAGCGTGCTCCAAACGATCTTCACAATTATATCGGCATATAAGTAGCCCCTCCCCTCCTTTTTACCTTCCAAATAAATAATAGCGTGTAAATGATCTGTACTCGGTTGTAAGGGCGAGGATTGAACTTTGGATGCTGATGTGTCACAGTTTTATGTTGCAAATAGTAATTGCGTCCGCGTGCAGTGTAATGTATATTAAGAGTGAGTTAGTTCGGGTTTCGTTTATATTTGGGAAAGTCAAATTTAGTGTGAGTTTTGCTGATGAAGTTAGTTAAGTGAGGTTCGGTTGAGTAGCATAAATTCCACACATTAGGTTCAATTCTAATGAATGAAGTTTGTGTGAGAAAGTCAAAGTAGCAGCTTTGTGGATGGTTATATGTGAGATAGATTAATGAATAGAAGTTGTTATTCTATTTGAATTATGTTTTTTTATGCTTTTCCATTATTCTGATTGGTTTAAATGGTATATATTGAGTATAAAATAAGGAGAAATTTGTGTTATAGATATTATTTTTTTAATATAAATATCATGAGTTTTGTGTTGAAGATATTAATTTATATTTATTTTATTTTATTGTAATTTGAGATATTTGATTAGGTGGTTGTTAATTATTTTTTAGTTTTAAATGTGTTCAAATTATTATTTTAATCATTTAAATTATTAAATTAAAATGATTAGTTTATTTTAAAATTTTAATTAATATATAAATATGTAATATTGTATAATAATAATATATCTAAAATAATTCGTGCAAAAATTATATTATTATGTATTTTTTGGGAAAAGTCTGAACATTTCTTAAGTTTAAATAAGGCTTATGGTTAAGAACATGTGTTTCTTTTTAAAAAATCACAAGAAGTGGGTTCGATATCTTATAAACAAAAAATCTCACATATCAATTTGGTATCTAGCTTGATTTTGACCTTAAAAATAAATAATAATATAATAGAAATATAAAAATTTAAAATAATATAAATAAGTGATTTTTTGTTTTTTTAAAGTGTGTTGTAATAGTCTTATAAACAAAAAGGTCTCACATATCCATTTGGTATCTAATTTGATCTTCACATTACAAATAAATAATAATATAACAGTAATATGAAGATTTTCAATTTGGATTCTCGCTTTTTCTTCCTGAAAAAAAAAAAAAAGATTTTCAATTTGGATGATCATTGTGTGAACGCAATAAAGATTTTCGGTGATGCGACAGATTTTCGTGTTCAGATCTATGTTACATCCTATGAACAGATCATAATATGTTTAGCTGGACTTGAGGGCTTCACCCAAAGGGGACAAGAGAGTTAAATCCATGAACTCCCTTACGGTGTGACAAGGATTTATGTTTAGTTCTATATCAAATTTTTTTTGAAATAAAATCTATTTATTGGTTTGAAGTTGATTGGTAAAATAAAAGAAATAAATTAAAAATTTTAAATTACAAAAAACTAAATTATATTAATTTTATTTTTTGGAAACAATATCAGGTTTGTTAACCAATCTCAAACCATCAACTATTTTTCTCCACATCTCAACCAAATGTTGGACTTCCTACATGAGTTCAACTATGCAAACATTATAAAAATGTATATTACAACCCACTTTGAATGCTAGTTATCTTTTTGAAATCATATGCACTTAAAATTGGGAACACTATTTCTAAATTGTGTCTTATCAATGTTATACTCAACCCTAAATTTCAATTGTGTCCTAAATTTCTAAATGCTAATAAGAATCACTACATGGCCTCACCACAAGCAAGATAAGAGAGTGAAAGCCATAAATTCCCTTCCATTGGAGGACTTCAATGGATCAAAAGATTTATGTTTAATTTTGAAGTAAAAGATTTATGTTTAATTTTGAAGTAAAAGATCTAACCTTTAAAAAGGCAAATGTTATTGATATATATAAGAAAATATATATTCGTTTTTAATATGTATATGTATATATGAAAGATAAAAAAAGTGGTAATGGAAAATTGCAGGACATACTCTCACATTCTTTAAAAATTACACATCTCCCTTTTAAACGAATAAATAAATATATGGTGCAAGGTCTCTGGAGAATGTCAGCTCGCAAGGAAGAGTCTCGAAGTGGAGACTTCGGCTTGCAAGCTCACCCCCAGAAACTTGCTGCTTCGATGGGACGCCATTCACTTTGAAGCGAGTGTGGTGGTGTAGTAGTGCCATGGATGCACTGCGATCGAACCTTGAAACCGATTTTCCAAGCTGGAGGAGTTGTACAAGGCCTAACTAAGAAAGAAGGGTTGTACAAGGCCTACCTATGAAGTACATTCCAAACGAAACCCAGATCAGTTTTTGGGATGTTGGTAACCTTAGTTCGTTGTCGGGCACTCTCAATCTTTCCTATAACAGCCTTTCGAACCGAATTCTTCGAACTCTCCATAATTTGCCTCTAATTGTTTTCATTGTCTTGTCTTGTATGAAGAACTCTGTTTACATTTGTGAGAATCGTTGGTTGAAATTATATGTGTATTCTGTGATGCGTACCTATTGCCCGTTAAAATTGTCTTTTGAATCTATGCATAGTTGCATGATTGTCATTTTATATTCCTTATAGAGTTCATATCATAGGAAGGTCCGAAGGTGGGACAATTCCATTGTAGAGATGAAATCTAGCACCCGAGTCATGAAGACGGTGTGAATTGATTCCAGTTAGAATTCTCATTCCAATTAGCATTTAGGCCTTCAGTAAATCATTTAGTTCTTAGTCAAACTATTGTGGATGTTACTTTTAGTATCATGGTGAATGTATGAAATTCAGCCTTCATTGAAATTCAAAAGAGGCATGAACAACATGAATTGGGATTCAATTTCTTAAGAATTGTGTCTAGAAATCGAGACTAAATGTAAATTCTCCCAGCCATTGAAAAACAACCTACATATGGTAAATCTTCCCCACCGTCCTCCGCCCACTCTTTCACTATTGTTTGTTGAGCTTCAGTGGTATAGGCTTGAGGAAAAGCAAGGTGAAGGGAAGGTGAAGGGTGACATGATGTTGGTTGTTTGGTTGGGTACTCAGGCAGGCGAAGCGTTTTCAGAGGCATGGCACTCCGATGCAGCAACGGTGCATTTCATGTCAAGGTTCAGTTGGGAAATTTGTTGCAGAAGATAAAGCCACTTTTCCAGTCAAAACATGAGTCTCCTCTGGAATGAGGAGTTCCTTTTTGTAGTGGCGAAGCCATTCAAAGATCATTTGATTCTCATAGTTGAGAATTGTTTGGGGCCAGATAAGGAAGAAATTTTGGGGAGAGTAATGATTCCTCTAAATATCATAGACAAACGACTAGATTGTAAGACTGTGAATCCTTGTTGGTTTAGCCTTGAGAAGGGGGGTTTTCCACAGAAGAACCAGAGAAATGACACCATTAAGCTACACAAAGGATGTGGAGACAATGGAAACCCCACGGTCCACGACTAGGCCTCCCTCCAACGCTGGCAGAAGAAGATTGCATAACTAAGGGGCCATGGCACTCGCAAACAGTTTCACATTTCCACCACCAACTGAATTGAAGAATTCTTTGGCAGTGCAGAGTGACCAGAACAAAAATGATTTACAGATGAGTGATGACCCAATAACTTTCATTTTTCAACCTTGAGATATACATTTAACTAGTTGAATAATATGCTTGACTATTGTCTTACATTCATTGTTATTATGTAATAATTTTGGAACTCTGTACTTTATTCTACATTTGTCTCTACAACTGGATCCAATATTTAAGTTTTAAGGCATTAAAATGTGAAAATCAATTGTTATTATTGTGATTTTTACCACCTTTTAGCGTAGATGTTGGTGTTCCACAGCATTGCATTTTAGGTTGTTCCGTGTGCATCCATTCATGATTAGCAGCTTCCATTGTTTTAACTGTTTTTCATGTTGTAGGTGTGATCGTATTGTGGTTCGACAATGGATTGAGATAGTTGGCAAATGTCCATGCCGAGTCAAAGTCTGCAGATCATAGACCTGTTAATGTTGTATTTATAGAAGAGGTTGAAACTTTGAACCGTTGCGAAACGAAAAATTCATTGACCAACGTGAGTGCCACAGTTGAAGTAGAAGAATTACTACCCCAGACTAGTTGTGTTGAACATTCATTTGATTAGGTGGGTAGTTGTTCATTAGAAACTGTTCAGTGATTCTGCTGAAATTCTCAAAATTTTCAATTCCAGCTTGATCCTAGTGACAAACGGAAATTAGGACAAGCCTATTCTTTGTAAATTGTTTGCATTCATAATCCATAGTTGAATGTTCATTTTCTTTTATTCAATAGATATATGTCATCTATAGAAGTGGAGAAGGATGGTCTTCGCAACACATGCATGGTATAGAGAACCTCATACTTCGGGTTGTGGCAAATAAATGGGAATCAATCACAAAATATTTGTGTGATAATCAATCCTTCAAAAAATTCGTTACTCTGGTGTTAGATATATTGTTAACCATGTTATTTCAGCTAAAAAACGTTTTGTTCTGAATAAAAATCATGCTGTATCATTATACATGTTTCTTATATGCATTCACAATATTTACCTAACAGTGCCCATTGGCTTGTGACCTTT
The DNA here is from genome assembly GCA_031772625.1 of Pinus tabuliformis. Lineage (NCBI taxonomy): Eukaryota > Viridiplantae > Streptophyta > Pinopsida > Pinales > Pinaceae > Pinus > Pinus tabuliformis. Next base: position 1,072,805,967 of record CM062809.1, read on the forward strand.
GATCGGACAGGTTTTCATTGAGGTTTGGGAGGATTATGCATTGTTGCTCAAGGCAAGAGCTAGGGAACTGAATCTTCTGTGAAACCACTAGCGGTGCTGACCAGGTAAAGTGCAACTTCCTTTTTCCCTATCTGTATCAAGATCAAAAATATGTAGAATCTAAGCCTTAGTAAAAATTTCGAATAAGCACGTTTCTTGGCTTTACTCTTCATCCTCTTCATGAAGTTGTTCAGCACAGAGGAAAGAATTTCATATTATTTTGTTTGTGTTCTGACCCATTACTTATCCTGCTTGCAAATACATGGCAAGTAAAGGGATGCGTGTGAGTTGAAATCTGACATGAGTGGTGTTTTAATTTGGTTATTCTCATAGGATTCCTTGTGATAAAGAAAATGAAATGGTAGTATTTTAGATTTAAATATATACCGTTAAATAAAAAAGTTAATAAAATTATTACAAATCGTATTATTTTAGATTTAAATATATATACATTAAAAAAAATTAATAAAATCTAAATATATATGGTAATAATTTGATATTAACATTTTTTAAGGTTTATATTTAAAAAAATATAAAACACAAATATTCACATTTTCAAATTTGGTTCATATAGAAATTAAAGTTCTTTTTATTGTGTACTTGGTTCATTCATTTATCTGAAACTCGGGTTAGGAAATAGCGCCCATATTTTACAATGGTCACATCCTCCATAGGCTTGAGGGAGCTAAATGCATCATTAGTAAATTAGATAATTTTGCATTTATTTTTTCCACTAAAATGATTTTCTTCTAGTGGGAACTAAAGCAGCCTGAGGGAGCTAAATGCAACATTAGTAAATGGGATTATTTTGCATTTATTTTGCCAAGAACTTTTCTTTTACTAGGAACCATTTTACCAATAACGTGATTTTCTTTTGCTGGAACCACCTTGCCATATTTAATTCAACGTTTTTCTAGGCTTACTTTACAAGGATTTTGGCATATGGAGACCAAGGTTCTCATGTGGGTGATCGTGGTTATGGTTATGGAGTATTCTTGGTAGCAACTATGTTTATACACGAAGAAAACCTTTTGTGTAAAAATATCACCTCAACAATCTTTGTGGATGCAATGTCCAAATGCTGGTTATGGAGTATTCTTGGTAGCAACTATGTTTATACACGAAGAAAACCTTTTGTGTAAAAATATCACCTCAACAATCTTTGTGGATGCAATGTCCAAATGCGAAAAATGAACCAGTTGAACAAATCAAAGTTGAATCACAATATTTTTGTGAAAAATTTTACCTCAACAACCTTTGTGGATATAGTGTCAAAATGAGAAAAATGGGCCACTTGAATCCCCTGTACTTTATTTTATGTTTTTGAACAATCAAAGTTCAATGGAAAAAAGTTTCATGCAAAATAAAAATGAGAAATGATATTTGTTATGCTTGGCAAGGCCAATAATGTACTGACATGAAACAAAATTACAACCTGGTATTAATGTTATGCATTTTAAATACAAAGCCACTTGGTGGCAATGTGCAAAAAAGCAAGAGAAGTAACATTGCCACCCAATGGCTCTTGTTATATTTGAGTTTTCACGTGCCATTATTTTAACATGTTAATGGGAATGTTAGTTTATATTTTGGTTTCTTTTTAGTTGAAACTTAGTCTCATATTTCTTACTTTGCATATTCCTTCGGTATATCTTTGCACCTTTTAGGAGCAAACTTGACCTTTCAATCACTAAACATAGCATGGATATATGCTCCAGTGTATGGTAGACCCTTAGTGTAGCATGAGAGATTTCATTGGATGGAAATACATTAAACATGGAAATTAGGGGAGACATCATTTAATAAGAAAAGGAAATTTGTATGCGAAAAGGGGTTTATCAAAGAAATAGGCTAAGTGTTTATTGTTGAGAAAGAAAGTGGTATTATTTTATGTTGAATTGAAACATAAGTAGATGATCTTATGGAAGAGGAGATGCTTAGTGGAAGGAGTGAGAACGAGTGGTGAGATAGTGAGTGATTCCCATGAATTATATTATATTTTATTGGGTGAGATATTTTTATCATGATGATCATGAAGTGTTGTGAATCGTTAAGGAATGAATTGAAATGTGAATGTGAAGTCACATAGGTTAATGGTGTAGAGAATGGGTAGTTGGTGCCAAGTTCATTTTGGTTGCATCATACCCACTATAAAAAATTGTGGATCCATCACTCCATGCCAAGATAAGTACTTGGTGTATTCTATATTGCTCTTGAATGTGTAGAAGAAAATCTTGATTTGTGACCCAAGATGAAGAATATATTTGATTCTCTTGACGCAACTTATTTGCATCACAAAATTGAAAAGGTTACCCAGCTTTACAACTTGTTCATATTTTATGGGAGTTATTTCTCCCAACTTTTAACTCATTATTCTGTTGAGATTCATATTCAAGTGTAGAATCCATGACATTCTTTACCTTCTCTCCATTTGCTTTATTCATGTATCTATAGGAAAAAATCTTTTGTTTCCTCTGGAGACCATTCAATGTTACATTAAGGGTGTAGTTTTGTTCAGGTGATCAAATTTATGCTCAAAATTCAAAGTGTTCAAAAATGCTTGAAACCTATACTAATGCATAGATCTCGGGATTCTGAATCCAATGCAACTTGTTTCACTCAAAACTGATATCGTATGCTCCCGATATCATGTTCTGATTGAATTTCCAAACAAGTAAAATTTGGCAAAAATTGAAAGGTGATTGGACATTTTGGGCCACTGGTAGACTGCCACATGGCCTCTCTAGATTGGTCCAAAAATTCAGAATTTTTATTGGCCAATGGATTTTTGCTAAGTGTCTTGTTCTTATTGGCTCTTAAATGGTGCAATTTTATTGGCTGCAAGGTTCGTTGACTTGGACCAATGGGGCGAGAGCCACGTGGGCCAATTGGAGGCTACCATGTGGCCTCCATTGATAGATTAATTTCTTTTTTATGGATCAGGCCAATAATCCCATTGAAGTCGAACCCGCAACCTAGAATCAAGAAACCACAAGCCATACCACTACACCACCGCCATGCCACATGACAATCTATGTTCACGACTTCACTTTAAAGTTTAACAAATGTGAATTTGGAGGTAGGGTCAAGGCTAAGTGCCAGCCTTGGTCACCACGCCCACGAGGATCCAGGGGTGAGACTGTGGGCCAGGGCTTAGCCCCAGCCCCATGGTCACTGCCCACAATGTAGGTTTTAACCCGGTACATAAATTGTCTGCATACAAATTCTAAAAGTAGAAAATAAAGAATGGTGAGAGCATAAAACATAAAACATATATACACTGATATTTTCCCCTAGATCCCAAAACTGGGAATACCAGATTGATTTTTCATTATATTCCTTTCAATGTTACAATACATATATATACATGTCGAAGCATCCATAAACCCCAATCCATTAACCCTAGATTAGAACATAACCATAGTTCCCTTGACCAGATCTATAAAATACCATTAGTAGAAAACCATCATGCCCAAAACCATTTGTGAAAACCACACACAAAACCATAGGTAGGTCCGCCCACCTAATATAGGGTCCAAAAAAAAATTCCTCTGGGCACTACCTTGAACCTCGTAGAGGGGGGCTATAGTCCTCCTCAAACCCCCCAACAACAGGGATTTCTTCCCCCCCTATTACACCCGACACAACGGACATGGGATGTTATTGCCCCCCCTGATGTTATAGAAATATTTGGGCACATCAACCCCAAACTTATATGTCAATAAACTAGGGCTCATCAACCCATAAAAGAGTTGTTTCATGCCCTAAAGGAGCATAGTCATCTGAATACATCATTCCCCAAAAGTTCCACCTGAGAAACCATCTAGAAATGGCCTAAATTAAACCATACTGACTACTCCACTGGCAAAGTGCGATGCATACTGAGTGGTACACTGCCAGGGTGCGATGCATACTGATTAGGCCTTCTATAGGGTGCGATGGGTGAGAATGGACAAATGTCCAAGACAGTTTGCTAGGTGGTTGCTCATGGAATCTTCTAGAAACTTCTCCTGTGCCACTTGCCTCTCTGAATTCGCCCTAGGATGAATAAGGGATCTAAGAAATCTCCAAGTGGAACCAATTGTAACAAGTGGAATGACACTAATCAAACCCCATGGATGACTCACACCCTTGCACACATCTATAAATGGATCTCCAATTCAAGAGATCTAGAGGCTGGAATATTGTGAATGGCAAGGAAGTGCTGATAGTTTGTAATTGAGGAAGGAGCATTGTATTATTGGTGTGATCTTTCTATTTCATGAGGTGAAGAAGGATTGAACCTGGGAGGATTATGCTGGATTAGACAACTAGGTTGTAATTCTCCCTTCTATTAATAAAGTTCTTCAAGTTTTCTTCCATATGATTGTGCAATTGTGAATGTTATCATTTGTTCATTATATATCTAATTCTGTAATGTTTATGTTGTAATAGATCATGATGCTTTGATAGTTCTTTGTTGCTATACTTATGCAAGTACTCTCCAAGCGTGTTAAGTACGAGGAGGAGTTACAGGATCTGTCAAAGGGGAGAGAGAGAAATCAAGGGTTTAAGCGGAAGTTCCAGGTTGGTTCCATTATCTTTCTCTTATCTATTACACATAGAAGAAATTGTTGAATTGCTTTAAACTGTTGTTTCTAGGGTAGCTGCCAAACCTAGAGGGCTAGCATTCTTTAGGAATACTAGTTTTCCCATAAACAAATTGGTGACTCCACTGGGGAAGAATAGATGTTTGTTTGTTGTTATTGTTTGTTTTATAAACTATAGATAGAGCCTGAAGTCAACTAGATAGCCTTCGAACTGCTCTTGCTCTGCAATTGCATAGTAGATGAATGCCGCTTCAGTCAATCTCTGGTTTAGTTTATGAATTAAAAATTTGACTTACAAGCATTCTAGATGCCATTTTGGTAGCTCAGTAACCTCTCAAGACATTCCTTCATACCTTGCTCTTTACTATTCATTAAAACTCAGCTTAACTCATTGAAAACAACTGCACATCTGAGCCAAAACCCATTTCAGTTGCGCTCCCTAGACCATCGCACTGTCTTCCATTGTAACCCAGTATGCATTGCACCTCTTGAGTGTGGTAAGTGTGATGCATCCCTATTTCTTTGAAGCCTAGGTGTGATGACTAACTGAACTCTTTTTCCATTCTAGAAATTGGGGGTTTTTGACCTTGTTTTCAGTTTTGTTTAGTTGTTTTGCTACATATGAACAATGCCTCCTTACTGAAGCCTACTTGCATCACATAAATTAGCCTCAATTAGATTAGGATTAGTGAATTTTTTTGTGTATTTGTTCATCATTTACAATCCTTTGTCGAAAAGTTGTTTAAATCGATTTGTTGCTTTGATGCAAAAAGTGTCGTAATTGTCGTTTTGTGTCGAAAAGAGAAGTGTCATGAATTCTTCCTTCCTTTGATAATCGATTGAACTTTTCTTCATGTATTTGATTTGATTTGTTTATATTCAAAGTGTCGAAAGCATTTTTATTCAAAATTGAAAAGTGTCATGGAGTCTTCCTTTCTCTTTTGAAGAAGAAATTGTCGAAAATGTCATTTTGAATGAAATATTTCAGATCTTTGCTGCATTTAGTTTTCCTTTTTGGCATTTTTCACATTAAGGAGAACGAAAACAAATACATGCATTTGCATTTAGCAGTTGTAGATTTGTGTGTGAAAAGATGATTTAGGGAAATGCACTAGTGTGTGCTCTTTGCTCTTTGTTTAAAAGCACTGTAATTTTCTTTCCCTAGTAGCTAGGATTTTCATTGCTCAAAATAAACAAAGATTGTTTATCATTGTAGATTGCATTTTAGGAATTTCAAATCATCATCATGCAGTGAACCATTGAAAGGAAAACTATAAACAAGATCAACTTTAAAATGAATTTCAATGAACCTAACAATGCTTTGGAACTTAATGCAACATATCTAGAGGTCTAGGCTAGAGACATGTTCTGGCATCGTTAAAACTAGTGGCTATCGTTTTCATTGAAGGTTGGGTGATTCCTCCTCCTTGATACGACAAGTGCTAGCACAGACTTGTGCTCCCCGTACTATCGCGTATATATTGGGAGACCACAATAGGCTTATATCCTTTATCCATAGGAAGCTGAGTCTGCCGCCTTATTGATCGCAATGCACTGAACACAGCATTCGGGAAGATTGACTGCCATACATAAGTCCTTGCTAATTTATTTTTAATTTATCACCAAGGTGTATATTGCAGTTTTGCGATGGGTTTGGTAATCCCTCTCTCTAGATTTTCCAGAGTAGTCACTTTCGTTCTTTTTCGACTCTTTAAAAGAAAAGGTCCATCTGAGCACTTGTCCTTTCAGGCTCATTAAAAATCGAAGGAGACTAGAGTCAACTTTAGCTTTTTCTTGACTCTTAAAAATTGAAAAAGCAAAGTTGTGTCAAAGTGTCATTAAAATTATTTGAATTTAGAATAACACCATTTTCCCCTTGATTTTTGAGTTGATCAAGTAATCCACAATCGTGGAAGAAAGTCAATCAAAACCCCGTCGTTCGCGAGACTAGCAAGTCAACCATCTTTGACTCCAGAAGCGAAGCCAATCCGGACAAAGCGGTCTTGTTTAACTAAGTCCAATTCATTTGGTTTATTTGAAACTTTTGTTTCAACATCGTCAGAGACTACAGTTACTCCAACTATTTCTGGTACATCTGCCTTAAGAGAAGAAGTTCCGTAGTTACAAGAGGACATTAGAACTGATCCTACTATAACAGTAGACACTTCTGTACCTGAAACAACTCCATCTAGAGTTGATCCAGAACCCCTCTCAGTTCAAACTGGGGCTACATTTGAACTAGTAATTGTTCAAGAACCTCCATTTGAAACTGAAGTTCATTTACTTAAACATCTGGAAGTTAAGTTTCAATATTCAGAAGGTGTCACCCCTCCGATATTTGTCACCACAGAAGCTATACCTTCTTCGGCCCCAGAAATCTTTTACGGACCTGATGGTCTACCTCTTCCACCTGGTCTGATTGCTATAGAGGAGGTAGTAGAGGATCCCCCATCTAGTACCCTGTTTCATTTTGGAACTGGGATTCATTAGTATCCTTCTACTCCCGAGTTTGGTTCTTTTAATCCTCCTTCACCGCAAGTTCCTGTCGAATCGCTAGGAAATATTTTGGATAGACTAAACATGTCTAAGCAATGATAATCATCTAGGAATGTGTCATCTGATGCATCTGCGGCAGAACCTCCTGCTATTATTGCTACAATGTTTGCTGGTATACCATCTGTTCCAGCTAGTTATCAATCACTAGCTGGAGTCCACTTAGGGGCTTCTTTGGCACCATGGTCTACTCATTTATTCATCTGGAATCCCATCTAGAATTTCTTATGTAGAAACTCAGCAATTTGATCCTGCATGCCAGTATCAATTTGGGAAAACCAGTTTTCAAAGGCCGATATATCCTTTAAACACTGGACTACCGCCAAATGGAGAGCAGTATGCTTTTTCATTGTTTCATCCTATGGAACAACCATATGGGAGTTTTCAACAGTATTCAGGTCAAACTGGAATTGCATCTAGTGGTTGGATACCAATACTTCCAGAACAACCAAGGGTTGTATATCCAACGCAACTGATCCGACCTATGTCGCATATTCCCACTACACGTGTTATTACGACTATGTCGCAAGCACAAGCATAGCCTGTTGTGTCTCAAACTCAACCTGCTCCTTCTTCCTCACAACCTCAAGTTTCGAGACAGAAGACACAAGTCTCTCAGGTTGTGATACAACAACCACTTGTCTCTACGGCTCAATCGCAACCTCAGGTTATTGCTCCTTTATATGGAACGACTTAGACACAAACGGGTATTATCAATACACAAATTGGTTAATCCTGTGGTATTGGGCAACAACAAATGGTCCAACAACCATGGTGGCCACAATACCAACAACCGCAATTCCAGCAAATCCAACCTCAGTTTGGGCTTGGTGTACAAGCTCAGACTGGATTTGGTCAATATTAAGCCTACCAAGGACCTAAACAACAAGGCTTTGTAGGTTATGGACAGCCGCATTTTCAAAATGGTTATCAACAACCACACTATACTGGTTATGTCCAACAACCTTATCAAAGTTACCAACATCAGATACATTATGTTGGTATGCAAAGAACTACTACTCAGGTGATTCAGACAGTATGTCCGCAGATTCAGAGCAGGAGAAAATTCGACTCAAACTAGACTCTAAAACTCTCTATTTCCGAATGAGTCTTACTTCACAGCTATCCATTATATAGAGCTGGAAGGGAAAAAACATCCGTGAATGGTCATTATTACAGACTGATGACTCAAAAGAAAAGATGTTGTACTGGACTCTTAAAGTTAGATTCGGGCATGAGAGAAATCTCCCATGTTATCTCGTCCCTTCTCCTTTTACGGATAGCCAGAGGCATGTGGGGACCGAATCTATCATACTAGACTCGATAATTGGTACTACAAAGTGGAGATTCCAGGCCAAGGGAACCCACGAAAGCTTATGAAAAGACTTAAAGATGAGATATGCAAATCTCAATACTGCTACAAAGATTACAATGTGGATATTACCAGTACGAGGGAATCCACGAAAGCTCATCCAACACCAATGTCGGTTGGAAAGACAACACTCAAAAGGTGTAGTAATCAATTTGTGGATGGGTATAGTACTGATAATTCCATCTCTCGATCATGTAATTTGTATAGTACTGCACCCATACCTCTTTCTCTGATTCCCAAGCTGTTGTACTATGTGGGTCAGGTAGGTCCAAATAGTTCAGGTTCATGAACGGATTTTGATTCGGGTCAATTTGTTCATGGAACTCATCATAACTCCTGCTTGGAATAATGGTCCTTTCCTTGTAATGATTCATTACGAACCAACGGACATGGCCGCATCTCCTGACTCCATTCAAAAAATCTATACTGTCCAGCTCCACAAGATCTCTGATTGATTTATAAAGGACTTCAGTCACGAGCATGCTTTGGGGGCTGAATCCTGGGATTTTCAATAAAGTGAAAGAATATGGCTTTAAGATGAGTGGTGATAAGCCATATCTTTCCCACCATTCCATAAACCAATCCGGGACTGGATCGTCTTCTTCCATATCTTCAACTGGAACACCTTCAAATAAAAAAGAAAACTGCAAGGAATAAAACAAGTTAGTTGAAAAATTCTGAAGGTTCATCCCTGCATAAAAGGCTTCCTGCTGGCGTTCTGGATCATAATTTTCTCTGTTAAGATGATTATCAAATCTTCTGAATGTTATATGGCAACTGGTGATTCGATTATCATCTTCATTGTCTCTTTCAAGCCTATAGGCTATGCTTCCAATATGTCTCAAATAATCTAGAGCTTCTAGGGCTTCATCATTCATTTCATCTTGATGGGGATCTGTCCAGAGGAATGGAATACCTGTCCTGTACCTGATTTCTTTGATAGGGCGCCAGTCATCATCATGATCTAACAATCTTTTGTCTAGATCATAAGAAATCCATCCTGAGGAGGTTTCAATTTCAACAGTGTTTTCATTTCTTCTGATGAAATTACATCTTAATTCCATTATTGAATGTTCAGACAAGAATTCTCTACTTAGCATGTCAGCAAAACTGTTCTTGTTTCCTTTGACAAACTCGATGTCAAAGTTATACTGGCTGAGCTGCATAACCCACCTAACCATAGCAGCGTCTTCAAACTCACATTTATGAATAGCATATTTTAATGCTTGACAGTCAGTCTTAATAGTGAATTTTGTATAGATAACAAAATCTCTGAATTTTGCTATTCCTAGACAGACTGCTCGGAGTTCTTTTTTGAGACTGGACCAATTCATTTGGGTTTTGGTCCAAAGGCCAGATGCATACTGACATATTTCAATGTCATCTTTACTGCTGGGGTTTTTCTGGCACAACACTACTCCCCAACCTTCATGGCTTGCATCTGTCATGATTATCTTTTCCCATTCTTCTCTGATAGGGGAGAGTGGCTGTATGTTTCTTACCTTTTCTTTTATCCTTTTGACTGCTTGGGCACAGTCATCATTCCATGGAATTGGATCTTTCTGAAGCCTCTTATTCAAAAGCTTCCTTTCTTGTGCACAATGCTTCAGAAATTTAGAGATATAATTCAAACTTCCCAAGAATCTCTGCAACTGAGTTTTGTCTTTGATTTCATCAGGGAAGTGATCTACAAAATTTAGACTTCTTTGGATTACACTGTAAGAGCCATACTGTATGTTGTAACCCAAGAAATCTATGATAGGTCTGAATAACTTCATTTTGGATTCTGATAATACTATGCCCATTTCTTTGACCCTGCGCAAGAAAATCTTCAAATGCTTAATATGGTCAGCAATATTATCAGAATGAATCAAAAAATCATCAATATATTTTTTCAGGAATTCATCCATTCCTTCAAAAGTTTCATCCATTATCCTCTGGAAGGTCGAGGGGGCATTGATCAATCCGAATGGCATGATGTTCCATTCATAGTGACCCTCTGGTATAGAGAATGCTGCTTTCCATTTATCCTCTTCCCTGATTCCTACTTGCCAAAACCCAGACTTTAAATCAAATTTTGAAAATATTTTTGATTTAGATATTTGAGCAAGTATGGAGGATGGTTTGGGCAAAGGATATGCATTGTAGTCCAATATGTTGTTTAGAGGTTTGTAATTTACCACTAACCTTGGCTTACCTTTGGCGATCTCAACTTGCTTATTCACATAAAATGCAAAACAAGCAATAGGGCTCTTGCTCTTTCTAATTAGCCCTTTCTTTAGCAGATCTCTGATCTCCTCTTTGCATAACTTCATTTGTTCTGCATTCATTGCCACTGCTTTTGATCTCCTGAACTTTCCACTGAAATCCTTTTTGAGAGGAAGTTCTACCTCTTGTTTCTTGATATGCCAAAAGGCATTCGGGTCATCTGAACAACATTCTTTAAATTTAGCAGTGAGGTCTGCTATCTCTGTGGCATATTTTCCATTGTCCAAATGTTCTTCAGTCTTCAAAATTTCCTTTTTCATTTCCATCTTTGCTAATAGATTTTCCATTCTTTCTATCCTTTGTATTCTAATAGGAGAATTATAATTAATGAATGGAAAGAAGATTTCTTTATTTCCTACGCTGATAAAATAACCATAACTTTGGCTGTTTACATCAAACTTAGCTCCGTGCTTATCAAAATTTTGGAAGAATGGAGTACCAAGATACATGGCACAATCAATCCGTGGGACGACTGGGCAGACCAGGTGTACACCAATCTTGTCTGTTAGTAGGACATCTATCTCTGCTTCATATTTGGTGGGGATATCTCCACTTGCTGTAATCACTCTCGGACAGGTTGTCGGCCTACGATGATGCATGGCGACTACAGTGTCACTAACAATATTTAACCTGGAACCAGTGTCCATAAGAACTTTCCAGTATTCATACTGGTTCCCAATTTTAACTTTCATCTTGATACAATACATGACATCTCTATTCATAATATTGCATCCAAAATCTGATCTATCTTTTTCTTCTTCTTCTTCTTCTTCTGGAAACTCTTGTCGCTGTTTCTTTGTTATTACTGGATTTGTATGGGATGTCCAGTTTTATGTTTTTCTTGATAGTTTTGGACCCTGTGAAGAAGAAGCCGTTGCTGCCTGTGCATTCATCAACCTCACATTTAATTCATCATGTTTCTCTATGCACAATCTTCTATTTTCTTTTATTGTCTTCCTTAGTTCTTTAATTGCTTGATGCACACTAGGCAATGTTTGAGGCAAGTCTTCTCCAAAATCTTCATTTCTGAATTGCCGAGTCAAAGCTTCAACTAAGAATAAGGTTGCAGGAGGCACATATCCTTTATTTGGAGAATTCTTTGTATTAGAGGGAGTTTGTTTCAGATGTTCTGTGAGTAGAGATTTGTACATATTTTTCATTTGTGGGTCGGTAGCAGCCATCATCTGTGCAAAAATATTCTTGCTGGTTTCATCATAGTTAGAATTCATCATCCTGACTGCATTACAAGTACATACATCAGGATCATCACAATCACAATATTTACATTCTATACAATGTGGATCTCTACAAAATTCTTCATCTGATGAATCCTCTGAATCAATAAAGTTTAAATCATTCTCTGATTCAGAATCAGAAGATACAAGCTCATCACAGCTACTAGGAAGATTAAAAGAATTAATCTTTCCTTTTTTATTTCTATACTGCAGTTTCTTCTTTGATTTGTCTTTCTTTTTCTTTGGACAATTTGGAGCTGTGTGGCCTTTCTGGTTACAATTGTAACAGATAATTTCTTTGTCTTTAGAAAACATTTTGGTATGCTTGTAGGATTTTCCTTTGTGATGTTTTCTTTTTGGTTTTTCTTGGGAAAACTGGGAATTCTTTTTGGAAAACTTTGAATGTTTTTTCCGTCTATGCCCCTCAGAATTACCAGCTTTGCCAAGATGCCATTGCTTACAAAGCTGTTGATAACCATGTGGCTTCTTAGGATTTGTAGCAGCTCTAGCAATTTTCATTTGTGAACAAAGTTCTACAATGATAGCTTTAACAACTTGCCGTATTATACCAAACTTGTAATCACCAACCTTTCCTGGCAGCTTGTTGACTATAGCAGAAGAAACCCATTGGGGAAGAGAAGCTACAAAGATTTCCTTCCATTTAGGCTCAAGAATAAGATCTGGAGTCAAAGTGTGTAATCTGTGAAGGAATTCATTGAAATATTCATCAAAATGCTGCATGTTGTGTAGCTTCATGGCAAGCAAAGTAATGGTGGTGATATCATTGGTTATTTGAGGGAAACCAATGAAGTTGACTGTAATGCCATATAGGAGTTTCCCTATCATGTTACTGACAGGCATGTGCGTAACAGGGTCCATATGAGTGGTACCATCTTCATTTAGGACAACAGCTCTTTCCCAGTCAGGAAGAAGGTTTGGCTCTTTCAATGTTTCAGCTTTTAGCCAAGAATCTAAAGTACCTTCAAATCCTCCAATTATTCTTCTAGTGGCATTAATGGGACCTATGTCATCTGCAAGATAGGTCCTGTAGCAAACAAGCATGGAATGTAAAACTGACATGATTTCTGCTTCAGTGCAATTGTCAATATTCCATGAATATGTAGAATTGGCAGACCAATCCTTATGATATTCAGATTTCATAAGGTCTCTGCGATCAGGAGCAGGATTCCAGGTAGTTTCCCATTGGGATCTGGAAGAGGTAGCATTAACTTGATTTTCTTCTCCATTTGGTTCAATGCCAAACTGCTCTTTATCTTCAATAGAGAAATTATTGATACAGGCTTCAAGATCTTCTATTTTTCGGTTAGCATCAATTTTATGAAGACTTGTATCAAAATCTTCTTCTCTTTCTTCTTCATATTTGGTAGATGATTCTCCGAATATGAAACTAGAAGTGTCATTCTTTCTTGATTCCTCAGGTTCTTTAGATTTTTTTGTCACTGGTTTAGGACTAAAGAAACTGGGGTTGGCAAACAAAGAATAAGGGTGAGTTGAAGTAGGTTGTGGAAAGGTTATGGAACTAGGAGTTCTGATGAGACTTTCCACAGAAGGAGTAGTAGAATATGAAACAGAAGTCTTGGGTTTTGAAAATAATGTTGCTGACTTGTAGGCTTCTACCCGAGGCTTCTTTTCAGAGATTCTACTCCTTGAGATACTTCCCAAACTTGTTTTTTGACAATATCCAGAGAAGTACTGATCTTAACAATTTCTCGTCCATGGGCTGAGGCTGCTTCATGGATTTTCTTCTCTGTCTGTAAGGACAGCTTGTCAAGGCTCTGGGCAAGAGTCTTGTCATTTTCTGCTAAAGTAGTTACACTGCTATTCAAACAAACTGTATTGTAATCTTGTTTTTGCAAGATTCTTTCAAGCATAAGCTTCATCTCTGAATTAGCAGTTTCTACTTTTTCAAATCTAGATCTGACAAATTTTTCAAGACTGGACAAAGCCAAATTAGTCCAGTTGGTAGCAGCAATTGAATCTTTTGCTACCAATGAGGGATCATCAGAATGAGATGGAAGTAATTTATACAGTTTTCCATCTTGTCCTCTTATTACAAAATTTTTCCAAGGGGGAAATTCCGTATCAGTTTCTAAAATATTTCCATCAAGCAGTTCCCATTTATGTTTATTTGGAGTTCCAGTTCGCATCATATTTACATTGAGCTGGAAACAAACTTTTCTCAATAATTCTTCCCCTTTTGTTCTGACAGTGATCAAAGCTCTTGGAATGTTGGGCTTTTGCATCATGCTGTGAATTTTTGGATTGAAAACTGGGGCTTTCAGAGGTGGAGGAATTACTACAGGATTTTCTTGCAATTTTTCTTCTACAAATTTTTCTTTATCTTCGACCCTTTTTTGCTTAGCCTGGTTTCTGAATTGATGTATCAAAGATTGTTCTATTATGTTTGCAGAAGGATAATACCATTCATAGAATGATATCCATTGGTTTTCTGCCTTCATCCATTCTTTCCATTTTTCAACATTCTGTCTGTTGAAGGCAGGTCGATCATCCTTTGGCAGAAGTCTCACTTCTTGAAGATACAAATGTTCCTTTTCATGGGTGAACATATCCCAATTGAACATTTTCTTTTTCCAGGAGTCTTCTGGATCATATGGGCCAATTCCTTTGAAGATTTTCAGAAAAGCAATTATTTCTGAATCGGAAGGGATTTCAACATGTTTTGGTATTTTATCAATTGGATTTTTCCTATATGCAGGAATAGGAAAATGACCGACATAACCAAGACCATAGGAGGAAGAACCAGAAACGGTATGTACAAGTAATTCTTCCTGAGGATTAAAAAATGAAACATGTTTATAACTTTCTTCAGATGAGTCAGAAGGAGGAACAAATCTGATCATGTTGATTCTATGTCTATCTGAAGAATCACCATGTGGTGTAGGCGATTTTGAGGAGAACTGACAAAATGTCTTCGAGCAGTGAGGATGGTCACAGACTGAACTAAGAGGCTGAGTGGGGCCTGGCTGTGAAAATAGTCTTTTGATTGAATCTAACACTGCTTGGTCAATTACATACTGAGGCGGATTTGAACTTTGAGCCAGATGTAATTGATTGATTGAAACTGTTGTGGGTACAGAAACTGTAGAGGGTTCACCACGGTGGACTGTGTTAACACTGGGAAATCTGGTGATGACCTTACCATCGGTTTCAGTGATGATTGATTGGGCAGCAGCAACAAATCTTTTTGTAGGTTTTCCCCAATTGGTTACCCAATCATCGGGTGGACACAAATCTTTACGAGAGACATAAACAGGGGCAACTGGATTACAGGTAGAATCATACTGTACAAGAGTCACCCTGCCAGGGTATGCTCCACCTAACCTGAATCAGCAGTTGCCTTTTGTAGAAACTCTAGAATTACCAAATTTGAACCGACTGATGAATGATCTAATTGCATACGCCCCTTGGTGGCCAGCGATTCCTCATAAACTTCCCTCTGATATTCCTAAATTCAATGGAAATCCAGGTGAAGATCCATCGAATAACGTAAAGACATTTCATTTGTGGTGCTCATCTAACACCCTAAATGATGATTTGATTAGGCTTCGCCTTTTTCAAAGAACGCTTACTGGTCCAGCGACAAAATGGCATATCGAATTGCCTAGAGCTTTTTTTGATAACTTCACCTTCCTTGCCACTACTTTTCTAACCCACTTTTAGTTACCCATTAGGTACGAAACGAGAACAAAACTCCTTACCAATTTTAAACAGACCACGTCCACTCACATATCTGATCATATTCATGAGTGGTGGTGTTGTCGTCAAATGGTAAAGACATATGTTCCTGATCAGCTGTTAGTTGAGTGGTTTATTAAGTCCTTATTGCCATCTATCACTGAGGATGTGGCGAAAGGAGGAGTTGTCACTGAAGAACAAGTCATTGCTCATGCCCAATATTTAGATTTGATCTATACTCAGTCTGGCACACTCTACGACAAAATTCCTGACGCTCCTAGACCAGCTTTTTCCATTCCACCTCCCCCTAAATCAAGTATGGACTCTCATGCTGGTGACGGTGTGATCGGTGCCTTAAGCACGCAAACCGCAAGAGGTCCATCTGGTCAAGCTCTTGTTGTTTCTAGTCAGAATGCAAATGACAAACCTCTTGCCTCAGAGATTAATGTCGTGTCATCTGACAAAGGCAAAAATCCAAAGCAACCAGGGGGCAAGAAGAAAGGGAAAAATAATAAGAAAAAATAGGAGAATTCCACTCCTGAAAAATCATCTGAGAACCCTACTGCGGCGAAGAAACCTCCTTGTTATCCATGTTTGATATGTAATGAGGAGCATTATATGAGAGATTGTCCACATCGATCTAAGGTTTCAAAACTTTTGAAGGCTTTGAATACCTCAGCAGTGTTGACTGATCCGTTTCCAAACCCAGAAACTAATCTGGTTGCTATCGATAATGCTTCCACATCCCAAGTGCTAATGCTATCCATCTCAAAAAAGAAAAATGATGCTTTGGTATCAACAAGGAGTAAAGATTATGGGAATCCATCATCGTCGAACAACCAGACTATTAATCAACCTAGTAGTTCGACAACGACTTCACCAGAAGTTGTTCCACCCATTATTCTTGAATTAACTATAAAGCCGCCAAAGGGAGTCGTACATAAATCGACATTTAATCCTCGTGCTCGAGCTGCTCAGAATTATAATATAGTGGAAGATCTGGCTCAATCGCCATCCGCTATGTCAACACTTGAGGTATTGCAAAATTTTCCCTCCCAAAAGTAGGCTTTGTTATCAGCAATAGGTGGGATCGATCCAACGGATTCCAATCTTGTGGCCTTTAATCATAAAGGATATACACCTCAGTTATCGGCCCAACTCGCTTTCCTTATACAGGTAAAAGCCCTCAATAAAAATGTTCATCGAACCATCATTGATGAGGGGGAATCTACCTATATTATGTCAATGAGTTGCTGGAAAACTCTTGGTTCACCACCCTTGTCATGATCACCAACAACATTAAAAGCATTCGATGGAAGAATGTACACTCCATATGGGATCTTAAGTAACTTGCAAGTTGAACTAGGGGGAAAGACAGTAGAAATTGAAGTCGAGGTCATTGATGGAAACCTTGATTACAATATTTTACTAGGAAGGCCCTGGATTTATGCTATGGCTGCCGTTGTGTCTACATATTTCAGAAAGATTGCATTTCCCTTCCAAGGTGGAATCACAATCATTGACCAACTAGCCTTTTTTGCTAACAGTTCACAAGCTACTGGAAGCATTCCATTGATCCATGGAAGCTCACAATCACTTCAAAATGTTGGAGTAGGTCTCCTAAAAGACCCTTCCTTAATGGGTACTTTTTCCCTCCCGCCTCCATCTGGTTTCGCAGAAGTGGCCACAGTGGAAACTTGTCAAACGATATCTTCTACATCATCTGAGTTTAAGAAGAGTTCTGACTATTTTGATAGTGAGGATCATCATGAGGCGTTGCCACCAAGCCCCATCGAATCTTTGTAGCAATCAGTTTTCTGGGCTTGGGCGGCAAACCCAAATCAGCACTCGACGAGTGTTTAGGTAGATAGGTCTTTAGAATATGGTACCTCTTCTGATCCTTGGTCTCGTATACATTCTACAGACGAAGGAATCATCCAATCAATGATGATAGAAGAGACGTCATGGGAAGATTACCACCATCGTTCCCACCTTCGAGATGACAATGAAGATTATTCAAACGACCTCAATCATCCTTCAATTTTTGATTTTTTATTAAATTCTGTAAATACAGTAGATTCCAAGCGAAATCTATCCAACATTGAAGAAACTATCGCCATTAATATTTCGACCAAACCTAATATTGTAGAGAATATTCACATTGGCAAATCTTGTTCTCCATCAGAACTAGAGATTTACTGTGCTCTTTTTCGCGAATTCAGAGATGTCTTTGCATGGTCATATGAAGAAATGCCAGGCATTGACTCGAGAATTGTTGAACATGAAATCAAGATGTATCCAGATGTCAAACCAGTACGACAACGGCTTCGACCTGTCCATCCGAAGAAAGCTGCTGCCATTAAAGCAGAGGTTGAAAAACTTTTGCGTGTTGGCTTCATTTACCCTGTTCCTCTCACTGATTGGGTATCGAATATTGTTCCTGTGATGAAAAAACAAGGAACGATTAGAGTGTGCATCGATTATAAAAACACATCGTTCAACCATATCTCGACGATTTGCCTGCCCATTCGCGAAAAAGGACTGATCATCCACAGCATTTGAGAGCCATATTTTTACGTTGCTGACAATACAAGATACGACTCAATCCACACAAATGTGTTTTTTGTGTTGGTTCTGGTCGATTGCTTGGTTTTGTAGTTTCTAAGGACGGAATTTGACTCGAACCATTTAAGGTTCAGGAAATCCTTGACATGCCTCCATCTTCAAATTTTCTTCAGATTCAGAGACCCTAAGGGAAAGCTAACTTTTTGAGGAGGTTCATTCCACATTATGCTAAGCTCACTAAAGGTTATACATGTCTTTTGGAAAAAGGAGTACCCTTCCACTAGGATCAGGTTTCGCAAGCTTCCTTTGATGTTTTAAAAGATTCCCTGATAAAAGCATCATTAATGTACGCTCCTGACTATAAAAAAGACTTCAACCTGTATCTCGTCGCTGCAGATACAACCATCGCTATGGTTTTAGTGCAAGAAGATAACAGAATTGAACATCCTATATATTATTTAAGTCGTAATCTTAATGATACAGAAAGCAAGTACTCTTATGTTGAAAAGTTGGCTTTAGCAGCCGTTCAAGCAGTACAGAGATTTCAACACTATGTACTCTTTCGCAAAACTACCATTGTGTTAGATTGCAACCCTATGACCTACATTCTGTCGCGTCAATTGCTAGGGGGAAAATATTCCAAATGGATAGCCATTTTGCAGGAGTTTGATCTGGAATTCACCAAATCCAAATCAAAGAAATCTCTCGTCTTTGCAGAGTTACTTTGTGACCTTCCCTCATCATCCAATGATTTAACATCCCAAGCATCAATCGTGGATGAGACTCTGTTTTTGATATCGTTAAGTGATCCATGGTATGGAGATATACTGGTCTATCTCCAAACCCAAACTTTTAGACCTAACACCTCTTGCTCTGAACAACGATGTATTCGATACATCGTGGTGTCAATACGGTTCTACGGAGGTGCCTCACGCATGAGGAGGCCGAAAAAGTTTTGAATGATTGTCATTCAGGTGCTTGTGGGGGGCATCTATCTGGGTACGCTACAACACAAAAAAATCTTACGAGCTAGTTACTTTTGGTCCACCATATTCAAAGATTGCATAATTGTAGTCAGAAGTTGCCATGCTTGTTAGATTTTTTATCGCAAAACCAAATTACCACCTGCAACATTGCATCCAGTTGTTGCTGTTGGCCCATTCACTAAATGGGGCATTGATTTCATGACATGTAACCCCACCTCGGCCGGGGGGCATGGTATATTATAGTCGTTGTCGACTATTTTACAAAATGGGCCAAGGCAATGCCTACATTGAACAACAGTGGCGAAATGGCTGCTCTTTTTTTTTTAATCATGTAGTTTCTAGATTTGGTGTACCACAGGCTATAGTCATAGATCATGGGTCGCATTTTTGCAATCACATGATGATCAAATTAACTGCCAAATTAGGACTGTCCCATGATAGTTCTACTCCATATTATTCGCAGGCTAACGGACAAGTTGAGGAAATCAACAAAGTCCTTAAGCGCAAGCTGCAGAGAATGATCAGAGTCCATAAATGGAATTGGCATTTAATCCTATACTGAGCTTTGTGGGGATATAGGACTTTGGTGAGAAATGCGACCGGATTTACACCCTTTCAGTTGGTGTATGGTTTGGAAGTAGTCTTACCAATTCAGTGCGAAATCTCATCCCTCAAGCTTGCAATCGATCTGCTTCCCGAAACTTCTGAATAAGAGGCTCGTTTCTTGGAATTAATCCATCTCTATTAAGCCCGTTGTGATGCCACGTTGGCTAACGAAGCACATAAGAAACACATCAAGGCGCAATATGACAAAAATGTCAAGCCTTGTGTCTTCTCAGAAGGTGACCCGGTCTTGCTTTATGATCAGGGCTCTGAAAAATTAGGAGCAGGTAAATTTGAACCATTATGGATGGGTCCTTACATTGTTGAATGAGTATTGAAAAAAGGAGCCTACGAGCTAGTCGATTATGATGGGATTCCACTGTCATAGCCCCGAAACGGGTTGTATCTCAAACATTACTATGCTTGATTAAGTGTAGTAAGCTCATTGTACATATGCTTTTATTGCATGTTTTCTTTTAGAGTTGTCATTTTGGTTAGGTAATCCACTTCACATTTGTTGTAGATGTCAGAATTTTTGGAACCATTTGTTGGGTATGTCGATGGAGCTAGTCGTAGTACACAGAACCTATCTTCTGCAGCCTGGGCCATTTTTGCTCCAAGCGGCGAGTTAGTGAGTTTCAGGTGGATATGTATTAGTCAATCGATGAACAACATCACTGAGTATAGTGTGTTGATTGAAATTCTTTCTCATGCCATTTCACATGGCATACGTCGACTCATTGTCAGGCTAGATTCACAACTCGTCATTCTACAACTTACTGACATTTATTCCGTTTGGAACCCATCTATTTATAGCATGTTCCTAAGAGTTAGGATTTTGGAAAGGCATTTTGATTCCATTCAATATCAACACATTTCCAGAAACTTAAACACATTGACTGATTCATTAGCAAACTATGTGTTAAATAGACATTTGCAGCATTTGTAAAGAAAGCATTTCACATCAACATTTGCATTAGGATTTCATCACTTAGCCAAAACAAAACTCCAAAAATCAAAAGTAGATAGCTGTTTATAGTTTTTACAAAAAATATTGTGTAGAAGACAAAATCGGTCATCTGACCTAGAAACTCAAAAGGAATGCAAAAAAACAGCCTAGACTAGTGATGCTGGTGATAACATGTCACCGCCTGTGCTATCATGCGTAGGAGCCTAGTCCAACAACTCGGTATGCTAGTAGTATGGCGTTGTAACCTCAAAGGTAACTCATCAGTCCTGACATCCTAAATACCAAGAGTGAGGCCCTCAATATGATCCTGCAACACTGCCAGCGTCTCTGATATGTCCAGATCCTAAAGGATGGCCCTCCCTATAGCCTCTCCTGCTGGAGCGTCATTTGCCTCCCGTGGGCGTGCCACTGGTCGCACTGGTCCAATATCTGCACACACATATGAGTTTATTTATTCTTGGTAACATCAAAAACACATAAACATTATAAAACTGAAAAAACAAATATGTGGTCGAATAATTCTACCTATAGCACTCCACTGCTCACCAGCTGGTAAAGCCAAATCTGGATCACCTAGGAAATCCATCCCGACATATGGATACTCAAAAAATACCATCTCCTGGCAGTTGAACCACTCGAAAAAGGCATTTGAGAAGGAGATATGTGACTCGACGGCGTGTCTAGCCATAAGATCCACCCATCTCTGCATCCGTGGTTCCATCGGTGCTAGCAATCCTAGTGAAATGTTTTGAGGTTGGATCAATGGAATTCCTTCCAAAGCAAAAGAAGCCAATATGGATCCATAACCAAAGTTCTTGGTTCTTCCATTCTTTACTTTCGACATTTGTTCTTTCACAACAGGAAGTATCGCCTCACACCAATTAAACACCTTCGGTTCCATGCATTCCAGGGCATACTGCATGTAAGACCTGTTCGCTAAATGTAAGGCCGCACTACCAGCCAATCTAGCAAAGGTAAATAAAATGGTCCTGAAAGGTTGATCAGTAACACCCCGGATATTTATCTTACCATCTCTACTGGGTTGAGATCCATCCCTGCAGAATTGACAAATGTAATCTGTCACGGATTCGGCTCAGGCTAGATATGCGGGAAAACTTCAATAAGCCATAGTTTTTTAATGCATCCACTGTGCCCTGGTCATGTAAAGTGATCATATCCTCCTCTTCATGTTCTCATTCACGCCATGTGACAACCATCTTGATCCAACAAATATCTGAAATGCAAACAATAAATGAGTTAGGATCCATTTTTGAGCAAAAATAGGTAAAAATTTGATGAAAAACACTGTGTAAAGTTTCCCTTCTGTGCCCATCACACCCTGCCTTTGAGCAAAGTGAGATGCATACTGACTGGCCTATTGATAGGTCAGTATGCATCACACCTTTCGATACTAGCTAGGTGCGATGATTGGGGAACAAAATCTTTGAACCCCAGGGGCCCAGAAAAGTGGAAAATCTTGCTCAAAATCAAGAAAAGATGGAATGAAAATGAAGAGCTCAAGGATAGCTCCTACCTAGTCCTGACGGCGCAGAGAATGGTCCACAGGATCTCCCAAAATCAACTGGTGAAATTTGAGGGGGAAAACCGCTCCAGAGCTCCAAAATCCCAAATTTGAAAAGAAATGATGAAAGTGAAAGGTAAAACTACTTTTTTATGTTTACTATTCATGTACTTCAAGTAAAAGGTGAGTTTTGGTTCATATATATGAATTTCTAATCAATTTGATGGAGTTTTGAGTAAGTCGAACGACTGATGAAAGAATTTGATGTGCTAAACAGTGAATTGAACATCTTTGACCACCATTCAAGCATAGTTTTTCATTTCAAGCTTGTGTAAACATGAAACTGAATCCAAGCATAGTTACCCATGGTTCAAGCTTGTCTAAAAATGAACCCATTCTCAAATTTTAACCCTTTTGATTCCCATTCTATCAGCCTTTTGAACCTTGGTCGTGTACATCCCATCACCACCATCCCTTTGGCCGATCATATGCTTTCACTTGGTTGTTTTACCCTTTTTGAGGAACAGTTGCAATGAGTGGTCTTATTAGCCAGCCTCTTCACAGAAATCATCATGTTTTGAGAAGTTCCAAAATCATCGGAACCAGTTGCTACCCTAGACACCACTCGTTCCTCAAAATCGAGTCCTCTTTAAACCCTTTTCAGACTCGTTAAATATGAAAAGATTGTCAAGCGCTTGTCCTTTCCAGCTCGTTAAAGTGATTGGAAATGTCATCCCTCCTGTATTATTTTATCCTTTTTTAGACCTGAGGGATTATTTTACGAAAAAGAACTGGTGGAGTTTTCTTTTCGTCCCTTTTCAAACTCTCTAAACATTAAAAGGACCGAGTTATCCTTGTCATTAAACTCATTAAAACAATAGCAAAAAACTTTTCCATTTAGACGAGACCGAGTTTCACTATCGCTAGACTCGTTAAAACATTAAATAGTGACAGGTTTGCTTGAAGGGCAAATTATAGAACAAGCATATGTTATCCTCCTCAAGCTTGACAAAAATAAAGAGGTACTGGTCAGCAATGACTAGGGAAAAAGGGGAAGAATTATTGAAGAATTTATGGTAGAAAGTCGCTCTTGAACATGACACTTTCACTTCATCACAATTATTGAGTCGGGTTGGGTTATTCCGTTCACCGGTCATCTCACCATTGGTCTTTCATACCATCCATCTTTTGGGGTTAACACTACCAATTCATCTCAGTGTCACCGACATGTTCAAGAGAAGTCATTCAGTTGAGAAACCATCATCTAGTTAATGTCCCATCCACTACAATACCTCCAACCTTCATTTTTTTCATGACCGCCATTCCCGAACCTTGTGTCGTCAGTTCATTTTCACCTCCATAAATCATTTGCTTCATTTTGTGTCATAGATGTGGGATAAATCAAGGCCCTCCAATGACGAGTCACTTCTTGTCGACATCAGCTCATTGTCCAATAAGTTGACTTTGAAACAACCCTTTCAGTGCTTTAAAGTTGGCATACATCAATGGCAAGTTTCTCACTTCTGGCGACAGGTTGACATCAATGGCCTTCGACCGAAAGATTTTGCGTGGTGTTCGACGTCAGATCATATATGCACACCACGTGAATTGTACTGTAGTACCTTGAGGGTCATTATCATTATCGGTGATTCCTCTCGCGTCTGTTAATAGCTTACATTTTGGCTGGTAATCAGATGATGTCTTTCCAAGTTCGACTTCAGAACATCTCTTCACATGGATTAACTTGTACATCGAGCGAAGATTGAATGAGTTTGAAGACCCTAGATCTAGTTTCATCCATCTGGGCTGCAATATATTTAGGGACATAAAAACATCAAATGTACAAAGGCTCTACACAGATCGTCATCGTAACCATGGATGATGACTCTATATCTGAAGAATCACCAATCTGTATCTGCATAATACTATCTCATCTATGTACATGAAATGAATTTATAAAGCTGAGCATGGGAATGCCTCCCTCAGCTAGATCATGAAAATTATATTATGGTGATGTATTGTATTGTAACTTATGCAGTTCACCTTCTAGTTTAAAACTTCGGATCCTCACGATAAAGAATTTCACCCGACATCAATATTTACGAATTCATGCTTTAGGGGGCAACTGTTATAGACATATTTGGGCACATCAACCCTAAACTTATATGTCGATAAACTAGGGCTCATCAACCCCTAAAAGAGTTGTTTCATGCCCTAAAGGAACATAGTCATCTGAATACATCATTCCCCAAAAGTTCCACCTGAGAAACCATCCAAAAATGGCCTAAATTAAACCATACTGACTGCTCCATTGGCAAAGTGCGATGCATACTGAGTGGTACATTACCAGGGTATGATGCATACTGATTAGGCCTTCTATAGGGTGTAATGGGTGAGAATGTACAAATGTCCGAGACAGTTTTCTACGTGGTTGCTCATGGAGTCTTCTAGAAACTTCTCTTGTGCCACTTGCCTTTCCGAATTCGCCCTAGGATGAATAAGGGATCTAAGAAATATCCAAGTGGAACAAATTGTAACAAGTGGAATGACACTAATCAAACCCCATGGATGACTCACACCCTTGCACACATCTATAAATGGATCTCCAATTCAAGAGATCCAGAGGCTGGAATATTGTGAATTGCAAGGAAGTGCTGATAGTTTGTAATTGAGGAAGGAGCATTGTATTGTTGGTGTGATCTTGCTATTTCATGAGGTGAAGAAGGATTGAAGCTAGGAGGATGATGCTGGATCAGACAACTGGGTTGTAATTCTCCCTTCTATTAATAAAGTTCTTCAAGTTTTCTTCCATATGATTGTGCAATTGTGAATGTTATCATTTGTTCATTATATATCTGATTCTGTAATGTTTATGTTGTAATAGATCACGATGCTTTGACAGTTCTTTGTTGTTGTACTTGTGCAGGTACTCTCCAAGCGTGTTAAGTACGGGGAGGAGTTGCAGGATCTGTCAAAGGGGAGAGAGAGCAAGCAAGGGATTAAGCGGAAGTTCCAGGTTGGTTCCATTATCTTTCTCTTATCTGTTACACATAGAAGAAATCGTTGAATTTCTTTAAACTGTTGTTTCTAGGGTAGTTTCCAAACCTGTAGGGCTAGCATTCTTTAGGAATACTAGTTTTCCTAGAAACACCCGAGCATGGGCCTAGTCATGAAAATAATATAACACACACCCAAAATTCTCCCACTTGTTGTTTTCTTTTCACAGGGGGGCACATGAGAGCTTAGTCATTGGTCTAGGCCTACAACGACCATTTTTTCACTACACCAAGAAAACTTCTCAGTCCTCAAAAAATTCTTCAATGCATCTGCAACATTCTTCAAAGTTTCCACCTTTACCAACAACACCTTTTTGTCCTCAACCATATCCCTCACAAAGTGATATTTAACATCAATGTGCTTTTCCTCTGAATGATAAGCAGGGTTCTTTTCCAAGAAAATGTCACTTTCAATGTCACAGTATATCCTTATAACTCATTGTACCAATCCCATACTTGAACACAATCGCTGCAACCAAACTGCTTCCTTTCTTGCATGAGTGGCTACCATGCATTCTGCCTATGTAGTTGAAAGTGCGACTACAAATTGACTCTTGCTCATCCAACTGACTACACCTCCAAACAGGTAAAATACATACCCACTTCTAGATCTTCTCTGATCCAGATCTCTAAGCTAGTCTACATCAACAAATCCATGGATGTCCAAAACTCTATCCAATCCTGGTTTTCCTTGATAAGACAGACCATAATCACTAGTGCCATGCAAATACTTGAAAACATGCTTCATTGTTGTCCAATGCTCCTTCCTTGGTTTTGACATAAACCTGCTCAGTACTCCCACTACATCTATAATGTCTGGTCTAGTACATACCATTGCATACATCAGGTTACCAACTTCACTTGCATATGGAACACATGACATGTCCTCTTCCTCTTCTTGTGTCTTGGGAAACTGTTCAATAGATAACTTTACACCAACAGGAATAGGAACCTTCACCAGTTTATTATCATGCATATTAAACCTCTGCAATACTTTCTCGACATACTTCCTCTAGTTTAACCAGAACTTCCTTTTTGCCTGATCTAATTTAATTTCCATGCCCAAAATATAGTTTGCAGCACCAAGATCTTTCATGTCAAATTTGGAGGATAATTGGATCTTCAATTCCTGGATAATTTATTTGTTATTTCCAATAAAAAACATATCATCCACATACAAGACCAAATAAATAACACGGTCACCAATTAATTTAAAATACACACAATGATTTTCTTTACTTCTGGTGAAGCGATGTCCCCGTATATATGTATCAAATTTCTTATACCACATCCTTGGTGGTTGTTTTAACCCATATAAAGACTTTTTTAGCTTGCATACTAGTTCTTTATGACCCTTAACTGCAAAGCCTTCAGGTTTCTTCATATAGATCTCTTCTTCTAGACCCCTGTGAAGAAATGATGTCTTCACATCCATCTATTCTACCTCAAAATAAAAAAAAAAAAACAACAGAAGATAAAAGTAATATAATAGAAGCTACCTTGGCAATAGGAGAAACAATATCACCAAAATCAATTCCTGGCACCTAGGAATAACCTTTTTCTACCAACTGAGCTTTGTATTTATCTACCTTGCCTTCTGCATTCATTTTCTCTTTAAACACCGATTTGTTGCCAATAGGTTTCTTTCTAGCTGGAAAATCCACTAGATCCCAAGCCTAATTTTTGTGCAAAGATGCCATTTCATCAACCGTGGCCTCTTTCCAGAGTTAGTCATCCTATCAATCTACTGCTTCCATGACAATTATGGGATCATCATCAGTAATAGATAAGGAAAAATTTGAACAGAAAGCAGCTAGAATATACCTTTCTAGTTTCCTTCTTTCTCGAACTGATTTTCTCACAGCTGGAGTTTGTGGCTCTTCATATTTTGATTCCTCTTCTATTGTAGAGTCTGATTCCTCCTCCTTTATCTCAAACTCTAACTTCTCGGGTTCCTTTGGTAGGACTTCATGTTTAATAACATCTTTCACCTCTCTAAACACCACATCTCGGTTGTACACAATCTTCCTTATTTCTGGGTTCCAAAGCTTATAACCTTTTAAACCATCCTTATATCCAATAAATATGCACCTTTCAGATTTACTATCCAACTTGGTTATTTTCTCCTTTGGAACATGTACATATGCATCACATCCAAATATCCTCAAATGTGAAAGAGAGGGTTTCTTACAAGCTCATACTTCTTGTGGAGTCTTATCCTCCAACATTGATCAAGGTGATCTATTGACCAAGTAACATGTAGTCTCCACTGCCTTCGCCTAGAATTCATGTCCTAACCCAACACCACTGATCATGCTTCTTTCCTTTTTCATAAATGTCATGTTCATTCTTTATGCAACTCCATTCTGTTGAGCTGTGTATGGAGTATTCTTCTTCTGAGCTATACCACACTTATTACAGAACTCTTCAAAATCCTTCTTGCAAAATTCTACACCATTATTTGTCTTCAACACGTTTATCTTCTTCTATGTCTTGTTTTCCACCAGAGCCTTAAATTCTTTAAACCTGTCAAAGACTTCATGTTTTTTCCTAAGGAAATATATTCATGTATTCCTTGAGAAGTCATCTATAAATGATACATAGTACACATGCTTACCCAGTGATGGAACCAACACAGGTCCAAACATATCACTGTACACAATCTCTAATATTTGTTTCGCCCTCTTAGCACTAGAGGGGAAACTCATTGGATTCTACTTCCCATATACACAATTTTCACGAAAATCAAAATCTAGAGAGAAATTAGACATACCTTCTACCATATCATTACCATGAAGTATTTGAAGGCCCTTCTCTCCAATATGTTTAAGATGTTGATGCCATAGCATGGTCTTTTCTCCAAAAACCACTAGATTTTCTACTCCACTTTCAGGAACCATAGAAATGTCGCACTCATCAATAATAGTAATACCCTGAAGCTTGTACAGAGTTCCAATCTAAACTTCCCACGTCAATACCAATGCTCCTCGAACCATCTTGCAGGTATCTTTATCGAACATTATTTTTACACCTACATCATCTAGCTTGCTTACAAAAATTAGACTTATGGCCAATGCAAGAATATGCAGAACATCCATAATTGCTCTAATCCTTCCACCTTGCAACTTCAACTTGACTTTTCCATAGCCGACGATTCTAGCCTTTATGTCATCCCCTAAGAAGACATCGCCACCATCATATTTATCATAATCGCATAACCATTCCCGATGGGGAGTGAAGTGAAAATATGCACTTGAGTTAATCAACCATGCCTCATGAACTACGTCTGCACTTGAAGAAGAAGCCAAGTACACATCCCCACCTCCATCTGAGGTGGTTTTCACCTTTGTAGAAGGAGCATCATCAGATCCCATTCATTTCTTAGGAGCTTTAGATCTACAGTGCTTTTTGAAGTGCCCTTTTCCACATTTCTAGCACACATTTACTGGTTTTCCTGAATATTTAGATCTTCCTCTAGATTTAAATCTCCCAATCGAGGATTTATTTTTGTTTCTATTATGGGACCCTCTTCATGTAGACAAGACATGAACATTATGTCCCTATGCATTTTTCCATATCATCTCCTCCGATAGCAAGGATGAGACTATTTCATCAAACTGCAAGGTAGACATATTTCTACCTATTGCAACAGCCAGACTATCTCACAAATCTGGTAGAGAACGCAAAAGAATGATGCACTTATCTTCATCTAGAATTTTTATATCAACAGATAACAACTGGCTTACCACAGTGTTAACGACCTTCAGATGCTCTGTCACCAAGTCTCCATCCTTCACCCTCAGGTTATACAACTTTTTTCATAGGAACAATTTATTCACTAGAGACTTAGATTGGTACAAAGTCCCTAACTTGTCCCACAAAGCCTTTGTTGAAGCTTCCCCTGATATATTCAACAATATTGAATATGAGATAAACAACCGTATTGTGCTCTTTTCCTTCTGATCCAACTTCTTCCAGTCTTCATCGGACATTGTCATTGGTTTAGTACCCAGATCTACCGCGATCCACTAATATTTATCCACAAGCAGATCCTCCATATTGAGTTTCCACAACTCAAAACTCTGACCATTAAATTTCTCAATCTCTATCTTTCAACTTCTCACCATATTCTTTCACCACAAGAATCGATCCGAAAGATCTCCCACTGAACAGGATCTACCATAGGCCTGAGCAAAACCCCTGAACGAAAAGGCATCTTCTTGAAGCCAAAACAACTTTGGTACCAAATTTAGGTTTTAACCCTGTACAAAAATGACCTTCATACGAATTCTAAAAACATAAAATAAATAATGGCGAGATCATAAAACATAAAACATATATACACAGTGATTTTCCTCCAGATCCCAAAACTAGGAGTACCAAATTGATTTTTCATTATATTCCTTTCAATGTTAAAATACATGTATATACATGCCGAAGGATCCATAAACCCCAATCCATTAACCCTGGATTAGAACATAACCATAGTTCAATTGACTGGATCTACAAAATACCATGGGCAGAAAACCATCATGCCTAAAACCATGAGTGAAAACCATGCGCAAAACCATAGGTAGGTTCGCCCACCTAATATGGGGTCCTGTTGAAGCCCCGAAAATCAGGTCGATAACAAGGGGGATACCCACCCGGTCCGGACCTTGGTTGGCAGCTCCTTATCCGTTTGGTATAGCGGGTCCGACTGGGGATAATGGGACCAGTTTCCCAATCTAATGGGTGTGTGTGTGTGTGTAGAGTTGGATGATGCTGATCTAGGAGTATTTAAGGCTAATTTAATTCAAACTTCTAAACTAACTCTATGCTATTGTAATCTAATGAGAAACAACACATCTAATCTACTCTAACCCGGGGTGTATTTCTTCTATTATGCGATCTAAAGAGATTTCGAACAATAACTGGTAATAAAGATCATTCAGCTATCATAAGAATAGAAATCAATTAAGATAAACCATTCTGCATAAAAAGTTAAACAAAACAGTTGTGAACAACATATCGCATAATAAGTTATTCATATATCAAACACAAATAAATGACTCCACCGTATAGAAGTGCCAAATGGTAACCCACACATTCATGCATTAACATATAAACAACTGAAAACTGCATATCACTTTAAGAATATAAGCAGAAATTGGTCAAGAGATAAAAGTACCATTTATGACTGGTTCCACTCATAAGCTTCAAGCAATAACGATTTATCTCTACTTGTTCTAACATCTACTAAGAGTACAAAAGTGCAACATCAGTAGCAGACATTAAATGCAAACATTGATAAATCTCTATCCATCCATTCATCAAAAACCCCCTCCGAGGGTGCAAAAGTGCATGTTCTGAGGACAAGTTTTTTGACAAGTTTCTGGACCCTTCACCAAATGCCTGAGAAGGGTTTAAATACTGCTAACTAATTAATATTAATTACATAAATTTAGGACACGGTTTCAAATGACCGTCCTTCTACTAAAGCAAATTTATTTCTAAAAATTGAATCTAATTTCTAACCGTTTCTGTGTTTGCTCCTCAGTGCTGTAAGCAATGCAACATTCGCCTGGGAAGAGTCGGCTGGTCGTCTTCTCTTTTCGTTTGAGCTACGAAAATAGAAATAACAAGAGCTGGCACCGCTTTCTGACAAACTAGAAAATATTTTAGAAAATCTTCCTCTGGCTTTGTGTATTCACTGTGTGTATACTTGGTAATAACCCAAATTTCTCTCAAATTGATTGTGCTTTTGCTATTTCGATTTCCGGCCTTGCGAATGACTGAATAAGTTAGGGACTTTGCTCTCTGAACAATTTTCTGTATTGAAAACTGCTTCCGTTCTTTCTTCCAGGCTTTTCTGGTGCGTTTTCCCTCTTTAGCGTTTCTCTTTTTGCTTTACCCAGTCTAAGCTTCAGGATCTTTTGTAAACATGCTGCTTTTGTGCGCCTTTGACTGTGAGTTTTGGATGGCCTATTGACATCAATATCTATTGAGTGATACTCTGGAATCCGCGGTCCTGTTGCATGCGGCATCCGTTTGCGAAGGCATCTCTTCTCTGTTTTCCAAGTATTGACGCTTTCCCCTTTTCCTTAGATGTTTCCTACACATTGCTTTATGTTAGTTGCTATCTTACAGTTTACGAAAAGGAAAAGAGTAATGACGAAAAGATTGACATGAAAGCTTTAAGCTCTAATGAATGCATAATCATGACACCCATAATGAACTGAATCTTCGAAAAACACAACACAATCCTTCTTGGATACTTTGGCGTATAATCATTAATTTCTTTTAAGGCGCGCGCCCAATTTTGGTCTATAGACAGCTTTCCTTGAACACTGTGTCGAGGAAATTTTGCGATGAGTGATTTCTGCGACTCGCATCGCAGTATCGAGGATTGCGTCGTCAAGATGTGTCATCGCAGGAATTGATGATCGCATACATCGCAGATCGCAACATCACAGATCGCAATATCGCAGATCGCGAATCGCAAATCGCGCTTAGTCATCCAATCATTGTGTGCTGCTTATGCGATGTTGTGATATGCGACGTCGCATATCGGCCGTTGGCGATTCCTTAAGTTTTTCATTTAAGAGCGCTTCACAATATAAGCGATGCGATGAATTTCGCGTCGCTTCTTCGCAGCTTATTATGCGCATAGGAAAACGTTTCACTCTCTTCTCGCGATGCGATACAGCTTTAGGGAGTTAAAATACAAAAATTTTGATAAAATGTTTTTTTGGATTTTTTGTTAAGGGTCCCCATTTGCTTGGTGTTATTGCTAATACCAAACAAAGAGGGGGGTTGTTGGTGACCACAACAATGGCGATTCACTGTGAAGAACCAGTTATCTCTGCTTACTATTGAATTTTAACTTCTGAAGCAGAAACATTTTCATATGTCTAAATTTTGTTATGGACAGATAGAGTATATTACGCCTTATCCTATCAATGATACTTTGTCTCAACCTTTTCATATTCCAATTGTTTGTTTCCTCAGGCTTAGTTCTTGTATTCACACCAGACATTACTTGGTCTTTTAAAGATAAAATAAGGTCTTCTCTGCGTGCTGGCTTTTAAAATATGCTCATTTGTCGTAGGTAGAGCCTCTGCTGCCCGCAAGCGTCCATAGCCTCGACAGGGTTACCTGTTACCCAGCAATGATCCTTTATCCTGCTTAAGGCTATTTACAACTTTTCAGAGGAAAACCCTTTTTGACACTTTTTCCTTTTTTATTCTCTAAAGAACAATGTCTTGGTTTGGTGGCCAAATTATGACACAGTCATTCACTTGATTTACACTTTTGCTGAACAAGCTGGCTTGTGATGAGACCCCTTGTCTTTTGATTGCAACAATCTTGAGTTGTTGCCCTGTTTTGGTGTACAGCTTTGGCAAAGTCAGCAAGTTATAATATCTGTGATCATGATAAGCCGGCTTGTGATGAGACCTCTTATTCTTTGAGATGTAGTGTTTTCTTGGATTGTTCCTCTGAATGCTGCGATTTCCTTTAGCAGGGAGGAAGTCATTGTTTTTCCTTAAGAAAGCTCTGGACGACAATAATAGAGTTTGAAAACAACATTTTTACAGAGAATATTTATTTTATTATTGATACCTTTCATTGTGCTGATATAAAACAAATTTTTTTTTTTTTTTTTTTTACCAAAGGTTGCTTTCATCAAATTTTTGAAGTTGGAACTAGTATCATGTCTAGGCTAAAGTTAACTCTACCTGTCAATAATAAAGATCAGATTTTTCGAAAATTTTTGCTACTTGTACAAGCGAAAAGCTCAAAATTTGATAGAGAATTGGTGTCTTTTTCATGAACCCTTTTAGTGACCATCTACAACTGGTTTTATTTATAAGAAAGAGAAAAACAAATAAAAACTAAAACTATCCTACAAAAATAGAAGAGTGATCTTCTATGGAAAATATATTTTAAGGATCTGTCCATTAACAGGCAAAGAATCTCTTCTACCTGCTAAATCCTGCAACACAAACGTCGATGGGCCTATGACTTCTACAATCTGAAAAGGACCAAGCCACATTTTCTGAAATTTCGTATGTTTGCCCTTTTCTTCATGAGCCTTATCCCATTTCAAAACTAAATCTCCCATCTGAAAATTCTTTCTGGTCATTATGCTTGAGTCAAAAGAGGATTTTATCAGCGCTTGATGATGAGCATGGGTTTTCTTAGCTTGTTCTCGTCGTTCTTCTAATTTAATTATTTCCATTTGTCTTAGTTGTATGGAGGAGGTAGATACCTCATCGATGTGTTGTACTAAAGACAAAGAGGGGATGACTAAGTGAGTTGGAAGAACCACTTCTTTCCCATAAACTAAATTAAAGGGAGAAGTGCCGATTGAAGCTTTCTTCGTTATTCTATCTGCCCATAAAGCATTTACTAACGCTTTGTGCCAATTCTTTTGGTTTTGGTCGACTGTTCTTTTAATAATCCTGATCAGGTTTTTGTTTGTTGATTCAGCCAATCCATTACCTTGCGGATAGTAGTTGGCCGAATATTTCAGTTTGAACCCTCTTTTAAGTGCAAATTCAGTCATTGTATTTCCAGAAAAGTATGAGGCATTATCAAACATTAAGGACGTTGGCAATTCAAACCTAGTGATTATAAATTGATCTATGAATTCAATAATGTTTTCAGAATTAGCTGTCTTGAGAGGAACTGCTTCTACCCATTTAGTAAAATAATCTGTTGCCGTGAGGATGTACCTATGCTGCTTAGAAGAGTGAGGAACGATCTCACCTATTATGTCCAAGCCCCATTGACTGAATGGTTGCTCGATGTTTACCGGCTGTAGTGGCATGGACGGTTTCTTTTGTTTCCCTGCAGCAGTCTGGCAGACTTGGCATTTCCTCACGTAACTGTGTGAGTCTTTGAACAGCGTGGGCCAATAATATCCTGCACGTAAGATTTTATGTGCAGTAGCATCTCCAGCATAGTGTCCGCCTGCTGGTCCATCGTGGAGTTCCTGCAAAACCTTTTCGGCTTCAGTTTTCTCAAGACACCTAAGAAGCACAGAATCGTAATTCCTTTTAAACAGAACATCATTTATGAGCTGGTATTGTTTAGCTTTCAATCTCAGAGCTCTTTTCTTGGTGTGATCCAGGTGTGATGGAGCATACCCGTTCCTAAGATAATAAATGGTGTTAGCATATAATGATTCTGCATCGTTTAGGCTTACCTCATACATATGTACCTCTTCAGATGAATTCTCAGGAATTTGCGATGCTCCAGCGAACAATTTACAGAAGCCTTGACCTCTTACAATGTTTGCTGGTTTGATCTCAAGATCGTATTCTTGTAAAGCGGTGATCCAATTTGCTCTTTTTTCGCCCACATCTTTCTGTATTAGAAGGTTTCTTACCACTGGAAACGGTACTATGACCTTAGTATGGGCTTTAAGTAAGAAAGGTCTGAAATATTTGATCGCTTTGAAAACATCATATGCCTGTTTCTCCACGTCTGAATAGTTGAGTTCAGCACCTTGTAAATTCGAGCTAAAAAATGCAATTGGAGCTTCCGCTTTCTCTTGATTTGCTTGAGTTAGAATCACGGCATAAGATTTCTCTGAGGCAAATGTGTATAAGATAAAAGATTCTGAAAAATTCGGGGTTGCTAAAGATGGAGCGTTAATGATAGCTTATTTGATCAAGTTGAATGCTTCATGCTCATCTTGACCCCATTTAAAATTTGAATTCTTTTTAATCATATTTTGCAAAGGAGAAACAATACGAGAAAAATCTGGGACAAATCTCTTCACAAAATTGATTTGACCAAGGAAAGATTGCATGGATTTTTTGTTATGAGGCATGGATATTTCAGAAATTTCTTCGATTCTGTCAGGTTCAATGTGAATACCAGATTTTGACACTATGAATCCTAGAAGTTTTCCTTCACTTAATGCGAAAAAAGATTTCTTTGGGTTAAGTGAAATCCCATACCTTAAACATCGTTGAAAGATTTGTTTCAAGTCTTTGAGATGGTCGCTTCGCTTCTTGGAGTACACTGTTATATCATCCAGGTAAATCACTACAGATTTATTGACTAAACCTTTGAATGCGATGTCCATGGCTCTCTGAAATGTAGCGCCGGCATTGATCAAACCAAATGGCATCTTCCGATATGCGTATGTGCCCCATTTAGTTCGGAATGTGGTTTTTAACTGATCATCGGGATGTACCAGCACTTGATTGTATCTTGAAAATCCATCCAAAAAAGACATTAATTCTAAGCCTGCTATTGCCTGTAATATCTGCTCCATAGGTGGGAGGGGAAAATTGTCCTTTTGACAGGCTTTGTTGAGATTCAGGAAATCGATACAAATTCTAATATCTCCGTTTTTCTTTCTAATGGGCACCATATTGGAAACCCATTTGGAATGTTTGACAGGGAAAATTATTCTGGCTCTCAATAACTTATTTAGCTCAGTTTTTATCTGATTTTCTAAATTGGGGTGGATTTTTATGAGTTTCTGTTGGACAGGTTTTTCATTGTCAATCATAGGGATAGTATGTTGAATGATAGAAGTGTCATATGTCTTCAGCTCATCGTAATTCCCGAAAAAAACGTTTTTGTATTGTCTCAAAAGACGGATATACGCTAATTTTTCTTCAGGGGCTAGGTCGTGGCCTAGATTAACGTTTTGTGGTTTATCATCGGTTCCTAGGGTTACTAATTCGTAGTTCAGAGTCGAACTGTAGAGCTTAGAATTGGTAGACCTTTTAAACCGACTTTTCAAATCATATAAGTCTTCTAACTTAACCACCGATTTAGGTATAGCATTATCAGTGCTATTTTGTTGTATTTGTCGATCATGATGGTCTTCGTCAATTATTTGATTTGAGTAGGATCCTTCAGAAGTGAGGAAATTTACAATGTCAGGATCGTCATTGAATACTCTCCAGTTTGTGATGTTGTCAGGGATGGACGGTCTAAATATTAATTCTATTGCGAATCTATCTGGACTAAAATCTTCGGAGGGAATAAGTCTAGAGGCTACATTAGTTAACAGGTCTGCGCTCGCATTTTGGAGTCTTGGGATTGACGAAATATTGAATGCTACGAAATATGCAGTCAGATCTTGTACTAAAGATTGATAGTGCTTCAAATGACCTGATAGGCAATGTATGGTGTTACGTACCTGTTTGACGACAATCTCAGAATCTCCGAAGACTTGAAGGTACTTAACGTTCAACCCGATTGCTTTGTATAGGCCTTGCACCAAGGCCTCGTATTCCGCTATATTGTTTGTGCAATCGAATTCAAGTCTGCACGTAAGCATGGTCTTATTTCCATCTGGGCTAATCAGAACGCATCCTGCTCCTGCTCCCTCGTTAGATTTAGAGCCATCAAAATATAATTTCCAAAACAAAGATGTATTTACAGGGTTATCTAAAAAATTAACACACTTTGAATTATCAGTTTGGGAAAAAATTTCGACTTGGGACAAAACTGAATTTTCTAAGTAGGTGAGGTATGAGCATTGAAATTGCCGAGGAAAGAATCTACCGAGTAATTGCCTATGATACTGCTATTGTATGCTATTGCTTCATTTTCTCCCTCCAATTCCGTTACTATGTACTTCTGGTGTAACTCTCATTCAACCTTTATTTGATTCGGTTTACCATTGTAGGGTAACCACATATGCGACCAGTCGATTGAGAAGTATCCATGGAATTTTTTGGACCAATCCCTACTAAGAATTAAGCCATAGAATTCAGGGATATCAGCTACTAGAATGTCAATAACCTGACATACCTTCGGGTTAGACGACAATCTTATGGTCACTTGATTAAGCTCACCAATCACTTCGACTTGAGATCGATCAAGCTGAACTATGCGCACTGCGGATTTTTGTGGTTGAACATTCAACTTGGCACATATTGATCTGGGTAAAATATTCGTTGAAGCACCAGAATCTACCAAACAATTGTGCATGTTTTTGTTGAAAATTTCATAAGTCAGAAGAAAAGGGGGAGTGTGAGACCTCGATCTTCCTCCAATCAAGGGGATGTCATTTGGGTCAACCTTATTGATCGCGTTGGTTGGAGGTCTTCCCATGTTGTGGGAAGCTACAGCTGTAGGCAAAGATGTAGTAGGGACGACATGTAATTCTTTCATCATTATCTTCTGTTGATGTTTCAATTTGCTCAACTCATAAAGAGTGATATTAGCCCTAGTCTTTTTCATGTCATCAATAATATTGTACTCCATTTCATCCGACACAATCAGTGTTCTTGATGGAGGTGTTTGATCTGATTGGACTGGGCTAGATTGAGTCGCTTTAGCGGTCATTTTCTTTGTTGCGACTTTATCTTTTGTTGTAGGGCTTGCGCCCTTCTGCTTAGGGGTAGTTTGGGGAGGATCAAGTTGATTTTTGCTTCGTGTGCTAACCGGAAATGCTTCTTGATCTTCTTCTTGCGGGAGGATGAAATCCCACATTCCTTGTAGTTCCACAACTTCTTCGTCATCGGTCTGCCCTTCAGTGGTATTCTCTTCTTCTTCCTCTTCTTCGGATTCGACGTTTGAGATAGCGTTGGGTGGTTTCACATCCATTGAAGGATTTCTTTTAAAAGCTCTGTAGGGCTTTTTTGAAGAAGTTTCTGCTACTTGTTTTTTTATGTCAATCATCTCATTGGACATGGTTTTTAACACTTTTTGCAATCCTTCCAAATCGAAAGGATCTTTCATTTGTTTCTTCTTGGGGTCTTCCTTGAAGGAGACTTTCTTAGATTTGCGTTCCTCTATCACAGATCTTTTTTCCAGGGCTACTACGCGTTTCTCTACTGCTATCGCCTCTGTCAAGTTTTCAACTAAGGTTGTCTTATTTGCCCTATCCACGAAGATTGCCAAGTTTGATGGTAAGGCCATAATATACCATTCACATCTTACTTCTTCGCTGGGCTGGGAAGCAGCGGGAATTTTGTTGAGGATTTTATTGAACCGTAAATTGAAATATTTGATGGGTTCTCTAGCCTCGGCTTTAAGATTGGATAGGTCGTTGATCAACGTCGCCGTTGATCTGTCATCACCAAACTTGGTAAGGAATTGACTTTGAAAAATGTCCCAACTTGTGATAGACCCGGAAGGTAATGAAAAGTACCATGACCCAGCTGTTCCTTGCATTGTATAGGGAAAAAGCTGGATGACAGCATCCTCGTTGGTAACTCCATTGAGATTAACAGAAAGCATGAAATTATTAATATGCTCTTCAGCTAGCATGCCTGCTTCTGGATTCAATTTGGGTAGCCATTTCTCAGGATGGGCCGGTATTGGGCTCAGGGGTGGAGGCATTAAAACTGCCCCAGGATTGTTCCATGGAGACTGGGCCATCGTTGAGCTGCTAGTAAATAAAAGTGCAGAGGATGATCCCTCATGCTGGGAAGATGAAGATATTATGATCTCTGATGATTGAAGAGGAGGGGTTGTGGAAGATGGATGAGTGGTTTGGAATGAAGATGTGGGTGGCTGACTTCGCGGTGAGGGAGTTGAAATGGACGACGTAGATGAAAGAGTCTCACTGTCAGACTCTGGTGGTGTTTTCCTTGCTCTTTTCTTGGTGGGGAGAGGGAATTTAGTTGGCTGGATGCCAAATTTTTCACTCTTTAATCTGGTCAGGGGATGAGCAGGATTGTACTGTGAAGTCACGCTGCTTTGAGATTTATCAGACCTCTGAGTAAAAATAGAAAATCCCTGGAGTTTGCGAATCAGAGTTTGAACTTCAGGGGGTTCAATGGTAAATTGGTCTGAAATATTAGGGTATGTAGCAGCGGTTGATACTCGAGCGACTTCTGACTCTGGATTTAAACGTACTGGGGAAGTCGGGGGAGTTGATGAGGGCGATTTACTCTCAGAATGGTATTTAGATTTTGATTTAGGTGCCATTCATAGTTCGGGCCCTCCTTCTAGTGCCAAATATGTTGAAGCCCCGAAAATCGGGTCGACAACAAGGGGGATACCCACCCGGTCCGAACCTTGGTTGGCAGCTCCTTATCCGTTTGGTATAGCGGGTCCGACTGGGGATAATGGGACCAGTTTCCCAATCTAAGGGGTGTGTGTGTGTGTAGAGTTGGATGATGCTGATCTAGGAGTATTTAAGGCTAATTTAATTCAAACTTCTAAACTAACTCTATGCTATTGTAATCTAATGAGAAACAACACATCTAATCTACGCTAACCCGGGGTGTATTTCTTCTATTATGTGATCTAAAGAGATTTCGAACAATAACTGGTAATAAAGATCATTAAGCTATCATAAGAATAGAAATCAATTAAGATAAACCATTCTGCATAAAAAGTTAAACAAAATAGTTGTGAACAACATATCGCATAATAAGTTATTCATATATCAAACACAAATAAATGACTCCACCGTACAGAAGTGCCAAATGGTAACCCACACATTCATGCATTAACATATAAACAACTGAAAACTGCATATCAATTTAAGAATATAAGCAGAAATTGGTCAAGAGATAAAAGTACCATTTATGACTGGTTCCACTCATAAGCTTCAAGCAATAACGATTTATCTCTACTTGTTCTAACATGTACTAAGAGTGTGAAAGTGCAACATCAGTAGCAGACATTAAATGCAAACATTGATAAATCTCGATCCATCCATTCATCAAAAACCCCCTCCGAGGGTGCAAAAGTGCATGTTCTGAGGACAAGTTTTTTGACAAATTTCCGGACCCTTCTCCAAATGCCTGAGAAGGGTTTAAATACTGCTAACTAATTAATCTTAATTACATAAATTTAGGACACAGTTTCAAATGACCGCCCTTCTACTAAAGCAAATTTATTTCTAAAAATTGAATCTAATTTCTAACCGTTTCTGTATTTGCTCCTCAGTGTTGTAAGCAATGCAACATTCGCCTGGGAAGAGTCGGCTGGTCGTCTTCTCTTTTCGTTTGAGTTACGAAAATAGAAATAACAAGAGCTGGCACCGCTTTCTGACAAACTAGAAGATATTTTCGAAAATCTTCCTCTGGCTTGGTGTATTCACTGTGTGTATACTTGGTAATAACCCAAATTTCTCTCAAACTGATTGTGCTTTTGCTATTTCGGTTTCCGGCCTTGCGAATGACTGAATAAGTTAGGGACTTTGCTCTCTGAACAATTTTCTGTATTGAAAACTGCTTCCGTTCTTTGTTCCAGGCTTTTCTAGTGCGTTTTCCCTCTTTAGCGTTTTTCTTTTTGCTTTACCCAGTCTAAGCTCCAGGATCTTTTGTAAACATGTTGCTTTTGTGTGCCTTTGACTCTGAGTTTTGGATGGCCTATTGACATCAGTATCTGTTGAGTGATACTCTGGAATCCGCGGTCCTGTTGCATGCGGCATCCGTTTGCGAAGGCATCTCTTCTCTGTTTTCCGAGTATTGACGCTTTCCCCTTTTCCTTAGATGTTTCCTGCACATTGCTTTATGTTAGTTGTTGTCTTACAGTTTACGCAAAGGAAAAGAGTAATGACGAAAAGATTGACATGAAAGCTTTAAGCTCTAATGAATGCATAATCATGACACCCATAATGAACTGACTCTTCGAAAAACACAACATAATCCTTCTTGGATACTTTGGTGTACAATCATTAATTTCTTTTAAGGCGCGCGCCCAATTTTGGTCTATAGACAGCTTTCCTTGAACACTATGTCGAGGAAATTTTGCGATGAAGGATTTCTGCGACTTGCATCGCAGTATCGAGGATTGCATCGCCAAGATGTGTCATCGCAGGAATTGATGATCGCATACATCGCAGATTGCAACATCGCAGATCGCAATATCGCAGATCGCGAATCGCAAATCGCGCTTAGTCATCCAATCATTGTGTGCTACTTATGCGATGTTGCGATATGCGACGTCGCATATCGGCCGTCGACGATTCCTTAAGTTTTTCATTTAAGAGCGCTTCACAATATAAGCGATGCGATGAATTTCGTGTCACTT
The DNA here is from genome assembly GCA_031772625.1 of Pinus tabuliformis. Taxonomy (NCBI): domain Eukaryota; kingdom Viridiplantae; phylum Streptophyta; class Pinopsida; order Pinales; family Pinaceae; genus Pinus; species Pinus tabuliformis. Next base: position 1,072,847,393 of record CM062809.1, read on the forward strand.
CTTCGCAGCTTATTATGCGCATAGGAAAACGTTTCACTCTCTTCTCGCGATGCGATACAGCTTTAGGGAGTTAAAATACAAAAATTTTGATAAAATGTTTTTTTGGATTTTTTGTTAAGGGTCCCCATTCGCTTGGTGTTATTGCTAATACCAAACAAAGAGGGGGGTTGTTGGTGACCACAACAGGTCCAAATTTTTTTTCCTCAGGGCATTGCCCTAGACCCCGTAGAGGGGGGCTGCCACACCACCTAATGCTCCTGCTGTGATGAACAAGAGGGAATCTCGTCCCCGCCCCCCACACACCCCCCCCCCCCCCCACGCGTAGGCCTAGTCGTGGAAATAATATAACACATGCACCAAGCCACAAGAACCATGAACAAAGTTTTGAGAAGGGCCCAGCTCAGGGTCATATGACCCACCATACAACAAGGTGCATAGAGGAGAGAGGGGGCCAACCCCGAGACACATGGCCTGTTATGTGACCACACCACCAATAGAAAGGGAGTGCGAGAGTTAGCCCCGGTCGGCAGGGATGAGCGGTTAGCCCGGGTCGGTGGACATGGGTGGTTAGCCATGACCCCTAGGCATGTGGCCCCCATGTAACCCTAATTTTTTGGAACTGGGCGTTAGAGGACAGATTAAATATCTGACAAATTCATCGGTTGGGTGGGATTGTAGCCCAGGTTTGCGCACTGATTTTGGATTTGGGGCGCTCAAGCTAGGTTTAGTTCAAATTGTAGGATGGCTAACAAGTGTAACAGCCCTAGTGAAAATTTCATGTTAGAAAATTAAATAAAGGAAAAATAATAACCACGGATGATGGGACACTTATTCCAAGTTGAATGTTGGGCAAAATCCTAGTGATGGGTGATCGCTTGTGATTGTTTATCACTAAGGAATTGGAAATGACAATGGCTAAGGATTTGGAAAGGAAAAATGGAATTTTTGGCACATTTATTTATGAAAATAATGGAAACTAGGAGAAAAGAGAGGTGAAAGGTCATAGGTTGCATGTGCGGAGGAAAATGAAGGAAAATAATGGAAAATGAAGAAAATAGAGGAATCATTCATAAAAAGAATTTAGAGGATCAGTTGGTAACCTTTTGTTAGTTAAGTTTTGGAGCTCTCTCATTATTCCCTCTCTCTCTCATACCCTTTGAGACTTAGAGTTTTCTTGGAGCACTCTTGATGGGTATGGCATACTTGGATTTTTGGAGAAAGAAGGAAAAGGAAGAGTAGGAAAGTGCAAGAGGGCATCGGGATCAACAACTACATCATATTCTGTTGCAGGTATTGAGTTATATGTATGTTTCTTAACTAGTTTTGTCATGAATGGCACATGCATGTGGTTTCTTGGTTGTGATCTATCATTGGCATGTAGGATTGCCTAGATTGATAGTGGATTGCCTAGCCTTACCATTTCCTGGATAGGCATGCTGATTGTGGGTTTACTTTAATTGGTTGTTTTTGGTTGGCTCTCATGTTTCCTTAGCTTGGGTTGAGTTATTAGTTCCTAGAAGCCCTATTTGGACAAACGCTCTAGAAGCCCTGTAACAACTTGGGTTGAGTTACTTGTCCTGGAATTCTTGGTTGGACAAACGCTCTGGAAGCCCTTGGTGGGTTGAGTTTCTAGTCCTGGAAGCCTTGGTTGGACAAATGCTCTGGAAGCCCTTGGTGGGTTGAGTTACTAATTGTGGAAGACTTGGTTGGAACAAATGCTTTGGAAGCCCTAGAAGGCTTGGATGGAGACCAATTTGATGATGGTTTTCTGATGTCTGACCGTGAGGTGGAATCACTGTTTGATGGGTTGAGGTGGATGACCTTTGGAAGCCCTGGATGAGTTTTGATTGATGTGTTCTATGAGATCCCACATTCATGCTTGGAAAATGGCACGAGGGTGAATGACTGAAGAGAGCTTTGGCTCAACCATTCTATAGTCGGGTGGAATGTGGAAGTCCCATCCCGAGTTTGGATTTTGCATCATTAATAAAAGGTTATTTCTCCTTGTATTTCTATGATCATTTTGATGGATTGTATGTGGTCTATATGGTTGTACTTTCATGAGTATTTCTACTGCTATTATGTTGGTTATGTATCTGTTTTATGACAACAACCATGTGTGGCTCTCCTCATGTTTTTACTTGTAATTGAATGATCAATGTATCTATGACCTAATGGATGGAATGGAAGTTGATGTGTTGAGGCATCAATGGTTCTTAGCGATTCTCAGCTAAATATGAGACCCCTATGCTCAGAACTATTAAGTACACCTATAGATTACACATTTGCAATATGTTTGATGAAATGCTTGTCATGGCTAGTAGGGGTCCAATCAAGGTATTGAACAAGTATTTTCTTTAGTAATGTCATTCACATGTTATTTTATTGATATGAAGAGATGGTTCAATTCTAGGTAATGACCTCGACTCTGGGCCTGAAAAAGTGGCTCAAATCTCGTAGTCGTTGGCATAACACTAATAGTTTTGGTCTCTGGTCGCTAGCAGGCAAGTCTATGAGAGTGACTTTGGGTTGCTGGTCGCACTCATGGCTATAAAATGGGATCGACTGAGCCTTAATTGTCCAAAAGCTTAGTGGGACCCCAAGGCAAGCTGCCTAAAGTATTGGATTGGTTCCTGAGGATCCTGTAGATGATGATTAATGTATGAATGGTGTGTTTCTATGGGTTCCACTTCATTAATATGACTTAGGAGGTCAAATCATATCATAGTATCCTTTCATCACATGTTTACCCAGGCTAGGCGTTTTCTTGGGTAGATGTGGGAGAAGGGTGTTACAGAGTGGTATCAGAGCATGGTTCACCCCTTGGACTGGATTGGCTATGTGTTGGTCATGTGTGCATGTCAGTTGCATGTGTGTCTCTCACCCTTGCATTCCATATGCTTGTTTCATTTGAAAGAAGGATTTTGAAGAGTTTTGTAATAAGTGTGGTATAGCACGGAAGAAGACTACCCCATACACACCTCAGGAGAATGGAGTTGCATAAAGAATGAACAGGAAATTGATGGAAAAGGCAAGAAGCATGCTCAATGATGTCAAGTTAGGACATGAATTATGGGCAGAGGTGGTGGAGACTTCATGTTACCTAGTCAATAGATCACCTTCACCAACATTGGAGGATAAGACTCCATAAGAAGTACGAATTGGTAAGAAAACCTCTCTTTCACATCTAAGGGTATTTGGATGTAATGCATATGTACATGTTCCAAAGCAGAAAAGAACTATGTTGGATAGTAAATCTGAAAGGTTCATCTTTATTGGATATAAGGATGGTTTAAAAGGTTATAAGCTTTGGAACCCATAAATAAGGAATATTGTGTACAACCAAGATGTGGTATTTAGAGAGGTGAAATATTAAACATGAATTCCTACCAAAGTAACCCGCGAAGATAGAGTTTGAGCTAAAGGAGGAGGAATCAGACTCTACAATAGAAGATAAATTAGAAGATGAAGAGCCACAAACTCCAGGTGTGAGAAAATCAGTTCGAGAAAGAAAGCAACTAGAAAAGTATAGTGCAGCTGCTTTCTGTTCAATTTTTTCCTTATCTATTACTAATGATGATCCCAAAACTGTCAGGGAAGCAGTAGATTCATAGGATGGAAAACTCTGGAAAGAGGCCATGGTTGATGAAATGGTTTCTTTGTACAAAACTAAGGCTTGGGATCTGGTGGAGTTGTCGGCTGGAAGGAAACCCATTGGCAGCAAATGGGTGTTTAAGAGGAATGTGAATGTAGAAGGCAAGGCAGAGAAATACAAAGCTTGGTTGGTAGAAAAAGGTTATTCCCAGGTGCCAATAATTGATTTTTCTAATATTGTTTCTCCTATTGCCAAGGTAGCTTCTATTAGATTCCTTTTATATGTTGTTGTTGTTTTTTATTTTGAGGTAGAACAGATGGATGTGAAGACAACATTTCTGCATGGGGGTCTGGAAGAAGATATCTACATGCAGAAAGTTAAAGGCTTTGCGGTTAAGGGTGTTGGGTTGTGTTATATTCTTTCCACGACTAACCTACGTAGTGAACCGGGGGGTTAGAGGGGGCAGGGAGCGCCCCCTTCGTTGCACCGATTGCGCAGCGGGGGGGTCACAGGGGGGGCAGTAGCCCCCCCTGTCCGGGGGGTTTGAGGGGGGCGAGTAGCCCCCCTCTACGGGGTCCGGGGCAGCGCCCTGTGAAAATTTTTTTTGGACCCTATATTAGGTTGGGCGAACCTACCTATGGTTTTCGGTCCGTGGTTTTGGACGCGATGGTTTTCGGTCCATGGTATTGGATGCTTCGGCATGTATAAATATGTATTGTAACATTGAAAGGAATATAATGAGAAATCAAACTGGTAGTCTCGGTTTTGGGATCCAGGGGAAAATCTCTATGTATATGTGTTTTATGTGTTATGCTCTCGCATTGTTTATTTTTCTGTGATTTAGAATTCATATGCAGGTAATTTCTGTACGGGGTTAAAACCTACATTTGGTATCAGAGCTGTTTTGGCTTCAAGGGGATGCCTTTGTTGCTGAGGGGTTTCGCTCGGGCCTGTGGTAGACCCTGTTCAGTGGGAGTTCTGTGAGATCGGTTCTGGTGGTGAAAGAAGATGGCGAGCAGCAGAAAGATAGAGATCGAGAAGTTCAATGGTCAGAGTTTTGAGTTGTGGAAACTCAAGATGGAGGATCTGTTGGTGGATAAAGATCAGTGGATCGCGGTAGATCCAAGTACTAAACCAATGGGAGTGACCGATGAAGAATGGAAGAAGTTGGATCGGAAGGTAAAGAGCACAATACGATTGTGTGTCTCAGATTCAGTATTGCTGAATGTATCAGGGGAAGCTACGGCGAAGGCTTTGTGGGACAAGTTAGGGACTTTGTACCAATCTAAGTCTCTGGTGAATAAATTGTTCCTATGGAAAAAGCTGTATAACCTGGGGATGAAAGATGGAGAGTTGGTGACAGAGCATATGAACGCATTTAATACTGTGGTAAGTCAGTTAGCGTCTGTTGATATTAAAATTTCATATGAAGATAAGTGCATTAGTTTGTTGTGTTCTCTACCAGATTCATGGGATAGTCTGGTTATTGCAATAGGTAGCAATGCAACTGCTTTGTAGTTTGATGAAATAGTCTCAACCTTGTTGACGGAGGAGATGAGACGGAAAAATATGGAGAGCCAGAATGGTGATTCCTTGTCTGTACGAGGACAATCCCAGAATAGAAACAAAAATAAGTCGTCGAGTGGGAGATCTAAATCTATAGGGAGATCTAAATCTCCAGGAAAACCTGTAAAGGTGGTGTGCTGGAAATGCGGAAAGGAAGGGCACTTGAAAAGGGACTGTAAATCTAAAGCTCCTGATAAAGGAAAGGGATCTGATGATGCTCCTTCTGTAGAGGCAAAAACCACCTCAGATGAAGGTGGGGATGTGTACTTGGCTTCTTCAAGTACACATGTAGATCATGAGGCATGGTTGATTGACTCAGGTGCATCCTTTCACTTCACTCCCCATAGAGAGTGGTTCTGTGAGTATGAGAAATACGATGGTGGTGATGTCTTCTTAGGAGATGATAGGAAGGCTAGAATCATTGGTCATGGAAAAGTAAAGTTGAAGTTGCAAGGTGGAAGGGTTAGAACACTTTCGAGTGTTCTGCATATTCCTGCATTGGCCAGAAATCTGATTTCTGTAAGCAAGTTGGATGATGCAGGTGTAAAAACAGTGTTCGAGAAGGATACCTACAAGATGGTTCGGGGAGCACTGGTATTGATGCGGGGAGTTTAGACTGGAACTCTGTACAAGCTGCAAGGTAGCACTGTTGTTGATGGGTGCAACAGTTTTGTGGTTCCTGAAAGTGGAGCTGAAAATCTAGTGGTCTCTGGAGAGAAGACCATGTTGTGGCATCAAAGGCTTGGACATATTGGAGAGAAAGGCCTTCGAATACTTCATGGTAAAGGTATGGTAGAAGGTATGAGTAATAGCTCTCTGGACTTTGATTTCTGTGAAAATTGTGTATATGGGAAGCAGAATCGGGTGAGTTTCCCCTCTGGTGCTAAGAGGGCGAAACAGATATTAGAGCTTGTGCACAACAATGTGTTTGGACCTATGAAGGTTCCATCAGTGGGTAAGTCTGTGTACTATGTATCATTTATAGATGACTTCTCAAGGAATACATGGATATAATTCCTTAAGAAGAAATCTGAAGTCTTTGACAGGTTTAAAGAATTTAAGGCTCTGGTGGAAAATCAGACAGAGAAGAAAATAAAGGTGTTGAGGACAGATAATGGTGGAGAGTTTTGCAGCAAGGAATTTGAAGAATTCTATAAGAAGTGTGGTATAGCACGACAGAAGACTACTCCATATACGCCTCAGAAAAATGGAGTCGCAAAAAGGATGAACAAGACATTGATGGAAAGGGCAAGAAGCATGCTCAGTGGTGCCGGGTTAGGATAGGAATTCTTGGTAGAGGCGGTGGATACTGCATGTTACTTGGTCAATAGGTCACCTTCATCATCGTTGGAGGATAAGACTCCACAAGAAGTATGGACTGGTAAGAAACCCTCTCTTTCAAATCTGAGGGTATTTGGATGTGATGCATATGTACATGTTCCAAAGGAAAAACGAACCAAGTTGGATAGTAAATATGAAAAGTGCATCTTTATTGGGTATAAGGATGGTTTAAAGGGTTATAAGCTTTGGAACCCAGTAACAAGGAAGGTTGTGTACAGCCAAGATGTGGTGTTCAGAGAGGTGAAAGATGTTATTAAACATGAAGTCCAACCAAAGGAACCTGAGAAGATAGAGTTTGAGCTAAAGGAGGAAGAATTAGACTCTAAAACAGAGGAGGAATCAGAAGATGAAGAGCCACAAACTCTGGCTCTGAGAAGATCAATTCGAGAAAGAAGGCAGCCAAAAAGGTATAGTCCATCTGCTTTCTGTTCAAATTTTTCTTTGTCTGTTACTGATGATGATCCTAGAACTGTGAAGGAAGCAGTGGATTCAGAGGATGGAAAACTCTGGAAAGAGGCCATGGTTGATGAAATGGCATCTTTGCACAAAAATGAGGCTTGGGATCTGGTGGAGTTGCCGGCTGGAAGGAAACCCATTGGCAGCAAATGGGTGTTCAAAATGAAGACAAATGCAGAAGGGAAGGTGGAGAAATACAAAGCTTGGTTGGTAGCAAAAGGTTATTCCCAGGTGCCAGGAATTGATTTTGGTGATATTTTTTCTCCTGTTGCCAAGGTAACTTCTATTAGGTCACTTTTATCTATTGCTACTGCTTTTGATTTTGAGGTAGAATAGATGGATGTGAAGACAACATTTCTTCATGGGGATTTGGAAGAGGAAATCTACATGAAGCAACCTGAAGGCTTTGCGATGAAGGGTAAGAAAGAACTGGTATGCAAGTTAAAGAAGTCTCTGTATGGGTTAAAACAGTCACCAAGGATGTGGTATCAGAAATTTGATACATTTATACGGGGACTTGGCTTCACCAGAAGCAAAGCAGATCACTGTGTGTATTTTAAATTGATTGGTGACCGTGTTATTTATTTGGTATTGTATGTGGATGATATGTTGCTGGTTGGAAACGACAAAGAAATTATCCAGGATTTGAAGACCCAATTGTCCTCCAAATTCGACATGAATGATCTTGGTGCTACAAACTATATTTTGGGCATGGAAATTAAAAGAGATCGGGCAAAGAGGAAGCTCTGGTTAAACCGGAGGAAGTATGTTGAGACAATACTGCAGAGATTTAATATGCAGGATAGTAAACCGGTGAAGGTTCCTATTCATGTAGGTGTGAGGTTATCTGCTGAACAGTGTCCCAAGACACAAGAAGAGGAAGAGGACATGTCCCATGTTCCATATGCGAGTGCAGTCGGTAGCCTGATGTATGCAATCGTCTGTACTAGACCAGACATTGCACATGCAGTGGGAGTATTGAGCAAGTTTATGTCAAAACCAGGGAAGGAACACTGAACAGTAGTGAAGAGGGTTTTCAGGTATTTGCGTGGCACTAGTGATTATGGTTTGTGCTACCAAGGAAGACCAGGATTGGACAGAGTGTTGGATATTCGTGGCTTTGTTGATGCAGACTGGGCTGGAGATCTGGATCAGAGAAGATCTACAAGTGGGTATGTGTTTAACCTATTTGGAGGTGCAGTCAGTTGGATGAGTAAGAAACAATCTGTAGTGGCACTATCAACTACAGAGGCAGAATACATGGCAGCCACTCATGCAAGCAAGGAAGCAGTTTGGTTGCAGAGATTGTGTTCAAGTATGGGGTTAGTACAGGGAGTTATAAGAATAGACTGTGATAGCCAAATTGAAATTTTCTTGGCAAAGAACCCTGCTTATCATTCAAAGACAAAGCACATTGATGTTCAGTATCACTTTGTGAGGGATATGATAGAAGACAAAAAGGTGTTGCTGGTAAAGGTGGACACTTTGAAGAATACTGCAGATGCATTGACAAAATCTGTGAGCTCTGAGAAGTTCTCTTGGTGTAGAGAAACAATGGGCATTTCAGGGCTGGAAAAATGACTAAGCTCTCCTGTGGCCCCCTGTGGAAAGAAAACAACAAGTGGGATATTGTTGGGTTGTGTTATATTCTTTCCACGACTAACCTACGTAGTGAACCGGGGGGTTAGAGGGGGGGCAGAGCCCCCCCTTCGTTGCGCTGATTGCGCAGCGGGGGGGTCACAGGGGAGGAAGCATCCCACCCCTGTCCGGGGGGTTTGAAGGGGGGGGGGGGCCAGCCACCCTCTATGGGGTCCGGGGAAACACCCTGGGAATTTTTTTTTGGACCCTATATTAGGTTGGGCGAACCTACCTATGGTTTTCGGTCCATGGTTTTGGACGCGATGGTTTTCGGTCCATGGTATTGGATGCTTCGGCATGTATAAATATGTATTGTAACATTGAAAGGAATATAATGAAAAATCAAGCTGGTAGTCTCGGTTTTGGGATCCAGGGGAAAATCTCTGTGTATATGTGTTTTATGTGTTATGCTCTCGCATTGTTTATTTTTTTGTGATTTAGAATTCGTATGCAGGTAATTTCTATACGGGGTTAAAACCTACAAAGGGTAAGAAAGAACTGGTATGTAAGTCAAAAAAGTCTTTGTATGGGTTAAAAACAACCACCAAGGATGTGGTATAAAAAATTTGATACATATATACAGGGACTTGGCTTTGCCATAAGCAAAGAAGGTCATTGTGTGTATTTTAAATTAATTGGTGACCGCGTTATTTATTTTGTCTTGTATGTGGATGATATGTTGTTGATTGGAAATAACAAAGACATTATCCAGGAATTGAAGACCCAATTGTCCTCCAAATTTGTCATGAAATGTCTTGGTGCTGCAAACTATATGTTGGGAATGGAAATTAAATGAGATCAGGAAAAAAGGAAGCTCTGGTTTAACCAGAGGAAGTATGTTGAGACAGTATTGCAGAGGTTTAATATGCAGGAGAATAAACCAGTGAATATTCCTATTCCTATTGGTGTAAAGTTAGGTGTTGAACAATGTCCCAAGACACAAGAAGAGGAAGAGGATATGTCCTGTGTTCCATATGCAAGTGAAGTTGGTAGCCTGATGTGTGCAATGACTTGCACTAGACCAGACATTACACATGCAGTGGGAGTATTGAGCAGGTTTATGTCAAAACCAAGGAAGAAGCATTGGACAACAATGAAGCAAGTTTTGAGGTATTTGCGTGGCACTAGTGATTATGGTCTGTCCTACCAAGGAAAACCAGGATTGGATAGAGTTTTGGACATCCATGAATTTGTTGATGCAGATTAGATTGGAGATCTAGATCAGAGAAGATCTACAAGTGGGTATGTATTTAACCTGTTTGGAGGTATAGTCAGTTGGATGAGCAAGAGTTAGTGTGTAGTGGAACTTTCAACTACATAGGCAGAATACATGGAAACCACTCATGCAAGAAAGGAAGTAGTTTGGTTTTAACGATTGTGTTCAAGTATGGGGTTGGTATAATGAGCTATAAGGATAAACTGTGACATCCAAAGTGACATTTTCTTGGCAAAGAACCCTGCTTATCATTCAAAGCCAGAGAACATTGATTTCAGGGGTCCTAGGCGGGCATATCTGGGTGACACATGTCACCACTCAGGAAGTGCCACGTGGTAGTGATGATGTCACATTGGCAATCACAAATTGGATGTTGAGGATTATCGACACTTTGTAATGCAGTGCATACATGGGAAAGTGTGATAAAGGCGCTCCGATATGGGGCTTGGTCCATGGTCACAACGGCATAAAAACCAAAGGCGGAGCTGGAGGTCAGGCATTAAAGGGCTATCACAGTTGGAGATCACAAACATGTTGTGGCTCCAATATAAAAACCCCAACTGGAAACCACCGATTGAGAGGAGCTCCAATATTAGGCTCTAGCGCCTTAGGACTAAGCGCCCAGTCATAGCCCTAGTCATATGACACAAAATAAGAGAAAGGGCTCAAAGCACAAGGGGCCTATAGTGGATCAGAATTCGCGTTGTTGTAATGTTTTTCAGTGATAAGTGCCAATGCTGGAAAATCCTCGGTAGTTCATTGTGGTTGTTTTAAAAGGCGTATTGGGCTTCGATAGCATGATACATGAGGTTAAGGGGATGGACAAGTTGGAAGCTATGATTCCGCTACACCACCAAGGCCACCACAATTGATCGCTCCCAGCTCTAGAGAGTGAAGAGTTAAAGCTGTTAAGACCCAAAGTGATAGGGAACTGGTCAAACGAGTACGAGGTGTATTGTGGCAGGAACGTGGCTGGACCAAAGCTTTAAAGACGTAATGGGTCGGAAACAGAGGCATTGAATGGAGATATGGGGAAGCCAGGGATTTAAGGCAGAAGCAACGGGAACTGGACAAGCAGTAAGAGAGGCACATCAACACAGAGGCGTGGCTTGATCCAAGGCCATCACAGAGATAGCGTGGAGATATTTTCCTCCCATCATCATTTAGTTTTCCTTTTTCCCATTATTTTGTAATTTTTGCTTATTTCCAAGAAGGGAATCAAATCCAGATTGTAATAATTTGGGCAGCAGGCCTTCACACACCGAGACAGCTGGAGCTCAGGTGAAGATATTTTTGTAAACTATTAATTCAAATACCCCCTTCTCTGTATAAATAGGGGGGAAGAAACACTTAATAAAGGTTCCTGAATTTTGCACCCACAATGGTTCAAAGTCCATGGTTCCATTTTTTTCTAATTTCCCTTTCATAAGGGACTTGAGCGATACAATGATGAATGTAATGGACTAGTAATTGGACTCATTTTGAAGGATGAATGAAACTCTTTGGTGATTCCAATACGAGCAATGTGCAATATGTTTTCTCTTTTTTTTATCACTTCATGTATGTTTTTCTCCCTTTGAAATGGTGTAATGAAGCTATAGGTTTCACCCTTGTTCATGATTGTATATTTGTTACTAAGTAGTACAATACCTGTGTTAGCTACAGATTTACTTACGTGCCTGTAATGTGCACAGATTGACGTTTTGTACTTGGTGAGAAATGTATCCATGAGGATTATGGCATAAAAAATTAATTTGCGCTCCACTATTTCTGCTCTTTCATCTCCTCCCTCTTCCATATTTCTATCGGAACATCGTTGCTTGGGATTTTGTGTTGTTTATATCCTTATGCATCGAATTCCATCCTTCTACCGGAACATTGTTGCTTAGGCTTTTGTCTCGTTTACAACCCTATGCGTCAAATTCATTCCTTTCTCTCATCCTCTTCACTTTACTACAACGCCAATATTAAAGCTACATGTTGTTGTGTGTCAGCCACCAAAACCAGACACTTCTCTTTGAGCGTGGGGTTGTTTTACCCCCTGAGAATTTCGATCCATGTATTTTCTTGAGTTTACCTTGACGAAGGCATATTGAACCAAGCCCCCCTTTATTATCTTTTCAAACTATGTGATAAGTGGAATGCAGCAGAAATCCCCATTGATAATCTTCCAAAGCACTCTATCTAAGATGACCTAGGCATTGGTATACAATCAACTAAAAGGTTGTCTCTAGGAAGCTTTCTATATCTCTTGAAGCACTTGTGCTGTAGGTGCTAGAAAAAGCGACAATGTGAGGAGAGGAAAGAGACTTGAATTTATGAAGCACACTCCTATTGTAGAGCTTGGAGTTAGAAAAGTGACCATGAAAACACCTAGCGTAGTAGCCTTTGCACCTAGGTGGAAAGAACAGACAAAGACACTAGGGGTGCCTATGCTCCCTGTGAAAATATAAGTGGAAAAATCAACATCATCTGGGACAAAAAATTGGTTAGATCAAAAGGGCATAGATGCCACCAAGAAAGGACACCACACTATCAATATACCTCAAGATGAACATGATGTATCAAATTGTGCAACACTTAATTCCATCTACAATGATCATAGAAGAAACATGATCAACATGATATAACACTTCAAGTTTTTCGATCACTACATCACAAACACCAAGAAATTTCCAAAGCTTGCACCAAACAAATATATTAGATATTTTGAGAACCCAAATGACTTCGTTATCATAGTGGAACTGTGAGATTGGGCGTGCGGCCTAAAAAAATCAGGAATCTTAATTTTTTTTGAAATCCCACATTTTGGAATAAGCGCAAAAATTAATATATTTTTCAAATACCCATTTAGTTGTGTTGATGGAGGGCTCTAATCGCTAGATCAGTTGATATCCATAGACGCAAAGGTTAATGCTAAAAATATAGGTTTTCTTATAGTAGGTAAGGATATAGAATTGTACTTTTCTTGGTGTTTGTGTTGGTCATGGTGGTCACAGATCAGATAGAGATGACATAATCAGAGATGGTAGATGGTTGGAAACTCTAGATAGGAGAAGGGATAGACACAGGTATGATTCTAGTTCTAATTCAGATAAGCACCATGACCGTCATGGGCATCATCCTTATAGGAGGAGTGATAGGGGATACTTTCCAGATGAGTTTAAGAAAGCAAAGCCACCAACATTTGATGGAGAGATGAAGAAACCACAAGATGCAGAGGCATGGTTACTTGGCATGCATAAATTCTTCAGGTTGCATGACTATTCAGAGAATATGAAAGCTAGAGTGGCTACATTCAGTCTCAAAGGTAAAGCAGACATTTGGTGTGAAGATGTGAAGAATGTCAGATGCATTCATGAGGAGGATTTGAGTTGGAGTGAGTTTAAGTGGATATTCAAGAAGAAGTACTTGTGAGAGAGATACTTTGATGATAGAGAAAAATAATTTTATGAGCTAAAGATGGGTTCCATGATAGATGTTGAGTACACTAGCAGGTTCTTGGAGTTATTGAGGTATGTGCCTTATCTCACAGAGGAAAAGACCAAGATTCATAGGTTCATTAGTGGGTTAACGGTTGCAGTTAAAGATAGAATTTAGTTCTATGAGCCTAGATCGTTGGAGGAGGCCATTCGAAAGCTAAGGCATTGTTATGAACAATCGAAAAGCAGAACCGAGACTAAGCCAGATTGGAAAGGTAATGCAAAGAACAAAGAAAAATAGGACAGAAAGAGAGCAACACCTCAGGATACAAGTAACAAGGAGAATGTCGCACCACCTAAGAAGTTCAATGCATCAATTAGAGGATAGGGACTCCAATCCAGAGAACAGAACAAGGAGATAGGATGGAAGCATATAGAGTGTTGGATTTGTGGCAAGGATCATCGCAGCAGAGATTTCTCGTAGAATCAGGGTGGTAGACCTCAGATATACAATGCACAGGAGGCGTAGACTGTTGGAGATGTTGGTCAAAGTATTCCGCATATCTATGCAACATTGGATAACAAATGGGAATTTCATCAGGCATTTATCATTGAGATGGACGACAAGCTTTGTGATCAACATATTTCTATTTTGATTGAACCTAGACCTATTATAGCTATGTTCGCTACAAGAAAAAAGGGCATTGGTGAGGGGTGAAAAATTTCACCGTAAGCTCATTGGTGATGGTCAAAAGATCCTTCGTCACCAAAAACCAAACGTCACCAAAGGTGGAGTCACCAAAAGTATAGGTGTTGTGGTGACATTCAAGGTCTGTCACCAATAATGACGAATAGTGACCATCACCATTTCATATGAGCAATGGTGACAGACCATAACCTATGTCACCAAAAAAATGAACGTCACCAAAGGTGGTGTCGCCAAAAGTATAGGTCTTATGGTGACATTCAAGGTCTATCACGAATATTGATTATAATGATGGATAGTAACCATCACCATTTCATATGAACAACAACAAATTATTGTGATGGATCTTTCATAGCCGTCACTATTGGTGCATATATATGGTGATGTTTGTTGACCATCACCAAAAGTTGCATTGCCAAACATATAGGTGTTGTGGTGATATTCAAGGTCCGTCAAGAATAATGACTATAATGACGGAAAATGACTGTCACCATTTCATATCAACAATAATGATTTTATGTTACAGGCCTTTCATGGTCGCCATGGTTGATGCGTATATATGGTGGCATTTGTTGACCGTCACCATTTCATATTTTGGTGAGGGTCGAAAAATGTCACCATAAGCTCATTGGTAATGGTCAAAAGAGACCCTGTCACCAAAAAATGGTCATCACCATTCCATATGGATATTAGGGCACAATGGAATTGAATCACTAACCTCCTGCTTGTAAAGCAGGTGCTCTTCCATTGAGCTAGAACCCTTTAAAGAATTAGACTTTGAAACTTCATAAATTGTAAATTGTACAACTTTCAATATATTAAAGTCTCCACAATCTTTTAGTAAATAAGTAAAGCAACATCGAAGTTGCAAGTTCCTACCTGATGGTTATGGAAGTTATGACCGGGTATTAGGCACTTACTTTTACTGTTGCTTATGGCATAGAGCCAACAGAAAGGATCACCTATCCTACCTATTAAAATGCCTACCTATTGAAATGGAATGAAAATGAAAAAGTGAAACGTAGATATGCGAGTCCATGTTCAACGTATAGATGCGAGTTTGGAAACATGGTGGGGGGATTTTCTATTCTAATTGGTGTACTTAGGGAATGGTGCTAATAAGGGGATCACCTCAAATGGTCTACCCTAACTTCTTGCCTGCTCTGAACCAACCAATAAGTCTCCATTTGTTGGGAACCTGGGGTGGTATTTTCTACTTCCTCTTGGCTAGCCCTAGTAAATGCCTCCTTAAGCTGTGTAATGGTGAATAAACACCCTAGAAATCAGAGGGAAACTGCATAAAAGAGCATGGTTGATTGTTGTCTATTTAGGGAGGTGCTAAGGATCACCTATTAAAGAGTCTAATTGACATGGAGCTTCACTCTGTCTGAAAATATGGATGGGGTGGGGCTATAAGCCTTAACTATAGGGCTAATGTCCTAGCCACTAAGTGTCATAGAATAATAAGATTGTGTCTCGACTCATTGACACCAAGTTTTTATATGAGAAATAGTTACATATAAGAGACTCAATATGTTCAGTTGAATACTCAATTAGAAGTGAAAGTCTGAAGATATTTATAACCTATAAATGACCTATAACTAGAAAATGCACCAAATATTGCAAAGGAAATGTCATAAGTGGATAGCATATGGAAGAAGAGCATTGATGAAGATAGATGCAATATGTTATAGGTTGAGTGAAAGAAAAATATCAATGTTGTTGTTGTTGGGTGTTTTTTTATAATTGGGACCTTTGTCTTTCCTTTATCACATAAAAATTCAAATAAAAAATTACAAATTTTAGATATCTGAATGATATCTAAACTTTTGTGCAAATGTAACATGGATCTCCAGAAACCGTGAACCACATAGGATAATATATATATATATATATATATATATATATGTTGGGTGTTTTTTTATAATTGGGACCTTTGTCTTTCCTTTATCACGTAAAAATTCAAATAAAAAATTACAAATTTTAGATATCTGAATGATATCTAAACTTTTGTGCAAATGTAACATGGATCTCCAGAAACCGTGAACCACATAGGATAATATATATATATATATATATATATATATATATATATATATATATATATATATATATATATATATATATATATATATAGATATATATATATCCCCTTCACATAAACCAACATGCAATTTGGAATTTCACAAGTCCACACTCAAAACATGACAACAACCAACAAATAAAAAAAATTGAAACTTATCACAGTAAGAGTATCTCTTTTCAGCAACGAACACCAAACAATAAGTCAGTAATTAGTTCACTTTAAGACCGCAAAACATTGGAAAAAAAATAATGTGTTCAATTATCTGCCAATACAAAATGGACTTAATTCTAATGAAGCAGAAGAGTCGATACTAAATCACAAATAAAAATGACCAACAACAATGTAAATTTTGTTTTTTCAACAACACACTCCATCACTACCTTCCATGTCCAGACATCTATATTTTGCAGTGTTTAACAACCTCTTTTGCAGCAAAATCTAGTGAATAGATTTCATAAGTTTGAACTAGAAAATCCATAAAACATGGAGTTGATGGTGCCTTTCTCAGTGTGCTGGAGAAGAAAAAGATGACAAATCTAATTTGTTGTTTAGTCTTGCTTCACTTGTCTTTCATGTATATTGGGGTGTTTATTTAATTTTTAGTTCAAAGGCATATGGATCAGCATCTAGGGTAGACAGTTTAATTGCTCCTTAGTGTGGATGAACTAGAATGCTTAGATGAGCCAACAATTGTGTCGTCTCTAGCTTTAGGACCACCTTTTTCCCCTGTTGTAGGGCTCTTAATCCCCATAACCTGCTTTTCCCATTTACCCACAACATGCTCCTTGGTTGGTGAATTATTTTTCTTTCTTCTGCATGGAGTGCTTTCTTTCACTAGAGTTTGGAAACCATTAAGATTAGGTTGAACATATTGCATAAGATAGGCACAATGACTACTAGGCATATTACTCAATACTTTATTAATAGAACTGGGGATACCTTGTGAACATATCATATTTGAATTTAGCAGATTGAGAGAATCACTTTTCCTTGGCTTTCTTTTATCCCCCGATGTTTAAGTTTCTTTGAAGACTTTGGCATGTCTTCATCTCCCTCAGTCATCAATTTCTCTGAGTGTGTTGGTGTTTTATCATCTGTCTGTGTTTTGCAAATACCTAAATCTGATTCTGTCGAGGCCCTTTTCTCACTCACGTAATAATATTTTGTAGTACATTTGCCAACTACAGGTGAACTTGAAGAGAAAACTCATTTTACAACACAACTTTTTTCAGCTGAGAAACATGGAGACATGGGAATACTGTGCATATCTATTGTAGGAGAGGACATATTGCTAGACTTAAACACCTTATCCTGTTGAGGTGTCCTGGTGACTTCACTTGGACATAAAGCAATAGCTTCACCTTCATTCTTGAGTTGCTTCTGTTTATTTTAATTTGACTTGTGACATTCTTTATCTAACAAGGAATCAAAATCATCACTAGTATTAAATTCATCCAACACAAACTTTGGAGATCCCACTGACATCTGCGTTTTTGTTTCCATGCCTGAAAACCATGGAGATCCTTGTTGATAGTAGAATAAGATGTGTGCCTTCTTCTCAAGAACACATTCCTTATTAACCATTGTTACCTGACAGAAACCAAAGAGGCAACACAATATCAACATACAAAAAATCCCCTACTGAAATATAATCATAACTTAACTAAGAAGTCTAAACGATGTTCTTAATTAATAGGCTTTGTATTTGGAAATTTTGTTTATTTAGATTTAAAAAAGACTACGTTGTACAAGACTTCTATCTATTTATCCAGGAAATTGTATCATAGCATATGTCACACAGTAGCAATATAAAATACCTAAAGTAAAAGACAAATTTGCTCAAGAAAATAGATTTAGAAAAGAGCATTGAAAACTATATGTTTGTCATCAAAGGTTTAATTAGCTTAAAAACAAACTAGTTGGAATTTGAAAATCAAAATCATTCATAGAAAAATAAAAAGACAATGGCCAAAGTCACTATTTGTACAAATAAAGCTAAAGTCACTATTTCCATTGCAGATAATTGAAATTTGGGAAGTGGTCTAACAGTTAGAGCTGATTTGGAGGGAGGACTCGTCAATGCCATCATTTTTTTTCCATAGTCAGTCATTGTTGCACAAAAAATTGTCACCATGACTTTCTGCAACCTGTGTGAGTCTATCACCACTCATACTTACCTCCTTTGCAAGTCTTAAGCCTCAGTTTTTCATGTCAAGCCTTGAAAATGAAAGAGAGCCCTTCAAAAGCTCTAAAACTTTGGGCCTGCACTTTCTGTTAGCAATGCCTATGGTCCCGCACCCACTGGTCATGTTCCCTGCGGACCTGCCCGCTCTGTCTCTAAAGGGATGGGTGCGGACCCCTTTAAAAGTAAAAAAGGTGGAAATTTATTCCTAAAAACTCACTTTGGGTAATGTTTGGAAGCTTCTAGAGGGAATCTTGAGGTGGCAAGTTCGCTCCTTGGTGGTTCATTCATCCCATTATGAAAGGAGCTAACCCCTTGATGTGAGGAGCTTATCCCTTTGGAGGAGGACTCTATCCCTCCATTGGTGGCCCTTGTAACTTCCTTCCTCAGCATTATAAATTGAGGCATTGGGCTGGTTACTGAGGAGGTTAAAAGCTGAATATTTTTTAGGGTAAATGCTGTTGGAATTTAGACTTCCTAATTGAGCCTGAGAGGAGAGATCACATACCTTTTGATCTCATTGGGAAGAGTGTGAAGCTTGTCAAAGTAGAGGAGATTCTTGTTGGACCCTGGAAGGAGCTTGTACAACATCAAGGCACCAAGGTTGTAAAGTTCTTCTTTGTTTAAAGTTAATACAATCAAGTTCATTTCTCTCAATAAGTTGTCTCTTATGGTTTATTTCATAGACTCCTTGATCACTATGATGAACATGATTTATTATATTAGCTATGCAGGTGTTCTTTGATGTGTGCTTGTTTGTGTTTGCAGATTCTCAAAAGGAAACTCTCTTGGACGGTCAAAGTGTGGCTGCCACAAACTAGCGTTGGACTTAAGGTAGGGTCTAAAACACCTCTTAGTTTTTATAAATGAATCGAAATATGTTTAGGGAAAGATAGATTTGCTTGTTCTGATTGTCGCTAGATATCAATTGATACTAGGGAGATCGGTCTTGTCTGCAAGAACGATTTATCCGCCTGACAAAATGGCGACTCCGCTGGGGACTTGAATTTTGGTTTTTTGCCTTTACTTTTACTTTGACTTGAGAAACTTTTTCTCTATTTCTGGTTTTTTCTTGATGTGTGTGGGATTGGGTAGGTTTTTAGATTTTGAATTGTTTTTTGTTTTTTCACGTTTTTGAGAGAGGACCGCACGTGCTGTTTGTAACACAGTGCAGACATCCCCACACTGTTTCTTTACTACACAGTGCAGTACCGCACCTGGTTATACTGGGGGCCTGTGGACCCTGTCAAATTTCTGAAAAACCTAAAATTTTCATCCAGTTAAGCTTAGGATTTGTTTACATTTTTTAGCCTCTACCCAGATCTGCATATGTTCTGTCAAAAAGCCTTGTTTATGAGTTTCTTTCAGTAAATTTTATATCTCATCAATCTCCATTAAGTTAATTGGGTGTTTAGAGTCTCTTTTTTGAGAAATTCTTAATTTGATTTCCTTTTATTTCCTTTGGTATGAGTGTTAATTTCCTTTGAGTGTTTTTATTTTTTGATCTCTGGAACTCTCACCCAATTTTCTTGACTTGCACTTGATTGGTTCTTAGATTACATTAGAATCATCTTGTGTTTGAGAATTCTCTTGCATAGATCACATTTGCATAATTAGAATTCTCATTTTCAGAATATGAATGAAAAATGTGCATAGATTACATTTGCATACTTTTCAAGTGAATTGTGCGTAGATTACAATTGCATAGTTTACATTCTGAAAAATCAATCGTAGATTTAGATTAGCTTTCTTTGATTTGAATTTACATATTTTTATGCTTGTTTTTAACACACAAAAATATAAATAAAAATAAAAAATTGTTTTGGAATTGATTTGCATTAGTTTTTCTTGATGAAATTAGTGCATTAGAGAATTTGTTATATTTTCTCTTAGTGATCAATTTTTTGCATTGTTGGAAGTGAATGGAAACTCTCTCCTTACTTTAGTTAGGATTCATCGAATTGAAAAGATTACATTATCATATTTGATTGCATTCAATTTTGGGTCGGGTCATAACACCATTGGTTTCATATCCATTTACCCTTTTGAGTAATAACAACCTAAATAACACAGCGCTTAATTAAAATTCATCTAGTAATTTTTAAATTTTTAGGGCTCTTTCCACCAATCTAGCTTAGGCTAGTGTCTTGGAATAGGTTTTAGTTAACTCTCCAAGACAGTAAAACAAACAAGTAGTTGATCTTGTGGTAGGAAAGAAATTCCAATTGTTACATATATGCTCTGGGAAGCTCCTCCTAAAGGAGTCAAGCACGAGATCATATCTGAACCAGTGAGGTAATCAATCCTTCCTCATTGGGAACGATAGTAGATATACATGTATTAAAAACGGTAAACCTCAGATTAACCATTGTCGAGGAGCCTGGGGTCACTTGTTGGTAAACATTGGATTACGTCAAGGAGCCTTCAAGGGGATTGAGCTTTCTTACTCTGCCCTTGCATGTGTATCACATCGTAGACTGTTCCCCCAGGTATATTTGTCTCTGTTGGTAACCTTAGTGGCCATAATCTATAGGATTCTTTCCTAAGGTGACGGTGGAGGGAAGATCCCACTGTACCTGGAGCAAACGTCGACTAGACTCACTTGGACTCTCTGGGGGGTTCTCTTCACTCGAGATGGTTTTGTGAAGAAACTTGTGCCAGTCTGTTTCATTAAGCAGGTTGTCGGGGTAACTGTTTCAACCGCCCTTTCTGTATTGAATTCTGCGACGTTGGATTTCATCACCAACTAGTGTTTTTAGTACTGAAGGTTACTGTTTGTGTGTGGTTTGACTCCTAGATTTGATAGCGTGTGTTAATTTGTTTGTTTTTACTTTTAGAGACCATAAGTGTGAATTGTGAATTTTAATTGTTAGATGTGAATTGTGAATTGGTAATTTTAGTTTTAAATTGTTAATAAAATTCACTGAAGTTGAATATAATGGCAACTGTTCCGGAATTTACCAACCAAGGAACCCCTCTTGACGAGACTCCTAGTACTTTTCCTTTCTTTGGAAATGTTGGTCCTCCTTATATGGCTACTTTGTCATTACCTGGATTTACAATAGGTTTATCGATATGGTTATTTTCAACTTCCTTGGCCCCAAATACTCCAATTGTTCCACCTCAACCGAATGCTTCACCTCAACAGAGTTCACCATCTCAACATCACCAACCTTCTGTTGACCCTTTACCTTCTTCGCCTAATATTTCTTCCTCCATTTCTTCCTCTTCGCTTGGTAAAAGCCTTGACGCTAGTAACCAGGTGGCTGAGAAGAAGAAGAAAGGGAAGAAGAATAAGAAGAAGAAGCAAGATAAGAAAGAAGTCAACCAACCCACCATGGCTGTAAGTGTTAGTTGTGTTGAGGAAACCTCCAACATGCATCGTAAACCCAAATACCCTTGCAGGCTTTGTAAGGGTGACCACTTCCTTATCAATTTTCTTGGTATTCCAAAGGTCTTGGAAGTATGGTCACAAAAATCTCATCAACTTTCCATTGATCCATCAACCAGTGATAGTGAGGTTCCTGGGAAAAAGGGTAAAGTTAGGTTTCCTTGTAAGTTATGCAAAGGGAGTCATCAAACTCACATTTTCCCTCACGTGGATGAAGCCTCAAAATTGTTGGAAAACCTTACTATTCCACAGCAAGAATTTCCAACTGGTTACCAAAAAATTTCTCCCAACCTACCGCCAACTGACGGAGTGATTGATCTAACTTCAAGTACAGTCGATCCCACTCTTCCATTGGAGAGTGAAACTCATATCACTCAGGTTGATGATCCATTAGTTGATCAAGTGGTCGATTCAATTTCACATTCGGTCGATCCTACTCTCCCTTTATAGAGTGAACTTCATACTGCTCAGGTTCTTCTTGTTACATCAGATTCTTCTACGCCGGGGGGCATTTCACCTGTTTCTACAGAACCCCCTCCAAGTACTGAGGTCTTTTCCTTTGATTGGAATAGACTGATAGAACCTCGTCTTCCTTCCTCCATCCCTTTCCAAATCATTTTCAAGGCTGGTGGTAGGGACATACACCGCACACAGGTAGATGAAGATGCTTCTGTTAGTATTTTATCCTCAACTGCTTGGAAAGCTTTGGGTTCCCCTCAGATTGTGCCTATTACGTAGAATATGAAAGCTTTTAATAGAACCATTATTGAACCTTTAGGGATCCTTCCTAAGTTTTCTATTACCTTGGAAGGTAAAACTGTCTATATTGATCTTATGGTAGTTCGAGGTCCCTTGGATTTCAATTTACTCCTTGGACGAGACTATGTTTATGCAATGAAAGCTATCGTATCGACACTCTTTCGTGTGATGTCTTTCCTTCACAATGGAAATATTGTGACTGTAGACCAGCTTTCGTTCCCTAGTCTTGTTTCAACTACCAATAATATGACACCATAAATGTTCCTGATTCTAAAGTGGTATCTACCCCGCCACGAGTTAATTATGTGGCAACTGTCCCATGTTTTCAGTTACCGATGTAAGTGAGCCTCTCACTGTTTTCTCATCTTCCTTTGATTTAGATCCGGTAATTGACATGGAAAACTCTATGGGATTACTTGAACGCGATGTTCTTATCCCTTTTGAGTCCCTTGACATGTGTTCCTTCCAGAGAACTATTCTTCCTTCTGATGAAGACCTCTTGGAAGCCATGATCAAGGTGTGTCCATTGACATGTCTTTCTTCCAGTTGGAAGTCATAATCAGTGAGTCAGAGGATAGTTCCTGTTACTGAGTCAACCTCGTTAAGAAATGAATGAGTGAGTATGAGGACAGTTCTTTTCCTGTGTCTACCTCATTAAAAAATGAATCAAGGATTTCAGAGGATAGTTCCTGTTACTGAGTCAACCTCGCTAAAAAATGAATCAGGCATGAGGATAGTTCTTTTCTTGTGTCAACCTCATTAAAAAACGAAACAACTCCCTTTTTGAGTTGAGTCTTGAAAGTAAACCTTCATTCCATCCACCTGGTTGAATGCAATGAAGCTTGGGGGGCATGTACCTCGCTTTGCATCATTATGCTGGGGGCATGCGAACTTTTGGAGCATAGTTCCTTGTCTTGTGTCAAGCTCGTTAAAAAAATGAAACAAGGATTCTTGAGCATAGTTCCTTGTCTTGTGTCAATCTCGTTAAAAAATGAAACAAGGGTAGGTTATGTAGGTAGATTGTAGAGAGTAGATTCGAGGAAAGTTCCTGTTATTGAGTCAACCTCATTAAAAAATGAATCAGGTTTGAGGAAAGTTCCTGTTACTGAGTCAACCTCGTTAAAAAATGAATCAGGTATGAGGATAGTTCTTTTCCTGTGTCAACCTCATTAAAAAATGAATCAGTAGGTTATATAGGTATATTTTAGAGCATAGTTCCTTGTCTTGTGTCAAGCTCATTAAAAAATGAATCAAGGATTTTAGAGCATAGTCCCTTGTCTTGTGTCAAGCTCGTTAAAAAATGAATCAAGGATTTTTGAGCATAGTTCCTTGTCTTGTGTCGAGCTCGTTAAAAAATGAATCAAGGATTTTAGAGCATAGTTCCTTGTTAGGTAGATTGTAAAGAGTAGACTTGAGCATAGTTCCTTATCTTGTGTCAAGCTCATTTAAAAAATGAAACAAGGGTTTTGAGGATACTTCTTTTCCTATGTCGACCTCACTAAAAAATGAAACAAATCCCACGAATCTTTCCAATATATCGAAAGTAAACCTTCATTCCATCCACCTGGTTGAATGCAATGAAGCTTGGGGGGCATGTACCTCATTTTGCATTGTTATGCTGGGGGCATGTGAACTTATAACAAGCATAGTTTTTCATTTTAAGCTTGCGTAAAAATGAAACCGAATCCAAGCAAAGTTCTCTATGGTTCAAGCTTGTGTAAAAATGAACCCATACCCATTTTACATCTCGTGATTGCCGTCTTTATCCGCTAAATTCTGTTAGATGAACCTTGGTTGTTTTCGTTCCATCACCACCATCTCTTTGGCCGATCATATGCTTTCACTTGGTTGTTTTCCTTTCCCGAGGGACCGCAGTTATGAGTGGTTTTGTTAGCTAGCCTCTTAACCATTATATGTTTTGAGCAGTTCCACCATTGCCGGAACCAGTTTCTACCCTTTATACCACCCGTTCCTCTAGGACGAGTCTTCTTTAAGCTCTTTTCTAACTCGTAAAATATGAAAAGATTGCCAAGTTTTTCCTTTTTAAACTCGTTAAAACGGAATTAAAAAGACAGTCCACTTACAGCTCTTTTCTGACCATATAAACATGAAAAGATTGCCAGACTTTTGTCATTTCAAGTTCGATATTGGTAATAAAACGACGTGTCTTTGATCGTTTTTCTACTTTTTCAAATCAGGGCCACTAATTATGAAAAGTACTCCTTGATCGTAATGATCAAGCAGTTCTCTCAAGTATTATTTTATACTTTTTTGGGCTTGGGAGACACAAATTTACGAAAAAGGACAACCATGGAGTTTTCTTAAATTTTTCTTATGACTCCCTAAAATTGAAAAACACCAAGTTTCTCCTATATTGGACTTGTTAAAATTTCACAGTAAAGGACCTGTTCAATTACAAACAGGAATGGACCACTCCTTTTTAGGGTTCAAATTTAAACTAAGTTGGACTCATCTGAAGGATGAGCTTATAATCAAGCAAATGTTATCCTCCTCAAGCTTGTAAAAAATAAAGAGGTACTTGCCAGAAATGGTGGGGGAAAAGAGAGAAAAATGAACCTGTTTGTCATACTTTGTGTCTCAGAAAGGCATTCAACCACTCTTGAACACAACACTTTTTATTCACCTGGGTTGGGAAATCCTTTGCCTTACAGTTAATCAAACCATATTGAAAGTCTTCAGCCAGTTTCTGGGTATTAGCTTTGGTTCAATTGTCACCAAACCATCTGCAGTGTCGTTATGTGTTCAAGAGGTCAGTGCAAATAAACCATTCATCTGCAAAATATCTGTCATTCATTTTGACCATCCCTAAGTTAGTCCTTGCAAACATATTTCTTCAAACTTGATCTATGATTTCTTGTTGTGGGCTTGCCTACGACGGATCGCTTTCTATCGACTTAAGCTCATTATCTAGAAAGATGATCTAGAAATCATCAGTACCTTGGAATCTGCATGCCTCACTGGCATGTTTCTCGCCTTCGACGACAAGTTGTATCATTGACCTTCGATCAAAGGATTCCGTGACATGTTCGACATCAACTCATCTATTCACATTTCATGGATTGTACTGAATACTTTGAGAGCCATTGACATTACTGGTGGTTTCTCTCACACTTGTTAACAGTTTACATCATTGACTGGTAATCAAGTGGTTTCTACCATGTTCGACTTCGACACATTCATTCACATGGATAGAATCGTACTAGTTCGGGAAGTAGAAATGAAGACCCCGGATCTAGTTTCCACCATCCAGGCTGCGAGGAATTTTGTTATTCATTATACAGTGGACTATTCATAAACAGATGGCTGTGCCCATACTATGTCTACATATGTTTTTACTTGTGATGTATTTCAAAATCATTCCTGTATCAGAGCAAGTTAGTTTTCTAGTCAGTTTTAATCTGAGTATGGGAATGCCTACCTCAGCGATGATATGATCACATATATATATTTTGTATTGAATGTTTTTACAGGTTCCAACCGGGCTCTCCACAAGATGATCCTCGAAATGATAAAGTACTTCACTCTTCTTAGATGATAAATACTATCCTCATCTATTATAGACTTCGCACTTTAGGGGGAAATATGTTGCACAAAAATTGTCACCATGACTTTCTGCAACCTGTGTGAGTCTATCACCACTCATACTTACCTCCTTTGCAAGTCTTAAGCCTCAGTTCTTCATGTCAAGCCTTGAAAATGAAAGAAAGCCCTTCAAAAGCTCTAAAACTCTGGGCCCGCACTTTCTGTTAGCAATGCCTGCGGTCCCGCACCCACTGGTCATGTTCCCTGCGGACCTGCCCGCTCTATCTCTAAAGGGATGGGTGCGGACCCCTGTAAAAGTCAAAAAGGCGGAAATTTATTCCTAAAAACTCACTTTGGGTAATTTCTGGAAGCTTCTAGAGGGAATCTTGAGGTGGCAAGTTCGCTCCTTGGTGGTTCATTCATCCCATTATGAAAGGAGCTAACCCCTTGATGTGAGGAGCTTATCCCTTTGGAGGAGGACTCTATCCCTCCATTGGTGGCCCTTGTAACTTCCTTCCTCAGCACTATAAAATGAGGCATTGGGCTGGTTACTTGGGAGGTTGAAAGCTGAATATTTTTTAGGGTAAATGCTGATGAAATTTAGACTTCCTAATTGAGCTTGAGAGGAGAGATCACATACCTTTTGATCTCATTGGGAAGAGTGTGAAGCTTGTCAAAGTAGAGGAGATTCTTGTTGGACCCTGGGAGGAGCTTGTACAACATCAAGGCACCAAGGTTGTAAAGTTCTTCTTTGTTTAAAGTTAATACAATCAAGTTCATTTTTCTCAATAAGTTGTCTCTTATGGTTTATTTCATAGACTCCTTGATCACTATGATGAACATGATTTATTATATTAGCTATGCAGGTGTTCTTTGATGTGTGCTTGTTTGTGTTTGCAGATTCTCAAAAGGAAACTCTCTTGGACGGTCAAAGCGTGGCTGCCACAAACTAGCATTGGACTTAAGGTAGGGTCTAAAACACCTCTTAGTTTTTATAAATGAATCGAAATATGTTTAGGGAAAGATAGATTTGCTTGTTCTGATTGTCGCTAGATATCAATTGATACTAGGGAGATCGGTCTTGTCCGCAAGAACAATTTATCCGCCTAACAGTCATCTCTCTAGATCTAGATGATATAGCTTTCTATTCTCAAGTTCTATCTTTCAAGTAATGATTTATGGCTCACACTTTAAAACACAATTCTACCACTCCACTTGATTTTGTTTTGTCAAGAGAATTGGCAGGACCTTCCCATCCTCTGTTTTACATCAACCAATAACCATCCATCAATGATATAAAGAATAACATATACACAACAAAGGCCAAAGATGTGCTTGTTGTATACCTATGTTCTAGGACTCATCTGACCTTACTGGTGGGAATCTACACCTATGTAACTACAGAATGTGCCCCTCCCCTTCCTATGTAACTACAGGATGTACCCATCCTTCCCTTCCTACTCCTTTATAAATATGAAAATATGTGTGTGATGCTCTCATGTACCAGCTGAGATAGTTGCCAGCTCATTCCTGCATGCTTATTATAGAAACTGATTCTCCTTGTGCTCTATCAGTTTCCAGTTAGGTCTGGTTGATAAGTTCATATCTGTTTTGTAATGGAGTCCAATCTGTCAAGACCAAACATTAGATGGATTTTCAGTGTTATACAAGCATCAATTGTATTATTGTTTTTGGTCATTGTTGGTGCTATATCCGAGTTTTTCAAATTTTATGTCTGGGAGCCTTATTGGATAAGAAGATCTCTGGAAAGGCAAGGAGTGAAGATTCAAGAAGTATGTAGCCCCTACTTCTTTATTGGACTAGATAAGGACTCCTTAGAAAAGTATTAAGAATGTTTCAAATCACTAGAAATCCATGGCACTAACCTTTCTTATGGTTGGAAATTCCTTTACATGGAAAAATGGCAATGAGAAGAATGTAAGGATTGACTTAAATCCAATTACAGGATGTGGTGAAAAAATTATTCTAGGTCCTAACTTGATAAACCATTTTTCACGAGAAAAAAATAAGTATTTTTTACTTTACATCAAATTGTGTATACTAATGCTACAAATGTTTGGAAAAGGGGTTGGGAATCAACATAATCTATCAATTTGGGTGGAGAATGGAAGGATTTAGAGGATTCCTTGATGTGGGCTAAAAGTAATATTACACGTATGTACACTATAAAGTCATGTTATATGTCTTTAATGGATATTTTTGGTCAAAAAAATTGTTAGAAAAATATTATATATATGACAGAGAAATGCAAGACATATAATATGCCGAAAAACACAAACACATAAAACTAGAGAGACACAGATATACGTGGTTCACCCAGTTTGGGCTACGTCCACCCCGAACAGCCAGTCCTTCCTTTCTATTATCCAGAAAAATGAAGAGACACAACCTACAATAGATCCACTGTAATATCCTTTGTTTTCTCTCACAATCTCACCTCTCTGTTTCTTGCTCGGAGAATACACATCTATTACATAGCCTCAATACAATGCCCTCATACAAAGAGAGGGGTTTCCTTCTAGGGGAAAAAAAAACCTAAACTAAACATAAGTTCTACCGTGATATCATCCGCCTAATGAACGGCCCAGATTGACTAGAAATTACTATACTTTTACAAGGAAATTTTACATCTGTTTTTAGCTTCAGGGACGTTGCCCCCGAAACCCCCGCTGGGGGACCGCTGGCCCCTGGACCCCCGATCCGAGGGGGATCGGCCCCCACGAACCCCCACGTGGGGCACAAGTCCCCCCCACACCCCCCCACATGGAGGGGTGTACAATCTTCCTGGGGTATACATCCTGCTAAAACAAAGACCTCTAAATAATCATGCTCCACACCCAACAATCTCCCACTTGGAGAATGATTGTAGCAGCTCCACCGCTACTTCATTTGATGGATAATGACTCCTCTTTGGACCTGGCTATTTCTCATCTTCATCGTCATCCTTTAAGACCAATTGAAACTGAGCATATTCTCAGTTTCTCCTTGGTTACAACTTTTGTTAGCATATCTACAGGATTCTGGCTAGTGTCTATCTTTTCCAGCTTCAACTCTCCATCTTCCAACACTGATCATATGAAATGGTACTTGAGCTATATGTGTTTAGTCCTGGAATGAAATGCGGAGATCTTTGCAAGATGAATGGCACTTTGGCTACCACTGTATAACGTGCCCATATCATGCTTCTTACCCAATTCACCTATAAACCTTTGTAACCAAATCATTTCTTACTAGCCTTTATAGCAGCAACATACTCTACTTCTATTGTTGAAAGTGCAACAACACTTTGGATTTTTGAAACCCAACTGATAGTTGTTCCACCTATAGTAAATACATATCCTGTAGTGCTCCTCCTGTTATCTCTGTCACCTGCCATATCTGCATCAACATATCCCTGTAGAGAAATGTTTGAACCACCAAAGCATAATGCTTGATTTTTGGTACCTTTCAAATATCTGAGAATCCATTTCACTGCCATCCAATGTTCCTTTCTTGGATTGTTCATGTACCTGCTTACAACTCCCACTGCATGTGCAATATCAGGCCTTGTGCAGACCATTGCATACATTAAGCTTCCAATTGCTAATGCATATGGAACTTTAGACATATAATCCATGTCTTCTTGGGTATTTGGGCACATTTCCTTACTAATTTTGAAATGGCTAGTAAAAGGTGTACTAACTGGTTTTGCATTGTGCATATTAAATCTTTTCAACACCTTTTGTATGTACTCATTTTGAGACAATGTTAATTTGTGATTTTTCCTGTCTCTAGTTATTCTCATACCAAGGGTTTGTTTTGCAGCTCCCAAATCCTTCATTGCAAATGCATTTGCCAATTTTCTTTTGAGCACATTTATTTCCTGCATGTTAGACCCTGCAACAAGCATGTCATCCACATACAATAACAATATAATATAGCTGCCATCATTTTGCTTTTTCAGATAAACATAATGATCAGAGTGACATCTTGTATAACCTTGTTCAGACATAAACTTGTCAAATTTTAGATACCACTACCTTGGAGCCTGTTTTAAGCCATACAAGCTCTTCTTCAACCTACACACTAGTTTCTCCTTCCCTTTTACCTCATATCCTTGTGGATGTTGCATATATATCTCTTCCTCCAAATCCCCATGGAGAAAGGTTGTCTTTACATCTAACTGTTCAAGATGCAAATCTTCAACTACTATTAGACTTAAAATAGTTCTAATTGAAGTCATTTTAACAGTAGGAGAAAATATTTCATCAAAATCAATACCTTTCTTCTGTGCAAAGCCCTTCACCACAAGTCTAGATTTGTACCTCTGTTTTCCTCCATCTTCTTCTTTCAGCCTGTAAACCCATTTATTCTGCAATGTAGTTTTACCTGCAGGCAACCTGACTAAGTCCCAAGTCTGGTTATGCATTAAGGAGTCCATCTCTTCTTCCATGGCTAGCTCCCACTTCTTCCTACTTTCAACCTGCATTGCTTCTTCATAAAATTCAGGTTCACCAAAATCAGTCAACAATAAATAATATAATGAAGGAGAGTATCGTTCAAGGGGTATACTTATCTTGGTAGATCTTCTAACACCACTTTCAGGTGTTTGGGGTGCCTGTTGTTGTTGTCATGGTTTTTGTTGTTGTGGTTGCTATTGTTGTGATTGTTGATTATTGTTATTTTTAGGAACCTTTACTTTTTCAATGATCCCATCAAGAACTGTGTATTCCTTGTTTTCTTTTTCCTGTTTCTTTTCCTGCAACTGATTCTTATACAACACCTTTTAATTGAATATTACATCTCTGCTCCTAATGATTTTGTGATTTTCATAATCATATAAGCGATAATCAAAATCATTAACACCATATCCAATAAAGGTACATTTCTTTGATTTTGCCTCAACCTTTGTTCTATTTTCTTTATTAATATGGACAAAGGACTCACAACCAAAAGGCTTTAAAAAAGAGTAGTTTACCTTTTTACCTGTCCATGCTTCCTCTGGAACACCACCATCCAAGGAACTTGAAGGCCCTCTGTTTATTAGATAAACAATAGTATCTACAGCATCTGCCCAAAATTGTAAAGGCAATCTTGCATGCAATCTCATGCACCTTGCACGCTCCATGATTCTTTTGTTCATCCTTTCTGACACACCATTTTCTTGTGGTGTTCTTGGATTTGTCTTCTCTGTACGAATTCCATGCTCTGAACAGTACCTATCAAACTCTTTGTTGCAATATTCACCTCCATTGTCTGATCTGAGACACTTCAATTTCTTTCCTGTCTCAATCTCAACCAAAGCTTTCCATTTCTTGAAAGTATCAATTACATCAGATTTATTATTAATACAATAAATCCAAGTTTTTCTAGTTGCATCATCAATAAAAGTAACATAATAACGAGAGCGACCGAGAGATGATACCTGAGCAGGTCCCCATACATCTGTATGCACAAGCTCTAATTTTTCGCTCTTCTTTTCTTTCACAACTCTAAGAAATCTGACTCTCTTCTGTTTTCCATAAATGCAATTCTCACAGAAGTCCAAATCAACATTCTTCAAACCCGACAACAGATTCCTTGAGTGAATAATCTTCATCCCCTTCTCACTCATGTGTCTGAGCCTATGATGCCATAATGTTGCATCTACTCCTTTGGAAGTTAAAGCATTAACAGAGTTAGAAATACCATTGCATAAATACAATGTACCAACCTTTTCGCCTTTTGTTATTACCAAGGCTCCTTTGGTGACCTTCCAAGCTTTATCTGTGAAAGTTGTCACACAACCTTCACCGCTTAACTACCCTGTTGAAATCAGATTTTTCTTCAGATTTGGAGCATGCCTTACCTCCTTTAGTAGCCATTGGTTTCCATTCTGCTGTTTTACAAGAACCTTACCCATTCCAACAATTTTATAGGGTTTATCATCACCCAAACGAACTTGTCCAAAATCTCCTTGAACATAGTCATGAAAATATTTCTTATTAGGTGTGGCATGGAATGAGGCCCCTAAATCTACCACCCAGGAATCAGTAATATTTTCGAAAGAAAGAATCAAAGCATCTTGTAACACCTCACCTGTCACATTTGCTTCATGATTGTTTTCTTGCTATGCATCTCCTTCTTTTCCCTTCTGAGATCTACAGTCTTTCTTTAGGTGTCCTTTCTTTCCACATTTCCAGCACACTATCCCCGATCTGGACTTGGATCTGCCTTTCTTTGATTTACTGCGATATC
This sequence comes from Pinus tabuliformis, assembly GCA_031772625.1. Classification (NCBI taxonomy): domain Eukaryota; kingdom Viridiplantae; phylum Streptophyta; class Pinopsida; order Pinales; family Pinaceae; genus Pinus; species Pinus tabuliformis. Next base: position 1,072,879,531 of record CM062809.1, read on the forward strand.
CTGAGCTCTTTCATCTTTCCATTTTTCTTCCCCTAGACTCTACACTCAAAGCATTAGCCGATGTCTCATCGGAGCTTTTCCATCGCATTTCCTCACTAAGGATAGCACCGACAACATCATCAAACTTTAAAGTACTAGATCCAGAAACAGAGTTACTAATGGCCATTACTAAAACATTCCAACTTTTTGGCAATGAGCAAAAGAATAACAGAGCTCTAACTTCATCATCAAAGTTTACCCCTACAGAAGTTAACTGACTTGTAACAGTATTAAAATCATTTAAATGGTCTGCAACAGATCCACCTTCCAACATCTTCATATTAAATAACCATTTCATAAGAAATACCTTGTTTGAGGTCGAGGGTTTTTCATATAGTTTCGCCAATGCCTTAATCAAACCCACTATCGTTGTTTCCTTCGAAATGTTGAAGGCTACTTATGCTGCGAGGCACAACCGTACTGTTCCGAGTGCCTTTCTATCGAGAAGGTTCCATTCTTCATCTGTCATACCCATCGGCATCTTTGTTTTTTTGCCCAATGGTAGGTACAGATCTTTCTGATACAGATAATCTTCCATCTGCATCTTCCACAGCAAGAAGTTTTGGTTGTTAAATTTCTCGACCCTAAACTTACCATCTTCTGCCATTTCTCCCACTCGAATGAGGAACCCTTCTTTCCTGCGAGTTTATCAGCCAAATAGACCTTCGGCTCTGATACCAGTTGTTAGAAAAATATTATATATATGACAGAGAAATGCAAGACATATAATATGCAGAAAAACACAAACACATAAAACCAGAGAGACACAGATATACGTGGTTCACCCAGTTTGGGCTACGTCCACCCCGAACAACCAGTCCTTCCTTTCTATTATCCAGCAAAATGAAGAGACACAACCTACAACAGATCCGTTGTAATATCCTTTGTTTTCTCTCACAATCTCACCTCTCTGTTTCTCGCTCGAAGTATACACATCTATTACACAGCCTCAATACAATGCCCTCATACAAAGAGAGGGGTTGCCTTCTAGGGCAAAAAAAAAACCTAAACTAAACATAAGTTCTACCATCAGATCATTCGCCTAATGAATGGCCCAGATTGACTAGATATTACTATACTTTTACAAGGCAATTTTACATCTGTTTTTAGCTTCGAGGGCGCTGCCCCCAAACCCCTACCGGGGGATTGCTGGCCCCCAGACCCCCCAACCGGGGGGGATCAGCCCCCGCGAACCCTTCTGGGGGAGACAAGTCGCCCCACACCCCCCCACGTGGAGGGTTGTACAATCTTCTTAGGGTATACATCCGGCTGAAACAAAGTCCTCTAAATAATCATGCTCCACACCCAACAAAAATATGTGATGGTGGAATAAAATACAAAAAATAAAGACACCTAAGAAATAAGAATCTTCTTATGGATCACAATCAAAGATAAGGTTCCAACATGGGAAGGCTTACATAAAAGAGGAAGACAATGACCCACCATGAGGAATATGGAAGCAATTTCTCATTTAGTTATTCATTTTACATATGCTTAATATCTCTAGAAATATCTAAAAAAATAACTAGAATGGACAATGCTTTAAGAGGTACTTCGATGGAAGAATATCTTAGATATTGGTTTCAAAAATAGGAATTAAATTTTTTTTAAGGGCAATTCTATGTCATGCTAAATGGGGTATTTGGTTGGTACGTGATGCCAAAATATTTGAAGGGAAACAAATTCAAACTTCCAAGGTTTACAATTAGGTCTATGGCATTTTTCATGAATGCAAAACATCTTCAAAGATAAGACAACAATGGCAGGTTGGAGACATATATATTGACAAATCCTCTCCATGAAGTTTCTTTGATGGTGCTAGACAAGGAAAAGATAATTTTAGAAATGCAAGAGGTATTTTATTCCCATATGAAGAGCCCCTCATCACATTCAAGGCTGGTATGGGAATTGGGTCAAACAATTACACTGAAATAATGGTCCTTCATCTTCTTTTGAAAAAATCCATGGACAAAGGGATAGGAAACTGCATGTATATGGGAACGAACTAGTTATTCAATGGATGAAAGGGGAGATTAAAATTCAATGTATTAATTTGGAAGATTTTGGAAAATCAGTTAAAAGTGTCATCATCCTTGTTTGTTGCCATATCACACACTCATGTATAATGTGAACACAATATGGTGGCCTACACTTTCAAAAGAAGGTCAATAGGTTGAACATGGATTATCTATTTTTGAAAAATCTATCTTTGGTGCCTTGGCGTGATCAAGGTATTCTATATTTTGATTTGAAGGTTAGTGTTGAGGAGTCATTCTCATTGTTATTTGTTGCAGATTTTGCATTGTAAGTTTCTTAGGACAGTCATGTGACTTGTTGTTGGAACCAATCTTTAGAAGATAATATCAAGTTCTTAATAGTAGAATGTAAGGGGGGGTTTCTTTTCTTTAAACTGTGATCTTTTTAATCCATATGTATCGAGAGGAAAAAATGATTTTTTTTTTTTATGTTCATCTTGTTTTGTACACATGCCTAGAGCGAAAAAAGAATATGATTTCCATTCTTTCTTTTGAATAGAAATTATAATTTTTTCTGAGGAAACAAAATTGAGCTTGTACTATGATTTAGACAATCTAGGCAGCAAATAATTCAACTTAATATGTAGCTATTTGGAAAATTGTCATTAATTTACATGAAGTTTCAAGTGCAAAATATAAATCCTCTTGCAAAAAATCCATTTAGTTCAAAATATGAATAAAAGCAAATCCAAGATATGTAACTTTTTGGCTAAATTAATGCATGAGAAGACAGATATACAAAACCAAAATTTGAAAAAAACAGCATTCACATTTACAAACCATGACTAACTTCAACTATCATATTTCAGATTCAGAAAAACTCAACCCTTTCCTTCATTAATTCTAGAATGGATAGGAAATTGTGCTAAAGATAGATGGAAAAGAATGTGAGTGCAAAACATCCTTGAGCAGATTGAAGAACTAACCAGCTAATACTTCTACAATTTTAGGAGGAGATACTTCCATTTAAGAAAAATATATAAGAAACCTAAGGAGATCTTATAATTTACATACTTGACTTGTCGAAGATATTCAAGTCCATCCTGAGGTGGTTTGGAATCAAAATCAAGGTCTCCAATAAGGAACAAACTATCATCAAAATTATCCTACTCCTCATATGACAAATTACTATTTTGTTGAATGTTTTCAATATTGCTTTCTGAAATCTGAAAAGGTAGCTCTTTGTTTGATTTTATTAGCAACAATGTACCTACAAAATAAATTTTGACAAAAATATAAGATACTCATTGGCACATTGGAAATGATGTTCTGATGGAGATGGCTAAATAAGGCAAGATCTTCTGATGTGTTGCTTATTTTATACATATTAATCATTCAAGAAGGATACAAAGAACACTAATGTTGAGAGAATTGTAACCTTGAACAAAATAAAAGTGATAATTAAGAAAAGTTTCATAACAGTTTCTGAAATTTGAAAAGATAGCTCTTTGTAGCACTGTTCATTTGATTTTATCAACAGAAATGGACCTACAAAATAAATTTTCACAAAAATATAAGATATTCATTGGCACATTGGCAACGATGTTCGAAAGGAGATGGGTAAATAAAGGCAAGGGCTTCTGATGTGTTGCTTATTTTATACATATTAATCATTCATGAAGAATACAAAGAACACCAATGCTAAGAGAATTGTATCCTTGAACAAAATAAAAGTGATAATTAAGAACAATTTCATAACACATAAGCAAACTATAGACATTTAAACCACAAAACATAACATTTGTTGTAGATGTCTGTAATGAACCTCATGATGGTATGAAATATAAAGAATCTAAATTCATACTAAAGAATCTAAATATATAGATTCCTAATATGAAATATAAAGATATTTCTACATGAAAAAAATTGTCCATGCAGGAATATCTAAATCTCATGATTTCGAATAGTAGAACCAAAAATTCGACTCCATTTTTTACCAGGTTTTATTGAAAATCCTGATTCAAGCGAGAGAAGAGGAATTTTTCTTGAAGAATCAGAAATAAAAACACTTGTGCACTAAGATTTAGGATTTTCCATTTTTCAAAGTGTTTGGTCTAAAAATTCTTTGGTTTTCCATAGAAATATGCATGAACATGGCAATATGTTTTATGGAGTATTCAGAACTAAGAATTTTGCTTCCGAGAGAGAACATTCAACTGCTCCAGAAATTCCAAGGTGAATGCAACCATGGTTAATTTTTAAGAATTATTTCCATAAAACATAATACACTTAATTCAGATTGTGCCATAATGTTGTTGTTGTTTTTAATTTCTTTCTTCTATGGCATATACATTTTTTGTTTCATGAAATACACATCTTCTAAAACTGTCTTCGAAAACCATAGACATTTCTCCTCATTATCAAGATATACCCACCCACTACCTAACACAAACCCCTGCACGCTCTACCCAAGATAAACCCCCAGGATGCTCTACCCAAAATAAACCCCAGATGCTGCAAAATATAGAGAATTTATCAGGGGTTAATACTACTACAACAATATACTCATTATTAAAATTTCAGCATATCACTTGCCGAAATTGAACTGAGATGAAAATATAACACTCATCACAACTACTTAAGCTAAACACCCCAATTGACATATCTCAATATACACTTTATATACCATATGCAATTTTCTCTGATATGGCATTTCAAAATGCACTGCTTTTCTTAATTATTATTATGTTTATTTTTAATAACAAACGAGACAGCTGTTAGCAATACAATTAACATGATATCTGTAATGGCATTCAAGGATCATTGGCCACTGCCCATAGGTAATAGCCTAGATTAAACAAGGTTATGACTTAAGTTGATAATGGGAGGTTCTTAATAGCAGGTAGTTGTATAGAAACATTTGAATGGCAAATGGATAGTTTTGGACATTGAAATTATTGTGCCCCAATTTTTCTCATGTAAACATTCTTCTATGCTACATCAAAGTGTTTTCTTGCTATGCAAACTTGAAACATATTTTACCATGCAGCTAAGCTCAGAACTGTAACGTCATGCACCCTCCCGGGACTTGGGGAGGATAGGGATAATTAGAACTCAAACTCAGGCCCAGGCTTTGTGTCAAGTGGATTATCCAAGCCCTGAAAATATGAAATCATGGCCTTGAACTCCATAAATAGACAACAGAACAACAAAAAATTAACGGAGACTCAAGGCCAACAAAAGGAACAAGAGAATTATTGTATATTAGATCTGCTGCTGAGAAATACAGGAGTAAGTTGTCTATTTATAATGAACTAGGAGGAGCCCATGATTAAGAAGGGTAGCAGGCTGGTATATCAACTGAGCAATTAATGACTTACGTACATGAGCTTACCACTGTGTATGTACAATGATACCCTCCCTTAAGTGAAACTCATGGAACTATAAAACGGAGGATAAACATTAAAAATAGGTCTTAGCTAAAAGGCCATAATACATACCCGTGTACAAAATGCTTGGTGTTACCACCCAAAATGCAGGGGCACCTTGGAAGCATTCTTTTCATCAACGGTTATAGTATGATAAGGTTGCTGGGGGTATATTCCCTTGGATGTGGACTTTGAGAGCATGATTTGAGCATCCTCTCATTTATCACCTTTCCTTTCATATGCTTGGATGATGCTCACGTCTTTTTAAGGCATGTTGGATGGTCGAGTTCACACATTGGGAGGCATGGTTGCAAATTTGGCAGAGATTCAATTACAGAGCCCTTGTCTACGTATCTTTATGCACAATTATCCATTAGGGGTGCATCTCACATATCTTGAGACAAATTTTCATATTTGGAGGCATTTTGGATCCTCCCTTAGCACAATTCCACCATCAGAACATAAACAAGCAAGTGTGCGCAACATTTTCTAATATCTTAAGTATCTTCAAAGTTCAAGAACTTTAAGATTTTTTGACACCTGGAAAACCTGTTGGCCTGAATAAAGAAGAAAATATGCATCCATGCAAACAATAATTTCAAATGGGCAAACCAAAATTGTGCTTAATCCTGTAGATGTTGAAAAGAGCATACATAGGAATTCGTAGAATCTTACAAGCATTTCAACTAAATAAACTCCCGTTATTATATGAACACCTATAATTAAAAGGTCCCCATTAATCGTTCTCGTTTTTCTTTAAAATGGAGATTATAAAGAACCAACGATCTTTCTGGATAAAATTTCTTACAGAATCAACGATATTAAGCTCGGAGTAACTCGAAAGAATATCCTTAAAATGATCCAAATGGGTGATGGCTTTAGTGTAACTGTGATTGAGCACAAGGGCATGTAGCCAAGGCGTAGAAGTGAGGGAAACATTAAAAACTTTCCCACATTGCTCACTACTGTGGGATGTAATGTTGTCATTCAGAACCGAGGCTTTCTGCAAAAATTCCCCTACATGAAGCAAACTCTCACTTATTTCACTCATCAAATCCTCAACAACCCGTATATTATTATGTCCCACGGGATAATCACCATGAACAGTTGCTACAACAACTGCATGAAGGAGGAGGAGGAGGTAAAAATCGAGTAGAAAATGCCAAAACACCATAGAACTGAACCTGCGAGAACCACTCAACGAATCGATCCTCTGGGCCCCTTGGTGGAGAATTGATCCCCTGACATTGAAGTGATGATGAACCAAGAACGATATCACACACCCAAACAACAATACTCTATTGGAATTGGAATTAGGAGTCTGAAACATTTATGAGGAAGTGATTACCCTAGAATTTCAGAGGCTCTAGACCTCTGAAAATCTAGTACATCTCGTTAGATTGAATTTATTGGAGTGGGGTAACGAACTGTAATTCTTCTTGGAATCATCTTGTTCTTGGGCAATTAATGATCTAATGTCAAGCTCTAATGTCTTGTGCCTGGAATTCTAATGCTACCTGCACACATATCTTAGATTGTCCTGTAACCATATGAACAAGATATGCTAGCAGTTGCAGCTTGTATAAAGCTCGTACTAACTATAATTGTAGTTGCTGGTAAGAGTTTGTTAAAATCTGTTCGAATCTCCTAACTGCCCATGGAAACAAAAAAGGGAATTAACGTTGATGTACCATAGTTATAGGTGTATCCATGAATTGATATATCATAGATTATTTCTTAGGTTCGTTGCAATCAAAGACCTGTTACTTCTTCTTTTCCCAATTTCTAGTTTTCCATTTTCTATTTCCCTTTCGTTGAACTTCTTTATCTCATTTGGAGAATTAGTATAATCTTAGAAAAAAATGAGACGAGTTGCAACATCTAATGCACCAAGTTTCCTAAAAGCCCTGATTCAAACGAAAAAATGGTGACATTTTGCACATGATTTGTTTCATCAATGACAACTCAAACAAAGGAAAACACTTCACTAAGAATTCTAAAATAGTCTGCAATATAAGTTGGACTGACCTTGGTCTTGACGGTGCCGTAGTGGTCAAGGTCCCTCTTTTAAAAGGCTTGGTGCAGGCCCACCCTCTCTCACATCATCATGAGTGGCAGACAGTTTTGGGGAGCTGTATTAAGCCGAATCCACCCTTCCCCAAGTTGTAATCAGGGATTCAATTTTGTCGATTTGAGGCCCCTCTCAGGGGTTATTATGTTTGCAAGTGCGAGCTACAGATCTGGTCTCCTCCCTTGCAGCCATGATTCAAGAATGGACCAGGATCCCCCTCTACCTTATGCATCTCTTTTATGAGGGCTGACAACTTCAGGACACGAATAGGCTAAGTGAGCTAAACATACAAGCGTGGCTGCAAAAAAACAATAGATTTTGAATTAGAAACCTGACATGCATGTACTCTCTATGTGGAAGACTAAATGTGGGGGTTGAAAATTTATTGAAGTTTACAAATGGAACATACCTTGGTGCCATAAATAGAGTGAAGATTTGATGGTGGGGTTCGATACCAGGTCTACTACTGGTAAAACCCTCATTCGTAACTATCTACAATCCTGTTTGGCTATTTTATTTAAAGCCCTCTTCTTTAAATAGGGTTTTGAAACCATTAATTCGTAGATCTATTGCGAAAGGTTTATATCCTTAATTTTTCCTTAAATGGGAAAACCCACATCCCTCGAAGGCCTCAACAGTTATAAATATTCTCCAAAACTATGTACATAGTAACTGCTTCCCTACATGTGATAACTGGTCAAGCTGCAACTCCATAGCGCATGACTGCCATGTAGAAATCATACAGATCTATGATAGCTACAAAACAATATCGTTTGGCTCTTCCTTTTCAAAAATGAACAAATCCTCCTTAGTCGTGGAGTGTAAATAAATTGGCGCTTAGATTTTTCAAAAATGTAAAATTTTCCCTCGCCAAAAAACAATAAATACAATTTTAGTTGTATTTGAGCAACTAATTACTCTTACTCTATTTTTTTGGTTTATGTTCGAAAACATTTAACATAGTGGTATTTATCATAATAACAATAATTATATAATTTTAAGATTGGGGTTTATATGCAATGATTTTGTTAAAGTTTACTAGTAAGAATTTGAAATCTCTCAAAGGAAACAAGTGTTTTTAACTTGGTTGTACTGAAAACATTTATGTTTTCTTGCATATTAGGTGGGTGAAAACCAAAGAGAGTTTATAGTAAGTGGATTTAATAGTTAAAAACAAGTGTTAGTTTCTTAAAAGTCATAGGAAAAATTTGGAAGGGGTAGGGTATGTATCCTTCTCTATGTTAAATAAATTCAAATTGTTGTGTGAATGGGGTTGTAAGACCCTTTGTTTTCATCTTGAGAAAATGGAGTCCTCTCCTAGTCACTTGCATATTTTAGATTGTCATAAGAAAAATAGGTTATTTTCCTTAAGATGTGAACATTTCATTTTAAGCAGTGTGATAATACAATTTCAACGAGGCATTAATAGATGAAACGAACATGCACATTTGGGATGCTAGTGTTATGTTATACTTGAGGCAAGGGTGCATGTCTAGGAAGACTCTAACAAGGGTTGAAGAGGTGGAATAGTTGTGAAGAAAACTTAAGAAATTTGACAAGTTGCATGAAGGAAACTTGGCACTGGTACTAAGTGAACATTCATTTATCAATGTTGATACCCTCTCCTTGGCACAACCATTTTGCAAGATGAAGAAGAAATGTGAAATACATGTGTGGCCCACTAAAGAAGTTGTCAAGGTTGTTTCAACATATATAGATGGTTATGTCGTGTTTCAAAAGGAGGTGTTGGAACTTGGAAGGTGAACATTGGAGTAGATTTGTCATGGAGTGCCAAGTAGGTGCAAGGATCAAATAAGGAGAAAATTGTACAAATCCAACAAATAGGCCATATTGGGTTAGGATATTACTATTTTGGGATATCAAAAGTTAAAGGTGCATTTTATGGTAGTGTAGTCTAAGAACTTGGGTGCATGCCATATCTTAATGGTACCTTGGAATTTTAGTGTGTGTCAGTGGAGTTAGTGCATTGTGTTTAATGAGCACTAGCTAGAATGTGTTTAGTGAAGGAAAAAATCCCACAAGTTAGAGATGAATTAACCATTTGGCATCATAAGGTGTGTTATGCCCTAGTTTTGAGGAGACAACTGGAACCATCTTAGAGTGTGATGGGTTGTGCCATCAACTTAGGTCCACTTACATGGGTTGATGTGTAAAGGTACCCCGTGAGTTGAGGAAAATGATTACAATTCTTACCTATATAAAGTGTTTATGATATAAGATTAATGATTTCTTGTTGGAGAATGGAAGAGGAAAATAATAAAGGAGAGGTGTTGAGGTTTGTTGTAAAATAATCAAAAGGAAGTGAAAGTGTCTCTTTTTAGGAGGATTGTTCAAGTTGTCTCTTCAAATAGGACTAAATTTTAGTTGTACTTAGGGATTTGGCCTCAAACGCATTGATTGGGTACTCTACAAATCCAAGACCTAACATATGTAAGATAGTCCATTAGATAGATTCATATTGGGAAAAGGTTGCAAATGATAAGGTGCAAATCTCTTGTCTTTAATGTGGGTTTTAAACCTTCCATTTGAGAATGCTAAAAACAATGTCACAATCTTGAAAGGAGGTCCTTGATTTTACCAAAACCCAATGCCAATGCTTAATCCATGGTGTGATTCTTTCTATTTGGGTTTGGCCTTGAACGATGAGATCTATCTCATCCTCACAAGAGAGCTCGTGGTTGAATATTACGACAACAAAATGGGGCACACCATATCCTTACAGGGTTTCAAGGGAGGGGTATGCAAAGGAAGTGGACAAAATCAAAACTTCATGTTGAGCCAAAGGAGGAGTATGTATTATAGGTGTCTCTAGAGGTCTTAACAAAGGTGAAGTGGAATGGAGTTTACATCCTATTGCATCACCTTCTATTCCACCATTCGAGGTGCTAGAGGGCATTGAATTTAAGGGTCATAGGTGAAAGTTCACAAAGATCTTAAAAATTAGAAGGTAGGTGTGATTTAGCATAGGATTGATTATTAAGTATTTGACCTTTTAGGTGATATTTCCTAGCCTTTGCTTCCATGGAACCCTAGTGGACATTTCGTAGCATTTTGGTCGTGCTTGTGTCATCTATGACATTTGAATGGGATGCCCTTGTAGTCTAAAGTCTTAAGAGAAGTGATGCATTGATGTTGGAGTTTCATTTCACCGCATAACTCATCTCTGATATATGAATTTACCAATACCCTCACCACCTTCATCTCCACATAGTATTTGAAAGTGAGGTCAACCTCCAAGCATTCCCCCAGCTTGTTTCCAATTTCCCTGAGAGTTTGTTTCGACCATAATGTAATTTTAGTCCCAGAAGTTGAACCTAGATAGGGGCCTTGTCTAGTCTCTCCTGAGTGGGATCAAAAATAAGGGTTCAATGCTGAAGCATGAAAGGGGTGGAGTCGATACTCCAAACCTTATTTAGACCCAATGAACCTCTTCAAACTTGTTTAAAAATAAAATGAGCCAAACTCTTACCAGTAGCATGTCAGGGAGTATTAGGGAGTTCCATGAAAACACAAGGGAGAACTAGCTCAAAATTCATGGAAATGAATGAAAAAGAGTGTGCGATAGGGAGTGACAACAATTCCCAGGTGTGTTAAGGAGGGAGTGACAAGGTTATATGCTAGGCAGTGCCAAGGCATGTTAAAGTTCCAGGGTTTGTTAGGGAGTGCTAAGGTGTGCCAGGGAGAGACAAAGCATGCCAAGGAATGTAGGGGATGCTAAAATTTTCCACATATTGCCAAGGGATTGTTAGAAATGTCAAGTGCTATGGAATTTCAAAGTGTAAACTATGGTTCTTAGTTGTTTTATGGCCACGGTTGGATGTGAGACTTGAATTGGTAACTTGTTAAGTGGGATGAGTTGAGATTGGACGTGAGTAGTCTAAGATGAGTTTTAGGCAGTTATTAAGTGAACAAGGCATAGTCTAGTTGTAGTAATCATAACTTGGTCAATTTTTTGTGGTCGAGGCAGGACTTGGTTGGGTTCCCAAGTCCCAAAAAGGTAAGGGTGGTTGTGAGGGCATGATAGATAATGAGTGTCAGCGCAAACCAAGGAATGAAAAGGTGTGCTAACACATCTTAGAAAGTGTCAATGCATGTTTAGGAGTGATAGGAAGTGTCAGGGCATCAAAAGGGATAACTAGGTCAAAATTCATGGAAATGAATGAATAAGAGTGTGTGCCAATGAGTGTCAGCGAATTCTAGGTGTCCTAAGGACGAAGTATGTTAGGAGAAGTTTGGAATAGAAATTATAGGAGGAAAGCCTATGGTTGCAATAAGGGGATGTAAAAAGAAATTTCAAACAAAGTGAGACTTTGGGTTGGGCACAACATTGTTTTGCCAATGATTTGGTTGGATTCCCAAGACAAAAAAAAGGTAAGGCTATTTATGAGGGAATGATAGCTACGGAGTGCCAAGGTGTGTCGGGGAATGCTAGGAAGTACTAACACATGCTAGGAAGTTCCAAGGCATGCTAGGCATGCCAAGACAAGCCAAGTGCTAAGGCATGCTAAGATGTGCCAAGTTCTAGGGTGTGGCGCCAATGCATGCTAGGGAGTGTTAGGGCCAAGTGCCAGGGAAACACAAGGGAGAACTAGTTTCAAATGCATGGAAATGAATGAATATGAGTGCGTAATAGGGAGTGTAAGTGATTTCCATGTGTGCTAAGGAGGGAGTGACAAGGTATGTTAGGCAATGCCAAGGAATGCTAGAGTGTTTGTTATGCAACCAACTCACAAAATAGAAGAAAACATAGATCAACGCGTTCAAAATTAGTCTCTTCGAGGGGGAAACCTCCTTTACATTACACAAATGAACAATTCTTGGATGATACAAATGACATAACCTCCTTTCTATGTATAGGAGTCTAACGGGTCACAATATAATCAAAGCCGACATAACAATAATAATATAAGGGCACAACAATAACAATAGTGGGCTTCTATGGGGCACAATAATAACAATATGGGGACAATAGGGGCACAATAATAATAATAAGGGCTACAATGATAATATTAATGGGGGAATCACTAATATTATAGGGACCTAACATGCCCCTCTCCTTCAAAAAAGTGTTGTCCTCAACGTTTGAGTAGTTCTGGATGCTTTTGTATGCCATAGTACCAATCTTTTGCAACACCTAGTACAGACCATAATACTTTGGTGATAATTTATTATCCTTCTTAGCTTTCTTGAGGGAAATTTATTTATATGGTTGTAGCTGTAGGAATACCCAGTCACCTACATCAAAACTTCTTTCATTGTGATGTTCATCTACCTATTGTTTCATTCTATTTTGTGCCAAAGTGAGGTTATCCTTTAAGAGCTGGAGAACCTATTGTTGATGCTTGATGTGATCTTCCACTGCTTGGACCTTAGAATTTCCTCTTAAATATGATGTGATGGATGGTGTATGATATCCGTAAAGTGCCATAAATGGGGTCATTTTTGCTGTAGTATGGAAGGAAGTGTTATACCACCATTCAACTAGAGGTAACCATTTGACCCATTGTGTCTGTTTATCATATACAAAGCAATGAAGATATCCTTCCAAACATCTGTTTACTATCTCATTTTTCCCATTAGATTGAGGATGATAATATGAGCTATGAGCTAACTGAGTACCAAGACAAGAAAATAATTTTGTCCAAAAATTTCCTGTGAAAAAGGGATCTATGTCACTTACAATAATATTTGGGTTGCCATGTAGATTTTGAGTTGTTTCCGTAAATGCAGTAGAAAATTTACTTGCTTTAAATGGATGTGATAATGCAAAAAAGTGTGCATAATTGGTAAGTTTTTCAACTACCACCATGATGACACTCTTTCCTTCGGACTTGGGTAAACCTGTGATAAGATCCATTGAAACCTCCTCCCAATGTTGGCTTGGAATGGATAAAGGTTGTAATAGACCTAGGGTCTTAATTGTTTCAACTTTATTTTGTTGGCAAACCAAACAATCCGTCACAAACTTTTGAATATTTGATTTAAGGTCATCCCAAAAAAATTCCTTCTTAACCCTGTGGTAAGTTTTTAAAAATCATAAGTGCCCTCATAAGGGAGAGGTGTGCAATTCCATAAGAATATTTTGTTTGATTTGGGAATTATGACATATGTATAAGCGATATTTGTACCATAATGGATCATTTTTCTAGCTAAATGTATCAGATGTACTGGGATTTTGTTGTAACTTTTGAATAAGTGCCCACACTTCTTCGTCATTCTTCCATTCATCCCTTGCTTCGTTTATCCAATCTTGTTGGAAAATAGAACTGGTGGAAATAAATGCTTCCACATCCTCATCCTTTCTTGAGAGTGCATCTGCCAAAACATTTTTCTTCCCTTTTTTGTAGATAATTTCAAAGTCATAACCCAACATCTTTGTGACCCACTTTTGTTGCTCTTCTAAAGATAATCTTTGTTCTAAAAAGTATTTAAGACTATCATGATTTGTTTTTATCTTGAAGTGTCTTCCCATTAGGTAGGGTCGCCATTTCTTAAGTGCATGTAGTATTGCCAACTTTTCCTTCTCATAAATATCTTTGTGTAGATATTTTCTTTTATTTGGAGAACTTTTGAAAGAAATGGGTCTTTCTTCTTGCATTAAAACAACACTAATTCCATTTCTTGAGGCATCACATTCCACAATAAAGGTTTTTGTGAATTCTGGCGTAGCTAAGACCAGTGCTTAGCACATTACCTCTTTAAGATATTCGAAGGTTTTCGTTACTTCTGGAGTCCATTAAAATGCATCTTTCTTCAATAATGTTGTTAGAGTTGTTGTTATTCCCCCATAATCCTTAACAAACTTGCGCTAATACCCTGTCAACTCGAGAAATTCTCGTAAATGCTTTATGGATGTGGGGATTTTCCATTCCTTAATGGATTTAATTTTTCTAGGGTCTACCTTAACACCTTCATGAGATACAATATGACCCATATATTCCACCTCTTGTACTCCAAAGAAACATTTGGAGCTTTTTGCATATAATTGTTTCTCCTCCAATAGTTTGAGAACCCTATCAATATGTTGAACATGATCCTTATAAGACTTGTTGTAGATTAGTATATCATCAAAAAGTACTAACACAAATTTTCTAAGGAAGGATTTGAAAATGGAATTCATCAAACCTTGAAATGTAGAAGGTGCATTGGTGAGGTCAAAAGGCATGACCAAAAATTCATAACGACCCTCATGAGTTCTAAATGTTGTTATCGGAATGTCTTCAGTCTTCATTTTGATTTGATGAATCCTGAACAAAGATCCAACTTGGTGAAGTAACTTGATCCATGCAATTCACCCAATAATTAATCAATGATAGGAATGGGAAATTTATCTTTAATAGTGAGCTTGTTGAGCTCCCTATAATCCATACATATGCGCCATGACCCATCCTTCTTGTGCTCCAATACTATTGGAGCAAAGAAAGAACTTTGACTAGGTTGAATTATACCAGACTCTAGCATTTATGCAACCATATGTTCAATTTCACTCTTTTGGGCATAGGGATATCTGTAAGGCCCGATGTTTGGAGGAACACTTCTTGGAATCAAATGAATATCATGATCATGATCATGAATAGGTGGGAGGCCTTTGGGAGTCTGAAATACCTTGCAATGGTTGTCCAAGGCTTTTTGGAGATCTGGAGGAATAGATAATTTCGATGTGGGAACCTCTAGCGGACGTAATTGTGTAATTACACCTTGTTATTCTTTCTTTATAAGCTTTTTCATTCTGTTAGAGTTGATTATCTTTCCCAGTTTCCTTGTGATACCCCTTAATTCAACTTCCTTTCCTTCTGAATAAAATTTCATGAAAATTTCTTGAAAATTAAAAGCTACTGTACCCAAGGATTGTAGCCATTGGAATCCTAGTAAAACATCAACACTACCCATTAGAATGGAAATCATTGGGCTATTTAATACATATTCTCCCATGGATAGCTTGATATTATGGCACATTCTAGAGCAATTTATGGTTCCTCCACTTGCAACCATCACTTGACATTATGGTGATGGATATAGGAAGCAATTCAATTCATTTGCCATCTTACAATGAATAAAATTATGGGTACTGCCTGAATCAATCAACACTATTACCTTTTTCTTCTTGATATGTCCTTCTATCTTGATAGTCTGATGAGTGGTAATTTCGGCCAATGCATTACAAGATATGGTCGGATACATTTCTTCTTTCTCTAGGGTTTGTTCCTAGTGTATATACTCTTATTTTGGTGTTTCCTATTCCTTTTCTTCCTCATCTTCACAATCTATGTAAAATAATTTCTTCTCAAAACACTTATGAGCTTTAGTGTATTTACTATCACAATTGTAACAAAGACCTTTTTCTCTTTTTTCTTCAATTTGTTGTGGTATCAACCTTGTAGGTTGTGAAAGGCTAGGAGCAACAACATTTCCATCTTTATAGTTGTGAGCGGTAGGCTTCCTTGTTGCCATAATTTTTCTTTCCATTTTTATTTCCAACCTAAATGACTTCTCCAATGAATCAGGTTCCAAAAGGAAAACCTCATGTTGGATGTTATCCTTTAAAGTCCCTATGAACACATCAATCCTATGCTCCTTTGGAATATCTTTTACCCTTAGATTCAATTTTTGGAAGTCCTCAATGTGCTCCATCATTGAACCCTTTTGTTTGAGATTTATCAATTGGCTAAAAAAGGTGTTTCTTTTTGTATCCTCATAATGTGCTATCATTTCTTCTATAAAAATTTCCAAAGTGACAATTTGTTTATGAGAGCAAAGCCATCGATCCCATACAAATTGATTTGGTTCCAAATATAAAGTTGCAATGCGTAACTTTTATGTGTTTTTCACATTATGGAGATCAAAATATTGTTCCATCTGTAGTATCCATGTTACGGGATCCTCGCCATCAAACTTCCTCAAAATAGTGTTCCATCTGTAGTATCCATGTTACGGGATCCTCGCCATCAAACTTCCTCATATTGATCTTTGGAACGTGGTGGGTCTTTGGTCCAACGTTAGAGTCTCTGAAAACATGATTAACATTTCTTTTGTTCTCATCATGAGTTTCCTCTACTACCTTTTCATCATTAAGAAGCCTTTCTTGGAGCAACTTTGTCAAACCTTCCTTCAAACCTTCCACATCTTTCTTCAAATCATCAAGGTTTTCATTCTTCGAATCATGATTAAAATTTCTTTTGTTCTCATCATGAGTTTCCTCTACCACCTTTTCACCATTAGGAAGCCTTTCTTGCAGCAACTTTTTCAAACCTTCCTTCCAACCTTCCGTGTCTTTTTTCCAATCTTAAATATTGTCTTTCATACCATCTATCTTAGCTTCGACACCTTTCATTAAACCATCCATCTTGGCTTATGTTACTTTTTGTGAGAGTGAAATTTGTTGCACTTGGTCTCATAATTTAGATACATCATGTTGCATTTCTTCCTCTTCTTCATGATTCATGCTAGAGATTTCACATTGCTTACTAGGTGTTTCCATTTTCTTTCTTTGGGGCATCAACCAATGATAATAATGCTTCACTATGCCCTTTGAATTCCTTCAAACTAATTTTTCAAACCAAACTTACGCAAAATTAAAAAAAAAACTACACACCTTTTTTCACTTTCTAGGATCTTGATATTGAATCTACTATATATCTGTAATTTCGGATCTCCAAGGTCTGAAATTTCCTCCTGTGGTAGTCCTCTGATTGCTCTTTCTAACCCCATAAGTTTGATCAAGATTGGATTCTCCTAGGAAGATTTATTCCAAATCTCCCACGATGGATGATTATAGACTAGTTGAGTAGAGTGAACTTGTACGAAGTGCCACATGTCACTGTTTTGACCTTAGGATCTGAAACCAATACAAAGAAAACTAAAGGCCATCCTATTTCTATAACTTCTTATGAAATTTCAATTTTATGCTCGGAAAACAAGTTATGATGATTTTCCCTAGGTCACCTATTTGAGATATAATTTGGGATCCTGCAAAAACCCTAACTTCCTTGGATCCTATCTCCGAAAATATAGTGAGAAAAGATCTGAAATTCAGACCCATGGTTTATAGAGATTTCGTCTCAAATGGGTTTTTGTTTTAGGTTTTGTAACATTGCAAAAAAAATGTTATAGTGAAAATTCCACGATGACCTGTTTGGAGCAGTGAAACCCTATAATACAAAGCTCTGAAACCAAATGTTATGCAACCAGCTCACAAAATAGAAGAAAAGATAGATCAACACCTTCAAAATCAGCCTCTTCGAGGGGGAAACCTCCTTTACATTACACAAATGAAAATTTCTTGGATGATACAAATGACAAAACCTCCTTTCTATATATAGGAGTCTAATGGGCCATAATATAATCAAAGATGACTTAACAATAATAATATAAGGGCACAACAATAAGAATAGTGGGCTTCTATGGGGCACAATAATAACAATATGGGGACAATAGGGGCACAACAATAAAAATAAGGGCTACAATGACAATAGTAATGAGGGAATCAATAGTATTATAGGGACCTAACAATGTAAGGGAAGCATGCCAAGATGTGCTAAGTACCAAGGTGTGTCAATGCTTGATAAGGAGTGTTAGTGAGTTCTAGGGAAACACAAGGGAGCACTAGGTCAAAATGAATAGAAATGAATGAATAAGAGTATCTGAGAGGGAGTTTCAGTGAGTTCTAGGTGTGCTAAGGAGGGAGTGACATGGTATGCTAGTTAGTGCTAATGCATGCTACAATGCCAGGGAAGCATGCATCCAAGATGTGCCATGTGCCAGGGTGTGCCAATGCATGATAGGAAGTGTTAGGGAATGTCAGGGAAACAAAAGGGAGAACCATGTCAAACTAATGCATGGAAATAAATGAATGAGAGTTTGTGACAAGAAGTGTCAGTGAGTTCCATATGTGCTAAGGTGGGAGTGACAAGTTATGTTAGGCAGTGCTAAGGCATGCTAGAGGCCATCGCAACAAGCCAATATGTGCTAGGTGCCAAGGTGTGCCAATGCATGAAAGGGAGTGTGTTATTAGCCTATTTTACCCCTCTAGGTCACTGACCCTCAGTACTTGAGTCTGAATGACTTTTTCTAGACTCAGGACTCTTTTTATGCCAGTTTGACCCAAAGTCGCTTGCACAGAAGCCTATGGGAGCGACTGTGGACCCAAAGTCGCTCTCAGGCCCACTCTATGGGAGTGACCAAGGAATTTTTTCCTCCTTTTAGTGCCAGTGACCAGGGATTTCTTCTAGAGTGACTTAATCACTAGGAGATTAGTTCGACCCCTCATCTATTCAAGCTGGCCAGGACTTATCTCTTAGAATTTTCTATGACGTCTCTTTGTCCTGAGCATCCAAATACATTCTCCTGGGACCTCTCTCCTGCCTATTTATATTGGACCATATGAGAGGGTCAGCTAGTTTTGGAGTTTTGGAGAGCTAGTGTCGAGATTATGGTCTAGGGTTTATATTGCTATGAGCTTGTGAGGTCCTTGTTCACAAGCCTACTATTCTTCATGCTCACTTCTTGGATATAGTGGGGAAACTCTGTCGGATTGTGGAGAAGAGAATTGGAGGTGAAACACCATCATTGTATTGTTTCTTTTATGGTTAATGGAAATATGTGTTCCCTTCCTTATATGAGTTTGTTTTCAACATGTTATATATCGACATTTATTGCTTTTGATCTAACGATCTTCTGAGGAAGATCACATGTCATCTTCATTTTGTCATGACTGTGTGTAGGGATAAAGATCTGTTGTGGATGTGTTGGATAAATCGAGTGGAGCACAAGAACTGCATCGAACTCAAAACCCTTCCCCAAAATGCGAGGATTCCAAGTGCGGTCCCTCATATTTATAACATAGATCCAATTGTTTGCTGCATGATTGGGCATTTGGGTCGGGAATTAATTTTTGTCCCATTGATTCTATTTTTCTCTGTCTGATGATTTGTTTTGGACATGAGATCATGGAGAAACAACTCCTTGAATATTTTGTTGTAACAAAGTGTTAGTGAGTGCGAGGGAAACACAAGGGAGAACTAGTTTCAAATGCATGGAAATTAATGAATAAGAGTGTGTGACAAGGAGTGTTAGCGAGTTATAGGTGTGCTAAGGAGGGAGTGAAAAGGTATGTTAGGTAGTGCCAAGGAATTCTAGAGTGCTAGGACGACATGCCAAGATGTGCCAAGTGCCAAGGTGTGCCAATGCATAGGGAGTATTAGGGAGTGTGACAGAAACACAAAGGAGAACTAGTTCAAAATGCATGAAAATGAATGAATAAGAGTGTGTGATAGGGAGTGTCAATGAGTTCCAAGTGTGTTAATGAGGGAGTGAAAAATTTATATGTTAGGTAGTTCCAAGGCATGCAAGAGTGCTAGGACATGTCAAGGAGTGGTACAGTGTGCTAGGGAGTGTTAAAGCATGCAAAGGAATGCAGGGGATGCCAACACATGCCACATAGTGCCAAGGGATTTTTAGGCATGCCAGGTGTTATGGCATGTCAAGATGTAAACTATGTTTCTTAGTTGTTTTATGGCCATGGTTGGACGTGATCCTTTCCTTGGTAACTTGTTAAGTGGGATGAGTTAAGATTAAACATGAGTAGCCTAAGATGAGTTATAGGCCATTATTAGGTGAACAAGGCATAGTATAGTTTTATTAACTATAAGTTGGTCAAGATGTTGGAGTCGAGGTAGGACTTGGTTGGTTCGCAAGTCTTAAGAAAAATAAGAGTAGTTATGAGGGCATGATAACTAAGGAGTGCCAGGGCATGGAAAGGAATGAAAATTCATGCTAACAAATGTTAAAAAATGTCAATGCATGTCGAGGAGTGTTGGGGAGTGTCAGGGAATCAAAAGGGAGAACTAGGTCAAAGTGCATGGAAACAAACGAATAAGAGTGTCTTCCAGGGAGTGTCAGTTAATTCTAGATGTCCCAAGGATGAAGTGTCTTAGGATAATTTCAAAATAGAAATTGCAATAGGTAAGCCTACGATTGCGATAAGGGGATGGACAAAGATTTTTTAGACAAATGGAGGTTTTGGGCTAGGGACAACACTATTTTTTCAATGACTTGGTTGGGTTCCTAATTCGCAAAAAAGGTAAGGCTATCTATGAGGGCGTGGAAATTAGGGAGTGTCAAGGTGTGCAAGGAATGTCAGGAAGTGATAACGCATGTTAGAATGTTCCAAGGTATATTAGGCATGCCAAGATATGCCAAGTTCTAAATCATGCCAAGATGTACTAGGTGATAGGGTGTGGCACCAACGCATGCTAGGGAGTGTCAAGGAAACACAAGGGAGGACTAGTTTCAATTTCATTGAAATGAATGAACAAGAGTGTGTGATAGGGAGTGTTAGAAAGTTCCGGGTGTACTAAGGAGGGAGTGAAAATGTATTTTAGGTGGTGCAAAGGCATCATATAGTGCTAGGAAAGCATGTCGAGATGTGCCAAGTGCCAGTGTGTGCCAATGTGTGCAAAGCCGTTTTAAGGAGTGTTAGGGAAACAAAAGGGAGAACTAGTTCATAATGCATGGAAATGAATGAATAAGTGTGTGACAACGAGTTCCAAGTGTGCTAAGAAGGAGTGACAAGGCATGCTTGGAAGTGCTAAGGAATGTTAGAGTGCTAGGGTGGTATGCAACCAAGATGTGTCAATGCATGCATGGACGTGTTAGCTGGGAGTGTCAGGGAAATGCAAGGGAAAACTATGTCAAAATTCATAGAAATGAACAAATAAGTGTTTCTGATTAGAAGTGTCAACAACTTCCAGGTGGGTTAATGAGGGAGTGACAAGGTATTCTAGGCAATGTTAACGCATGCTAGAGGCTAGGGAGACATGCCAAGATGTCCTAGGTTCTAGGGTGTACCAACACATGCCAAGGAGTGTTAAGGAGTGCTAGGGAAACACAAGGGAGCACTAGGTCAAAATGTATGGAAATGAATGAATAAAATTTTGTGACTAGGAGTGTTAACAAGCTTTAAGTGTGTTAAGGAGAGAGTGACAAGGTATGTTAGGTAGTGCTGAGGAATGCTAGAGTGCTAGGGTGACATGCCAAGATCTGTCACGTGCTAGGGTGTGCCAATGCATGCTAGGGAGTATCAAGGAAACACAAGGAAGCACTAAGTCAAAATTCATGGAAATGAGCAAATAAGAGTGTGTGACAGGGAGTGTCAATGAGTTCTAGGTGTGTTAAGGAGGGAGTGACAAGGTTATATGCTAGGTAGTGACATGTCAAGAAGTGTTAGGGTGTGTTAGGGAGTGTCAAATAATGGAAAGGAATGTAGTGGATGCTAACACATGCCACATAATGCTAAGGAATTCTAAGTCATGTCAGGTGCTATGGCATGTAAAGATGTAAATTGTGTTACTTAGTTGTTTTATGGCCATAGTTGGATGTGATGAGCCTTGTCTTGGTAACTTGTTAAGTGGGATGAGTTGAGATTGGACATGAGTAACCTAAGATGAGTTATAAGTAGTTCTTAGGTGAATAAGGCATATTTTGAATTTCCATGGCATGTGAGAATATGGATTTGGTCTTAGGATCTTTGAAGAAAATACACTCAAGTGCCAAAACACATCTACTTTGCACAAAGAAATCTACACACATCAGGGAATCAACTAATGCACATGAAATTTTTTAACTCTTTCAAACTCTTCTTCGTTATATTACAAACTATAATAGAATAGGCTAGAGCTCCCATACCAGGGATCATGGCCCTTTACAATCACATTGATACACGGAATGAAACTAAGGCTTGGTGTTAGTCCTTTGACAACTAATCTACCTTGAACAAGAAAACACTTGACCTACTTGTTGATGGTGGCCACATACAACCCTTTCGATCCACGTGCCCTGAACACATATGGAAAATCCTCTTGCCTCCCATTCTACAACTCCTCAATCTACCTCTATCAATGAACTCAACTCCTTTAGGTTACTGAACTCAACTCAACAAAATTTTCCCTCTAGCTACCTCCTTTTTCCTTCAAGGTCTGCAACACTTAGGGTCTTTGATCAACTGTTCACAACTCTATTTATGAACAACTCTTTGGTTTGCCCATTTTTTCCATACTGCTGCTCCAAGATGACAAGTCTAGGGCTATGGAGGTCAACCTTATTCTCACTGAATCAATCCTCTACAATACAGTGAACTAGGGCCAGTTGGCTAGCCACTTGACTTCTACTTTAGTCCTTAAAAGTTTGCACGTCCTTAGGCCCAATACACCTACCCTTCTACTAGTCTTGTTGTCCTTCACAAGTACAAGACTTAGGGATCTTCTTTGACAGTCACCTAACAACCCTCCATCTGTACTAGGAATTCCATCAATTTTCCCAACCACAGTAAATTCTTTTACCAATCTAGGGCCCACAACACTGCCCTCATCTAGGGATCTTCAAATCTGCCACCTAATAGTGATTTGAGTCCTCTCAAAATCACTATTATTGTGTACCAATTTATTTATTGTCCAATAAATGAACAAATCTCAACTACTCCTCTTATGATCCTTCAAACAATTTGTAGATGACAAAACTAGGGTCACAATCATCCACTAACAGTCCATTGACTAATTTTGTATAGGCTAATTCAAACCTTTGTCCAAAACTCTATGTATAGTCCACCAAAATCAACTCCTCTTCATGTTAATCCATTAATCATATGGCACATTTCTTTTGTTCAATCTTCTACTCAAGTTCCACCCTCCTTTGGATCTGTTATATCCACACATAGTTCTACGAACCATCTTCCAGATCTGTGGTCTATATTGCATAGATAAACCTCACTCTAAGGGTCACAAATCGTCTTCTTCTATGCAAATTTTTCATAGTCTTAAGGGCATACCTTATGGAATGAAAATGCTAGGAAACAACCCTAACTAGGGAATTATACTTATATTCTAATTTATTTAGAACAAATCCTATCCACCCATAGAAAAACAACAACTCTTTCCTCCATAAGAGACTCAACCTAGCTGTTTCTGGGAAAATTAGTGTCTTGTAGAATGACTAACCCTCTAGGTTTGGTAGCTATCCTAGAAACAACAGTTTAGAGCAATTCACTGATCTTTGCTATGAGTGATAGATAAGAGAAAGATTGTAGAGGACCAACCTGGAACTTTCGCTTGATCCTCGCTTGATCTCCCACTCCTTTGACTGATCCCGTAACTCCTCCCTTTACTTAACACACTTGGAGAGTCCCTGCATAGCTACAAAAACAAAGAACTATCAGAGAATCGTGATATATCACAACATAAACATTATAGAATCAGAGATATAATGAACATATGAAAGCATTTACAGTTAACACAATCAATTGGGAAAAATCTCGAAGAACTTTATTGATAATAAGGAGAATTACAACCCAGTTGTCTGATCCAGTGCCATCCTCCCAGCTTCAATCCTTCTTCACCTCATGAATTAGCAAGAACACACCAACAGTAATGCAATGCTCTCTCCTCAATACTGAAACTAGCAACACTTCCTTACAATTCACAACAATTCAGCCTCCAGATCTCTTGGATGGGAGATCCTTTTATAGATGATTGCAAGAGGGTGAGTCATCATTGGGGATGATGAATGCCATTCCATTTTTTGAAATTAGTTCCACAAGAGAGGGGAATTGGAGATGGTTTCCTAGTTCCCTTGGTCATCCTTGGGCGAATTTAGAGAGGCAAGTGGCACAGGAGAAGTTTCTAGAAGATTCCATGAGCAACCAACTAACAAACTGTCCCGGAAATATGTCCAACCTCGCCCATCGCACTTACTAAAGGGCCAAACTGTGATGCATCTTATTTTGACAGTGTGGTAGGTGAGATGCATCTCACCCTAACACAGGGCCTTCAGATATGGTTCAGTTTTAGGCACTTTCCGGATGATTTCTGAGATGAAACTTTTGGGGAATGAGGCATTCAGATGACTAAGTTTCTTTAGGGTATAAAACAACTCTTTTAGGGGTTGATGAGCCCTAATATCATCAACATATGATTTTGGGGTTGATGTGCCCAAATATGTTTATAACAGTTGCCCCCTATAGCATGAGGTCATAAATGTTCATGTCGGGTGAAATGATTTATCATGAGGATCAGAATTTTCGAACTGGAAGGTGATCTGCATAAATTGCAATACAATACATCATAATAATGTGATTTTTCATGAACTAGCTGAGGGAGGAATTCCCATGCTTAGCTTTATAAATTTCATTTCATGTACATAGATCAGATAGTCGTTTGCAGATACAGACTTGTGATTCTACAGATATAGAGTCATAATCCATGATTAGGATGACTATCTGTATAGAGCCTTTGTACATTTGATGTTTTTGTATCCTGAATATATCGCAGCCCAAATGGATGAAACTAGATCTGGGGTCTTCAAACTCGTTCAATCTTTGCTCGATGTACAAGTCAAACCATGTGAAGAGATGTTCTAAGGTCAAACATGGAAAGACATCGCCTAATTACCAGCCAATGATGTGAGTTGTTAACAAACGCGAGAGGGATCACCGATAATGATAATGATCCTCAAGGTACTACAGTACATTTCATGTGGTGTGAATACATGATCCGATGTCGAACACCACACAAAATCTTTCGGTCGAAGGCCATTGATGTCAACCTGTCGCCGGAAGAGAGAAACTTGCCATTGATGTAAACAAGCTTCAAAGCACTGGAAGGGTGTTTCTAAGTCAACTTCTTGGATAATGAGCTGATGTCGACAAGAAGAGACTCATCATAGGAGGGCCTTGATGTATCCCAGATCTATGATATGAAACAAAGCAAATGATTTCTCGAGGTGAAAATGAACTGACAACACAAGGTTCAGGAATGGCGGTCATGAGAAAATGAAGGTTGGAGGTATTGCAGTGTATGAGACATTAACTGGATGACTTCTCTTGAACATGTCGGCAACACTGAGATGAATTGGTAGTGTTAACCCCAAAAGATGGATGGTATGAAATACCAATGGTATGATGACCGGTGAATGGAATAACCCAACCCAACTTAATCATGGAGATGAAGTGAAAGTGTCATGTTCAAGAGAAACTTGCTACCATAAACTCTTCAAGATTTTTCCCCTTTTTCCCCAATCATTGCTGAACAGTACCTCTTTATTTTTGTTAAGCTTGAGGAGGATAACATATTCTTGTTCTATAATTCACCCTTCGGGTAAACCCATCATTATTTGATGTTTTAACGAGTTTAGCGACGGTGAAACTAGGTCTCGTCTAGATGGACAAGTTTGTCACTATTATTTTAACGAGTTTAACGATAAGGATAAATCAGTCCTTTTCATGTTTAGAGAGTTTGAAAAGAGAAAAAAATAAAACTCCATAAGTTCTTTTTCATAAAATAATCCCTCAAGTCCGAAAAAGGATAAAATAATACAAGAGGGATGTCGTTTCCAATACTTTAACGAGCTGGAATGGACAAGCGCTCGACAATCTTTTCTTATTTAGAGAGTCTGAAAAGAGTTTAAAGAGGACTCTATTTTGTGGAACGAGAAGTGTCTAGGGTAGGAACTGGTTCCGGTGATGTTGGAACTTCTCAAAACATGTTGATCTATGTGAAGAGGTTTGCTAATAAGACAACTCATTACAACTATTCGTCAAAAAGGGTAAACAACCAAGTGAAAGAACATGATAGGACAACGAGATAGTGGCGATGGGATGAAAATAACCAAGGCTCATTTGATGAAAGAGGCTGATAGAATGGCAATCACAAGGGTTAAAAATGGAAATGGGTTCATTTTTACACAAGCTTGAACCATAGGGAACTATGCTTGGATTCAGTTTCATTTTTACACAAGCTTAAAACGAAAAAAATATGCTTGATATTGGTTTACATGCCCCTAGCATGATGAAAGGGAGAGTCTTCTATAACCAGATGGAAGTCGCTGTGGTGAAGCAGGACTGTTATCCAACACCTTTTGGCTTTGTCCAGGTAGACAAAGGTGAATGGGGTGATTCCTTTCACATAACCTATAGGGAAACTTAACTTTACCATTAGGTGCATGCCCCCTAAGCTTCATTACATTCACCTAATTAGACTACTCATGGCTATCAGGTGGATGGAATAAAGGTTCGTTTATGAGATCAAGTGAGAGACTCGACTTGGAACTTTGCTCTAGGGTACCTTGTTTCATTTTTAATGAGCTTGACACAAGACAAAGAACTATGCTCAAATTCCTTGTTTCTTTTTTTAACGAGGTTGACACAAGACAAGGAACTATCCTCATAAGAGTTTTTTCATTTTTTAATGAGGTTGACATAGTAAAAGAGCAATCCTCATAGTCCTGTTTCCTTTTTTTAACGAGGTTGACACAAGACCAGTAACCATCCTCATACTCCTTGTTTCATTTTTTAACAAGGTTGACACAAGATCAAGAATTATCCTCATGGACATGTTTCATTTTTTAACGAGGTTGACACAGTAAAAGAACTATCCTCAAACTCTTGTTTCATTTTTTAACGAGGTTGACACAAGATAAAGAACTATCCTCAGACTCGTGTTTCATTTTTTAACGAGGTTGACATAAGACAATGAACCATCCTCGAAGACTCTTGTTTCATTTTTTAACGAGGTTGACACAAGACAACGAACCATCCTCAAAGACTCTTGTTTCATTTTTTAATGAGGTTGACACAAGACATTGAACCATCCTTGAAGACTCTTACAACTCATAAGAAGTCATGAAGGAGACCTGGTTAAAATGCCCCCGGTACATGATGTACAACATCACTGAATTGATCGTCAGTCGATGTAGGTATGGAATAGGTTGCCACATAATTAACCCATGGCGGGGATGATACCATTGGTATAAATGGACCATTTAGGGACGATGGTTGACTAGGAGCTATATTTGGACTGGGAAATGAAAGTTGGTCAACGGTGACAATTCTGCCTTCATGTGGGAAACACATCACTCGAAAGAGTGTGGAAGCAATAACCCCTATGCCATAAACCTAGTCGTGCCCTAGAAGTAAATTGTAATCTAAAGGGCCTAGGACTACCATCAAATTCAGATAAATGGTTTTCCCTCCCAAAGTAATAGGTAACTAAGGGAGGATCCCTAATTCTCGACTGGTTTCTCTGTTAAAGGCCAACAAATTCTGTGTAACAGGTACAAGCGGTGGTGAACCAAGCACCTTCCAAGTAGTTGAGGAAAGGATACTCACTGATGCAACTTCATCTATAATAGTGCCAGATACAGTCATTTTACAAACTTTTACTATGATCTGGAAAGGCACATAAGAAGGAAGGCAGAATCCTGCCAATCGATTCCAACCAAATGAAGTGACTAGACTACCTAGAGGGGGTGCCATAGAAACGGGAGAATTAATCCCTTAAGTTATGAGAACTGGAGGATTTTACTCTTGTCTTGATGGAACAGGTGGACTACCCCCAAGCTCATTTGAATATGAGGGAACAAAAGAACCTGGGTGGTATGGTGTTCACTCTCTTCGGAAAAGGTACAATTTACCAAAGGTGAAATCGGGTCAGCTATTACCTCGACCTGTTGATTTTGGTCAGGTATAGACTCATAGGATTCACTTTCAAAGAGAGTGGGTCTGACTGACGACTGATTTTGGTCAGTCAATTCATCAACTAGTGAAGGACTTAGGGAAAGTTTCCTGTAACCAGATGGAAATCACTGTGGTGAAGCAGGACGGTTATCCAACACTTTCTTGGCTTCATCCAGATAGGGACAAAGGTGAATGGGGTGATTCCCTTCACATAACCTACATGGAAACTTAACTTTTCCCTTCTTTCCATGAACTTTACTATCACTAGTTGATGGTATGTCACCAACATGGTCTTCAGAGGTTGATGACATAGGATGATGTGAACGAGAACACCATTCTTCCAAGATCCGAGGAATATCAGGACAATTTCGAAGAAGATGGTCTCCCGCACAAATTTTGCATGGATATCGAACTTTGTGTGGCTTAACGGATGGTTTCTCATCAGATTTTTCATTCAAAGCAATGATTGCTTGGTTTCCCCTATGCTGAATTTACTTCTTCTTCTTCTTCTTCCCTTTCTTCTTATTCTTAGGCACCTGGTTACTAGTACCAATACTTTCACTAGGCGAAGAGGAAGAAGGGGATGAAGAAACAACCGAGGAAGAAGACAAAGGGTCAACTTTAGGATCAACTGGAGGTTGATTTTCTCCAGTTGGAGGTGTACTCGATTGTGGAGAAATTACAACATTTTGAACCAAAGAGGTTGAAAACAACCATACTCGCAAGCCAATGGTAAATCTCGGAAGGGACAATGTAGCCATATATGGAGCACCAATATTTCCGAAAGAAGGAAAAGGACTAGGATTTCCATCAAAAGGAATTCCTTGATCGGTGGACTCCGGATTTGTCACCATATGTTTCAACCTAAGATCAACTAAGGAATAGAGATGTTATTCGCGGTCAATTTATTTTAACGACACTTTGGACACAAATTTTCTTTTTCAATTTTAAAGAGTCGAGAAAAAGCTAAAGATGACTCTAGTCGCCTTCGATTTTTAATGAGCCTGAAAGGAAAAGTGCTCAGATGGACCTTTTCTTTTAGAGAGTCGAAAAGGAACGAAAGTGACTACTCTGGAGAATCTAGACAAAAAGGTTTACCAGACCAATCGAAAAACTGCAATATACACCTTGGTGATAAATTAAAGAGAAATTACCAAGGACTTTACGTACGGTAGTCAATCTTACCGAATTCTATGTTCATTGCATTGCGATCGATAAGGCGACAGACTCGGTTTCCTATGGATAAAGGATTTTAAGCCAATTGGGGTCTCCCACTATATACGCAATGGTACAGGGAGCACAAGTCCGTACTATCACTTATCGTATCAAAGAGGAGGAATCACCCAACCTTCAGTGATAACGATAGCCACTAGGTTTAAATACGCCAGAACATGTCTCTAGCCTAGACCTCTAGATGTGTTGCGTTAATTCCAAAGCTTTGTTAAGTTAATTGAGGTTCATTTTAAGTTGATCTTTCTTAAATGTTTGCCTTTGAAGGTTCACCATGTGATGCATGTTCTCAATTCCTAAAATGCAACTATCATGATAAACAAACTTTTGATTTAGTTTGAACAATGAAAACCTTAGCTACTAAAGGATAGAGCAATCAGATCTTTGACAAAGAACAAAGAGCACATCTAATGCAATTTCCCTAGCTATTCCTATCAAGCATTCACAAACAAAAATACTAAAATGAAAATGTATTTGTTTTCATCTCCCCTTAATGTGAATGATCCAAGAAGGAAAACTAAATGTAGCAATTACTCAAACTATTTCACACAAAATGACAATTTTCGACAATTTTTCTTCAAAAAGAGAAAGAAAGACTCAAAATGACACTTTCAAGTTTGAAGAAATATCTTTTCGACACTTTGAATGAAATCAAATCAAATCAAATGCACCAAAATATTTTAATCGATAAGCTATGAAGGAGGATTTTGCGACACTTCACTTTTTCAATGAAAATTGAAGATTTTATGACACTTTTTCTATTGAAACGAAAAATCAATTAACACTACTGTTGACAATGGAATGTAAATGAAAAACAAATACAAAAAAAAGATTCACTAATCCTAATCCAAATAGAGGCTGATCCGAGAGATGTAAGTTGACTTTAGTGATGAGACATTGTTCATATTTAGTAAGAAACCAAATTGGAATGAAAACTAGTCAAAAACCTCAACTCCTAGATGGGAAAATTGAGTTTCAGTCATCCATCGCACTTACTAGAGGTCCAAAATACGATGCATAGCACTTTACCCATTTGGGAACTGAGATGCATCTCATTTTACAGTTCAAGACAATGTGATGGTCCAGGGAACGATTTCTGAAAGCTTTCTTGGCTCAAAATTGCACCAGTTTTCAATGGATTAAGCTTGATTTTGATGAACAATGATAAGCAAAGTATGATGGAATGTCCTAAGAGGTTACTGAGCTACCAAAAGAGCATCTAGATGTGTTTGCAAGTCAAATGTTTAATTCATAGACTAAACCAGAGATTGACTGAAGTAGCGTTTATCTACTACGCAATTGCATAACAAGAGCGGTTCAAAAGCTTCCTGGCTAGCTTCAGACTCTGTCTATAGTTTATATAATTCAACATAGAATAACCAATAGCAACAAACAATCTTCTGGTAGATTCCCCAATCGAGTCGCCAATTTGTTTCTGGGAAAATTAGTGTCTTGTCGAATGACTAACCCTCTAGGTTTGGTAGCTAACCTAGAAACAATAGTTTAAAGCAATTCAATGATCTTTCCTATGAGTGATAGATAAGAGAAAGATTGTAGAGGACCAACCTGGAACTTTCGCTTGATCCTCGCTTGATCTCCCTCTCCTTTGACTGATCCCGTAACTCCTCCCCATACTTAACATGCTTGGAGAGTACCTGCACAGCTACAACAACAAAGAACTATCAAAGCATTGTGATCTATCACAACATAAACATTATAGAATTAGAGATATAATGAACATATGAAAGCATTTACAATTAACACAATAAATTAGGAAAAATCTCAGAGAACTTTATTGATAATAAGGAGAATTACAACCCAGTTGTCTGATCTAGCACAATACTCCTAGCTTCAATCCTTCTTCACCTCATGAATTAGCAAGAACACACCAACAGTAATGCAATGCTCTCTCCTCAATACTAAAACTAGTAGCACTTCCTTAAAATTCACAACAATTCAGCCTCCACATCTCTTGGATGGGAGATCCTTTTATAGATGATTGCAAGAGGGTGAGTCATCATTGGGGATGATGAATGCCATTCCATTTTTTGAAATTAATTCCACAAGAGAGGGGAATCGGAGATGGTTTCCTAGTTCCCTTGGTCATCCTTGGTCGAATTCAGAGAGGCAAGTGGCACAGGAGAAGTTTCTAGAAGATTCCATGAGCAACCAACTAACAAACTATCCCAGAAATATGTCCAACCTTGCCCATTGCACTTACTAAAGGGCCAAACTATGATGCATCTTATTTTGACAGTGTGGTAGGTGAGATGCATCTCACCCTAACACAAGGCCTTCAGATATGGTTCAGTTTTAGGCACTTTCTGGATGATTTCTGAGATGAAACTTTTGGGGAATGAGGCATTCAGATGACTAAGTTTCTTTAGGGTATAAAACAACTCTTTTAGGGGTTGATGAGCCCTAATATCATCAACATATGAGTTTGGGGTTGATGCACCCAAATATGTCTATAACACTAGCTCATATGGATCCATAGATTCTGGGAATTTCTTTTACTGAATCTTGACTTGAACTTCAGATCTTTATGACCCTCAAACAATGGTTACCTCAGTCAATATTACACTTGCATCTACTTTTGTTCTCACCCTAAATTCCAGTGAAGACCTTCCTCCATTTCTGTTGGTCTTTATCACAAACCTTGTAACCTACTAACCACCACAAGATAGGGTCTCAACCCTCTCTGCTATTTTAGAATTTGATGTGGCCTTCACACAAAAACACCACTAAAATCACATGCCCAAATTCTCATGAGTTTCCTCTCTTGAGCTCGATCTATTAGAAGAGAACCAACAATATGCTATCCTACTTCCTAGATTGAACCCATTAAGATATGCAGTATTATTGTGAACTCTCACATGATGATCTTTCTCTTGGTGGATGATCATGGCCTCCCTTTAGCAACCCTTACTCAACCCTATAACTCAACCTACTTTAGGACGACATCTCTCCTAGCCTCCTTGATCAAATGAGCTCCTTCTCACTTGATGTTCTTGCCTTCATACTAATTCCTCCTTAAATATATTTTCCTAGCTAGGCCTCTTAGGAACCCTCTAGAACTTATAAGTTTTATCCACTTATACCTTAGGAAATATTAATTTTTCTTTTTAATTTTCTTTTAGATTTTAAACTCCAACTTGGGTTCAAAACTCCTTCGCTCCAATTCCTTTCCCACAAAGACTTTTGTGGCCAAACTCACACAAACCCTTCTCACTAGGCTTGTGGAGTACCTCCCAAGCTACACAATTCAACAACATAGTATATTTGTATAGTCAAGTGAGGACTTGGTTGGGCTCCCAAGTTGCAAAATAAGTAAGGGTAGTTGTGAGGGCATGACAGTTAGGGAGGGTCAAGGCATGACAAGGAATGAAAAGGTGTGTGATGAGTGTCAGTATTGCACCAAGGATGCTGCAACTCCTAGGCTACCAACTTTACTTATCAACCTGGGGTTCGTACAAACTTGGAGGTGACAGTGCTATATGCACAAGTAGAAGTGAAGGTCCTGCCTGTTGTCACTTGTTCATCTCGAAAGAGACCCCGAGGGTTCCAAGCTAGACTTCTATAGAGTCAGAAGAATCTTTATTCTTTGATAGAAGAAGAGAAAATCTATACTAAGAGAACTACTCTACTGCAGTGATGAAGAAAAAAACATGTAATGCTAATATCACACCATATCCTAATTAACCATTTAAACAAATATGCTAAGCAAAATTCCTAAATCAACACTAACCTAATGCTGCTATCTAAGTTACAAAAGTAAAGAGCATCAAAATAAAATAATGAATAAGAAAAGGAGCTAAACTAAAGTTGTTTTCACGTTTTTGGTTTTTTTGGTAAACTCAAGCATGCAAGGAGTTAAGTGGAAGAGCAAACAAAGATTGAAATTAGTGAAGGGAGGATGTAACGAAGCAGAAGTGCATAGGAACCATTGGATTAATTAAGAACAACATTAATGGGAGATGAGCGGTGGAGGTCTTATCGCAAAAGATTACGTGAATAGATGGACGAATAAGACTAACAAAAGATGAATGGAGGAGATCTTATCGCGGGAGACTAAGTGAACAGATGGACGAACATGAGTTAACGAAAGATGAGCGGTGGAGATCTTATCACAGGTGATTTAGTGAATAGATGAATGAATAGGGTTAATGAAAGATGAGCGGCGGAGATCTTATCGCGGGCGATTTAGTGAATAGATGAACGAATAGGACTAACGGCAGATGAGCGACGGATATCTTATCGCATAGGTTAAGTGAATCGATGGATGAATAGGGTTAAACAGGAGATTGAGTGGTGGAGATCTTATCGCGAGGTTTAAGTGAATCAATGGGTGAATAGGATTAAGTCACATGGCAAAAGAAGGAAAGAAAACATGCGGAATGATGGAGCAGGTTTCCGTAGGTAGTAAGTAGTTTCTCGCACGCCCTCAACGCTGTAAGCGGAATTCCAAAATTTTCCATGATTAGCCTAATTGGGTGACACGTAGCACATTAAAACCACTTTTCTCGTGTGCTCTCAGGCAGATATTGGTTGTGCAAGAATCCACGCGAGATTGCGTGATATCCGTTGGATCAGGCGGGGTTGATCAATGGTGGAGATCAGCCAAGCTAGTTGGTGATCGGGTGACATGATAGCTATTGGATCAACGGTGCGGCAGATCAACGGTGGAGATTTGGAGTGCATAAAATAGGTGGAAGAATTCATGATAGCCGTTCGATCAAGCTAGACAGACCAACGGTGGAGATCTGGAGCACATAAAGTCAAGCGTTGAAATGAATCGGATGGTGATTTGTTAGGTTTGTTATGGATCAGACGGTAAGGAGATCTACTGGTATAATCCGCTTAAGGCATGATTTATTGGCTCGAACTTAAGTATTTAGTGCTGAAGGAAATGTGAATATGAATGAAATCCATTACAAAAAGAGAGTGATTGAAGACGATAAAGATGAAATGAACCAAGTACTGAATCAAGAGAGCAAACTCCAAAGCTTATGTGATAACTAGAAATCTAAAACACAACCAATCTACTCTACACTGTTGTAATGAAAATGCAACTACTTAAGCAAATGAATGATTAAACCATGAATCTATGTGTTATACTGTTGTAATGGAAATGCAGCTATTTAAGCAAATGACTGATTAAACCATGGATCTACGCTAGAATACATGTAAAGTACAGAGGAGCCTTAGCTACTAGGGTTGGGCCCTAACGCAAGAGCTTCATCCCTCTGAGTTAACTCAGTGCTGGCTCAGAACAAAAATCATTCTTATTGTAAAAAAAAATGGATTACATCAAAAACTGTCACAAGTCTTGCAGCTCGAAAATAAAGTAAAGTTTTAAACTCAAAAGTTCGAATAAAAATCAAATCCTACTGAGGTCCTAGGCCTCTCTACTTATATAACTGAAGTCTCCAATGACCTCCTTAAAATTAGGGAGGCTCTGCCCCCAAACTAGAGATAAACTGGTGCTTTGACTTCCACTTGCTCAACTGCCTTCTAGTCCTCATGATTTTGCTGGTTGTACTCCGAGCTAATGGAGGAATATTCAAATGGAGGGGTATTAAAT
Source organism: Pinus tabuliformis (assembly GCA_031772625.1). Lineage (NCBI taxonomy): Eukaryota > Viridiplantae > Streptophyta > Pinopsida > Pinales > Pinaceae > Pinus > Pinus tabuliformis. Next base: position 1,072,914,380 of record CM062809.1, read on the forward strand.
GAGGAGGATTTCGCTCCTATAATCCCTCTCCCTTGTCCTATTCAAGTTTTGACCAAGGTCTTTGCCAAAATTCCTTGCTTTAATCCTTTATTCCTGCATTACATGCACATTAGACCAGAAGGCAAAATATCCAACTCTAGCTCACCTCATAAACAAAATATAATCAAAATTATGCAATAAGTTGTGAGAATAGTTGGTTTGACTAAGCTAAGAGGTGAATTAAGGGCCATATAATTACCCAATGATGAGGCTCATCATCATCCGCCCTACTGAAAGTGTTGCTCATCCTTTGAGAAACTTAGTCAATGTCCATGTCCTTCATGGCTCTGGTAGCCTCTCTGACATCCCATACCTATGTTGTGGTCTCTTCTTCTTGTGAAAAGAAGCCTAATTTCCTTTCTACTTCTTCCCACTACCTCTTTTCCTCTTCTTCTTTTCTCCCTTCTAGCATTCCTAGTAGTAGTGGTGGACTGAATTTTAGGCCTATCCAATTGACCTTCAACCTTTGCATTGATTACTTATACATAGGTGTCATGTTGAGTGCCTCTCTCAACCTTTGAGGGGAGTTATATTCTTTGATCTTCAAGCTATGTGGTAGTGTGTTCCATCTCCTTGAGAAGGCATGTATACTATCATCTCCTAGTAGCCTAAACATATCCTCAAAAGATGAAATTGCTTGCTCTTGGGTAGCAAGATATCTAGGTGCCAGCTAAGGATCATTTGCAATTAGATTATGGTTGTTGATTAGGGCCTTGGGATTTGTCTATTCAGCTCTGATGAAAAGAGGTTCATTCTACTCTCTGGCCAATATTCTTTTCATCTCTGCAACCCTTGAATCCTCATGGTTCATCCATGAGGCCAAAGGCATTAATTACAGATCTCCTAGCTTGGCATTAGGATCTCAAACATTCTTCTCTGTGAGGGCCATGTTATGCATGTAAAACTCAGCCATTTTGGCTCTATCCTCTAGTATACTTTGGTCACAAAGATCAATAACCTACTTGTAGTCCTGAAATGGCATGGTGCCCCTTTGTGCTAGTGTTTTAATTTGAAATTGCAGCCATTGTTCTCTGAGGTAAAGAGCATAGGATTTAGTTAGAATCCTACACTGGATGGCCTCCAAGGAGAGGCTAGCCATACATGCTAGTTGGTTTTCCCTTTCCTACAACTATCCTCTCAGCCATGCATTCTCCCTCTCAAGCTGATCTCCCATTATTGCTTCTCTATCCCTTAAGCCAATTAGCTCTCTTTTCTTCTTATCTTCTTCCTCTTGTTGTTATTTCTCATCTCCATTAGTTTCTTCCTTTGTTCCCTCCTCTGTTTTAGCATTATCCTCCTTCTCTTCTCCTTCATCATGTTCCTCTGCATTAGTTCCTTCTTCATCCATCTCATCCACATCTAGCTCTGTATCTTCTTCTTTATGTTTTTCCTCCTCCTCACTGACAGAAGTACTGGCATCATAGGTGAGGGTTTTGATGTCATCCTCTACTGGTAAGTCTCTGAAGACTAACCATGTTATAGGGATCCTGAGGTTTTGGAGGGCATCCTCAATGAGGATCCTAATCAACCCATGGTGAGCCAATTGTTGGGGATTCCCTTCCTTTACTTTGTTGTTGGAGTCTATGAGTGATTGCATCAAGAAATAGGGTATGCTGAGTCTTTGGTGAACTGTTGTTTCTACCCCAAATATTAATTCTTCAAGCATCCTAAAATGGTAGCCATAAACAACACTATATCTACCCTCACATGAGATATATTTGATGAGTTGGTAAACTACCTCACTCCATGGGTATGGCAGACTATCCCTCCTTACTCCATTTTTATCCTCTGTGGGTTCTTCACCTTCTAAAAAGAATTTCCTTTTTGCCACCTGATTGTGTGCTTTGTCTTCTTTTCTCCGTGGAATTCCTAGGGGAAGTGTGGTGACCCTAATGATGAGTTCTAGGGTGATATCTATAGTGAGCCCTCTAACTATAACAATGGCATGGATTCTGCTGTGTGGAGTGAGGGAATGAGCAAATTCTTAAGCCACCTCATCATCATACCTTGTGAATTTTTCGAAAAAACCCATCCATTGGTGTCTTATAAAGATTTCAAGCACTTGGGGTGTTGTTGTATCCTCACAGTGTTTGTGGGTTCTCTCCTATTAAACCCTCCTATCATCTTTCTTATGAGGCTTGAGGAGGAAATGAGAGGTTTAACACAAGAATTATAACTTCAAGAGAAAATAGAGTTTCCTGTGTATGTAATTCACCTCCCACAATTGTTATATCTACCAACTTTTTAGAGCATTTCTAGTTCATTTTCTTGTAAATGAGGATGGGTTTTTAGATCCTACCTCTTTAGAATGGTGGCAGTGGACAGTTCTCATGATATTCCCTCTTGAACCCCTCTTTGCCTATCTTGTACGCTGCCTTTGTGTATCCTGTAGACTACCCCTGTAGATTGTTCCTTGTTAGAAAAATATTATATATGACAAAGAAATGCAAGACACATAATATGCAGAAAAACAAAAACACATAAAACCAGAGACACACAAATATACGTGATTCACCCAGTTTGGGATACGTCCACCCCAAACAGCCAGTCCTTCATTTATATTATCCAGTGAAATGAAGAGACACAACCTATAGCAAATCCATTGTAATATCCTCTGTTTTCTCTCACAGTCTCACCTCTTTGTTTCTCGCTCAGAGAATACAAATCTATTACACAGCCTCAATACAATACCCTCATACAAAGAGAGGGGTTTCCTTTTAGGGCAAAAAACCCTAAACTAAACATAAGTTCTACCATCAGATCATCTGCCTAATGAACGACCTAGATTGACTAGAAATTACTATGCTTTTACAAGGTAATTTTACATTTGTTTTTAGCTCCCCCGAACCCCCCGTCGGGGGACTGTTGGTCCCCGAATCCCCCAACATGGGGGGATCGCCCCCCCCCCCCCCCCAAACCCCTATGGGGGGGAAAAGTCCCCTCCGCACTGCCCCCGTGGAGGGGCGTACAAACTTCCTGGGGTATACATTCGGCTGAAACAAATACCTTTAAATAATCATGCTCCAAACCCAACAATCTCCCACTTGGAGAATGATTATAGCAACTCCATCGCTGCTTCATTTGCTAGACAATGACTCCTCTTTGGACCTGGTTGTTTCTCATCTTCATTGTCATCCTTGAAGACCAATTGAAACTGAGCATATTCTCAGTTTCTCCCTGGTTACAACTTTTGTTAGCATATCTATAGGATTCTGGCTAGTGTGTATCTTTTCCAGCTTCAACTCTCCATCTTCCAACACTGATCGTATGAAATGGTACTTGAGCTATATGTGTTTAGTCCTGGAATGAAATGCTGAGTTCTTTGCAAGATGAATGGCACTTTGGCTATCACTATATAATGTGACCATATCATGCTCCTTACCCAATTCACCCATAAACCTTTGTAACCAAATCATTTCTTGACTAGCCTCTATAGCAACAACATACTCTTCTTCTGTTGTTGAAAGTGAAACAATACTTTAGATTTTTGAAACCCAACTGACAGTTGTTCCATCTACAGTAAATACATATCCTGTAGTTCTCCTCCTGTTATCTCTGTCACCTGCTATATCTGCATCAACATATCTCTGTAGAGAAATGTTTGAACCACCAAAGCATAATGCTTGATTTGTGGTACCTTCAAATATATGAGAATCCATTTCACTGCCATCCAGTGTTCCTTTCCTGGATTGTTCATGTACCTACTTACAACTCCCACTACATGTGCAATATCAGGCCTTGTGCAGACCATTGCATACATTAAGCTTCCAACTGCTAATGCATATGGAACTTTAGACATATAATCCATGTCTTATTGGGTCTTTGGGCACATTTCCTTACTAAGTTTGAAATGGCTAGCAAAAGGTGTACTAACTAGTTTTGCATTGTGAATATTAAATCTTTTCAACACCTTTTGTATGTACTCATTCTGAGACAATGTGAATTTGCAATTTTTCCTGTCTCTAGTTATTCTCATACCAAGGATTTATTTTGCAGCTCCCAAATCCTTCATTGCAAATGAATTTTCCAATTTTCTTTTGAGCACATTTATTTCCTGCATGTTAGACCCTACAATAAGCATGTCATCTACATACAATAACAATATAATATAGCTACCATCATTTTGCTTTTTCAGATAAACATAATGATCAGAGTGACATCTAGTATAACCTTGTTCAGACATAAACTTGTCAAATTTTAGATACCATTGCCATGGAGCCTATTTTAAGACATACAAGCTCTTCTTCAACCTACACACTAGTTTCTCCTTCCTTTTTACCTCATATCCTTGTGGCTGCTGCATATATATCTCTTCCTCCAAATCCCCATGGAGAAAGGCTATTTTTACATCTAACTGCTCAAGATGCAAATCTTCAAGTACTACTAGAGTTAAAATAGTTCTGATTGAAGTCATTTTAACAACAGGAGAAAATATTTCATCAAAATCAATACCTTTCTTCTGTGCAAACCCCTTCACCACAAGTCTAGCTTTGTACCTTTGTTTTCCTCCATCTGCTTCCTTCAGCCTGTAAACCCATTTATTCCTCAATGTAGTTTTTCCTGCAGGCAACCTGACTAAGTCCCAAGTCTGGTTATGCATTAAGGAGTCCATCTCTTCTTCCATGGATAGCTCCCACTTCTTCCTGCTTTCAACCTGCATTGCTTCTTCATAACATTCGAGTTCACCAAAATCAGTCAACAATAAATAATATAATGAAGGAGAGTATTGTTCAGCGGGTATACTTATCCTGGTAGATCTTCTAACACCACTTTCAAGTGTTTGGGGTGCCTGTTGCTGTTGTGGTGGTTGCTGTTATTGTGGTTGTTGATTATTATTAATTTCAAGAACCTTTACTTTTTCAGTGATCTCATCAAGAACTATGTATTCCTTGTTTTCTTTTTCCTATTTCTTTTCCTGCAATGATTCTTATATAAGACCTTTTCATTGAATATTACATCTTTGCTCCTAATGATTTTGTGATTTTCATAATCATATAAGTGATAACCAAAATAATTAACACCATATCCAATAAAGGTACATTTCTTTGATTTTGCCTCAAGCTTTGTTTAGTTTTCTTTATTAATATGGATAAAGGCCTCACAACCAAAAGGATTTAAAAAAGAGTATTTTACCTTTTTACCTGTCCATGCTTCCTTTGGAACACCACCATCCAAGGAACTTGAAGGCCCTCTGTTTATTAGATAAATAGCAGTATCTACAGCATCTGCCCAAAATTGTAAAGGCAATCCTGCATGCAATCTCATGCACCTTGCACGCTCCATGATTGTTCTGTTCATCCTTTTTGACACACCATTTTCTTGTGGTGTTCTTGGAATTTTCTTCTCTCTATGAATTCCATGCTCTGAACAGTACCTATCCAACTCTTTGTTGCAATATTCACCTCTATTGTCTGATTTGAGACACTTCAATTTCTTTCCTGTCTCAATCTCAACCAAAGCTTTCCATTTCTTGAAAGTATCAAATACATCAGATTTATTCTTAATACAATAAATCCAAGTTTTTCTAGTTGCATCATCAATAAAAGTAACATAATAACAAGAGCCACCGAGAGATGATACCTGAGTAGGTCCCCATACATCTATATGCACAAGCTCTAATTTTTTTCTCTTCTTTTCTTTCCCAACTCTAAGAAATCTGACCCTCTTCTGTTTTCCATAAATGTAATTCTCATAGAAGTCCAAATTAACATTCTTCAAACCCAGCAACAAATTCCTTGAGTGAATAATCTTCATCCCCTTCTCACTCATGTGTCCAAGCCTATGATGCCATAATGCTGCATCTGCTCCTTTGGAAGTTAAAGCATTAACAAAGTTAGAAATACCATTGCATAAATACAATGTACCAACCTTTTCACGTTTTGCTATTACCAAGTCTCCTTTGGTGACCTTCCAAGCTTTATCTGTGAAAGTTGTCACACAGCTTTCACCACCTAACTGCCCTGTTGAAATTAGATTTTTCTTCAGATCTGGAACATGCCTTACCTCCTTTAGTAGCCATTGGTTTCCATTTTGCTGTTTTACAAGAACCTTATCCATTCCAACAATTTTATAGGTTTATCATCACCCAAATGGACTTGTCCAAAATCTCCTTGAATATAGTCGTGAAAATATTTCTTATCAGGTGTGGCATGGAATGAGGCCCCTGAATCTACCACCCAGGAATCAGTGATATTTTCAAAAGAAAGAATCAAAGCATCTTGTAACACCTCACCCGTCACATTTGCTTCATGATTGTTTTCTTGCTGTGCATCTCCTTCTTTTCCCTTCTGAGATCTACAATCTTTCTTTAGGTGTCCTTCCTTTCTGCATTTCCAGCACACTATCCCCGATCTGGACTTGGATCTTCCTTTCCTTGATTTACTGTGACATCCTGAGCTCTTTCCTCTTTCCATTTTTCTTCCCCTATACTCTGCACCCAAAGCATTACCCGATGTCTCACCGGAGCTTTTCCGTCGCATTTCCTCACTAAGGATAACACCGACAACATCATCAAAATTTAAAGTACTAGATCCAGACACAGAGTTACTAATGGTCATTACTAAACCATTCCAACTTTCTGGCAATGAGCACAAGAATAACAGAGCTCTAACTTCATCATCAAAGTTACCCCTACCGAAGTTAACTAACTTGTAACAGTATTAAAATTATTTAAATGGTCTGCAACAGATCCACCTTCCGACATCTTCATATTAAATAACCGTTTCATAAGAAATACCTTCTTTGAGGCCGAGGGTTTTTCATATAGTTTCGCCAATGCCTTAATCAAACCCTCTGTCATTGTTTCCTTTGAAATGTTCAAGGCGACCGACGCTGCGAGGCACAACTGTACTGTTCCGAGTGCCTTTCTATCAAGAAGGTTCCATTCTTCATCTGTCATACCCATCGGCATCTTTGTTTTTCCACCCAATGGTAGGTACAGATCTTTCTGATATAGATAATATTCCATCTGCATTTTCCACAGCGAGAATTTTTGGCCGTTAAATTTCTCGACCCTAAACTTACCATCTTCCGCCATTGCTCCCACTCAAAAGAGGAACCCTTCTTTCCTGTGAGTTTATCAACCAAATAGACCTTCGGCTCTGATACCAGTTGTTAGAAAAATATTATATATGACAGAGAAATGCAAGAAATATAATATGCGGGAAAACAAAAACACATAGAGACACACAGATATACGTGGTTCACCCAGTTTGGGCTATGTACACCCCGAACAGCCAGTCCTTCCTTTATATTATCCAACGAAATGAAGAGACACAACCTATAGCAGATCCACTGTAATATCCTTTGTTTTCTCTCACAGTCTCAGCTCTCTATTTCTTGCTCAGAGAATACACATCTATTACACATCCTCAATACAATACCCTCATACAAAGAGAGGGGTTTCCTTCTAGGGCAAAAAACCCTAAACTAAACATAAGTTCTATCGTCAGATCATCCACCTAATGAACGGCCCAGATTGACTAGAAATTACTATACTTTTAAAAGGCAATTTTACATCTGTTTTTAGCTTCGGGGGTGCTGCCCCCGAAACCCCTACCAGGGGACCGCTGGCCCCCGGACCCCCCAGCTGGGGGGGATCGGCCCTCCCGAACCCCCCAGGGGGGACAAGTCCCCCCCACCCCCCCTTGTGGAGGGGTGTACAAAATTCCTGGGTATACATCTGGCTGAAACAAAGACCTTTAAATAATCATGCTCCGAACCCAACAGTCCTATAGGAATTCATGTGCATGCTCCTATAGAAATTCTCTTGCAGAACGATGGATCCTTGCTTCAAGTGGGTGGCCAAAGTTATAAGCACAACTTGAGTGAGGGAGTTTTGAGGACATGGAATGCATGAATGCATGAAAATGATGTTTTGTTTCCCTTTATGGCTTTACGGGGTGAGTTTCCTCGTAATCAGCTCCCACTCCTCGTAATTAGCTCCCACCTCGTAGATCCATAGTTAGCCAATTATTGTCCTACATCTCCTCCATCTTTGAGTTGACTACAACCATGTATGAGAGGACACCCGATTTTACATGTGATGACTAGATGAAGGTGGCCAAGTTAACTAGCCACCTTTTCATTTATAAACCAACTACCTCGTAACCATTACAACTATTAATCAAATTATACAAATGAGTGAGTGAGCAGGATACTTACCTATGGTCTCGATGCCATGTTGCAGTTGTCAGGATTAGAGGTGCTGCATTGTTTATTTTCTACATGGTCATTCTTCTTCCACCTCTACTGTCTGGATCATCCTTGTGAAGACCTGTAGTTGATGATTGTAGAAAACACAGTCTTCACCTAAATAGAAGCAATGGAGTGGAAAACAATAGAAATGATGGAGTGATGCATGGTAAGGAGTGGAGGAGATGGATGTGTATGAGGCAGGGTGCCCTTTAGATGTTGTTTTTTCTCCTTGACTATCTTTCTCATCCACCTGCAAATAAAAATTACGTCTTTTTATCTCTTTTTTCCTTTTTTTTGAAAAACCTAGGCTGCCTTAGAGAGGTTTTCACCCTAGATGTTTTCCCTGGGCGCATCAAGGAAGGTTTTCACCTAGGGATCTCCTTATTCTTTTTTCATTCTTTTTTCATCATTCGGCCGCCTCACAAGGTTTTCAACCCAAATATGGGATTCAGGCACCTCATGGAGGTTTTCACCTGAAACCATTTTTTTTTTTTGAAGTGACGTGATGAGGGAGGAGCTGGAACTTGCGTCACCATCATCAGTGTTTTATTGATATTGTCAATGAACTCTTGCTTTGATAAAGGTCTCTTGTACATTTTCAATCGGTGTCCATTAACAAGCAATGGAATGGATTCTTCATCTATAGTTCTGATTTGCACTGAACCATTATAATGGCATCTTTCCACCACATAAGGTCCGAGCCATCTTGTCCTTAGCTTTCTCTTGAAGTCTTTATACCTAGAATCGTATAAAAATGCTCGATTGCCCTCTTGAAATTGCTTCTCCTTAATATGTTTATCATGCCATATCTTCCTCTGAAGCTGAACTATCTTTGTATGTAGGAGGGCCTGCATTCTGAATTCATCCAAGCCATTCAATTGGAACAATCTTTCTTTCTGTGCATGACTGAGATCCAAATCTAGTTTGGCTACCAGCCTCAATGTTTTATATTCAAACTCAATAGATAGCAAAGCCTTTTTCCCATAGACCAACTCATAGGGTGTAAACCTAATGGTGGTCTTCCATGTTGTATTATAGGCTGAGGTGGCCTCAACTAGTCTCTTGCCCAATCCTTCCTGTTGCTGCTTACTACCTTGGTTAAGATGCTTTCCAGTGCCCTGTTGGTCACCTCCACTTGCCCATTAGCTTGTGGATGATAAGGAGTGGAGGTCCTATGCTTGATTTTGTGATGGATGAGTAGTTCTTCAATCATGTTGGAGGTAAATTGGCTGCCTTGGTCTGTGACTAGCTCTCTAGGGTACCCAAATTTGTAGAATACATTCTCCCTTAGGAACTCAACCACCTTCTCTTCTGTTGCTGCCTTAATCGCCTTGGTTTTAGCCCACTTAGTCAAATAATCAATGCACATAATAATGTACTACTTTTTCTTTGAAGGAGGGTTGATAGGTCCAATGAAGTCCATGCCCCACTTGTCAAATGGCTTGAAAGTCACTTGAGGTTGTAGGGGAATTTCATCTCTTGGAGTAGGCTTTCCCATCCTCTGGCACCGATCACACTGAATAATGTACTTCTTCACATCCTAATGAAGAGTGGGCCAATAATAACCCACTTGTAACACTTTGAATGTTGTCCTCTTTGCTACAAAGTGACCTCCACAAGGCCCATCATGATAGGTCAGAAGGATGTCAAAAACTTCCTCTTCCCTTACACACCTTCTCAAGATTTGATCTGGGCCAAGTTTGAAAAGATTGCCCCCAATCCAGGTGAAGGGGGCACTTTTCCGGACTATCTTTCTCTTTTCTTTGGAGGGTAAGTTTGGTGGGATCTGTGCTGATACCAAATTGTTTCCTATATCAGCAAACCATGGGGAGAGAATTGAAGTAGCAAACAAATGCTCATCTAGTAATTGGTCATCCACCATTCCTTGTTCACCCGCAGGTAGATTCATCCTAGATAGAAAGTCTGCAACAACATTTTCCTTACCAGGCTTATCAATAGTAGTTAGATCAAATTGTTGTAATAAAGGCATCCATCTTATAATTCTATCATTCACATCTAGTTTGTTCATTAAATATTTGATTGCAGCATGGTCAGTATGCACAAATGTTTGATAGCTTGTAATATCATGACTAAATTTGTTTAATGAATGCACAATAGTGTTGTGGGGAAAAATGCCTATGCAGGACGATCCTATCCACCTAAGGTGTGACAGTGCCTTAGCAACAAACAGAGACAGCTATTCTAGTATTCTTCCTTTATGAATTAAGAATGAAGAGAGAGATGGATGGACTAACCGGTGTCTTCCGTTTGTCCCTCGATCCGGCTTCTCTTCTCTTGGAGAGTTCCTAGCTACTTGCCTTCTCGCTCGCCCAGCTTCAATAGGTTTCTGCAAGATCACAAGAAAAGAACACTACACAAGACATGGATTCATATTCATAACTAGTTTAGGATTAGAAATAAACTAAACATACTAATGCAATCATACATCAAAAATACATCAGTATATAGGAGAAACCAAGATAGCTTTATTGATGAATAACAAGGTTCAGGAAGAGATACAACCCAGAGAGCTCCAATCCAGCATCTCCTTCCCAGCAAATGGAATTCCTATCTTCACCCCCTTCAAAGCATTAAGCACCCAATGATTCCAATCTCAAACCAACAGCAATTCTTTGCAATAAAAAAATTCCAGCCTCCAGATCTCATGGAGGAGAGATCCATATATAGATGTTTGGAGAGAGGATGAGTCAACTTGAGATCTGACTAGTGTCCTCTCCCTCTGTCAGATCTTGATTCCACTTGGAGGTTCTTGCTTCCACTTGGAGATTTGGAACCTCTTACTCATCACCAGTCGAATTCCCTGAGGCAAGTGTCATTTTGGAAGCTTCCTGGGTTCAGACACCTTGAGAAATGAACTTGCCACATGTCCACTCTCGCTCAGCGCAGGTAGCCAATGTTGCCTTTGACGTTCAGCGCAGGTAGCCAGTGTTGGCTTTGACATTCAGCGCAAACAGCTAGTGGAGCCACTGAAATGATCCTAAATTGACTTGTTTTTGAGCAGTTTCTGGTGGAGAACTTCTGTGAATTGCTGTGGTTTGTTAGCCTTGTTCCTCTAGGGGTAGGAACAACATGTTTAGGGACTTTGGATCCCTTAGATTATGGACATTTCATGCTCAATGTTGTAAGGCACAAAAATGTCTATAACAGTTGCCCCCTAAAGTATGAGGCCGTTTATCGGGTGAAATGCTTTATCAGGGGGATCCGAAGTTCATCCAATGCTGGGAGGAGACCTGTAATAAGATACAATACAATACATTATTTTTCATATTGCTTTCATGATCTAGCTGAGGCGGGCATTCCCATGCTCAGCTTTATAAATTCATTTTTCTGTACATAGAACAGACAATCGTCTGATGGTAGATTGATAATTTTGATGAAATTATCATCCTTTGAGTAGGATGATTATCTGCTGCAATGATGTACATGTAAATGTCTTTATCTTTCCTGAATATATATCGCAGCCCGGATGGATGAAACTAGATCCGGGGTCTTCAAACTCGTTCGATCTTCACTCTAAGTACAAGTCGATCCATGTGAGAAATGTTCTGAAGTCGAACATGGAAAGACATCGCCTGATTACCGGTCGATGAGGTAAACCGTTAACAAGCGCGAGAGGAATCACCGATAATGATAATGACCCTCAAGGTACTGCAGTACAATTCACGTGGTGTGAATAAAGGACTTGGCGTCGAACACCGCGCAAAATCTTTCGGTCGAATGTCATTGATGTATACCTGTCGCCGGAAGTGAGAAACTTGCCATTGAGGCATGCAAGCTTCAAAGTACTGAAGGGGTTGTTCCTAGATCAACTTCTTGGATAATGAGCTGATGTCGACAAGAAGCGATCCGTCAAAGGAGGGCCTTAATGAATCCCACATCAGTGACACGGAACGGAGCTAATGATTTTAATGGAGGTGAAAACGATCTGTGACATATGATTCAGGGTGGCAGTCATGAAAGGATGAAGGATAATGTATGGCAGTGGATGGGACACGGTTGACTTTTCTGAACGACTTCTCTTGAACATGTGGCGACACTGATGCGATGGATTGGTAGCATTACCCCAAATATGGATGGTATGGCGAGACCATCGATGTGACCGGTGAATGAAACAACCCAACCCGATTGTGGTACGGAGGAAAAGTGTCATGTTCAAGAGCGACTTGCTACCATCAAAGTTTTCTTGAGTTTCTCCCAATTTTCCCCAGTCATTGCTGACCAGTACCTCTTTATTTTTGTCAAGCTTGAGGAGGATAACATATGCTTGTTCTATAACCTGCCCTTCGGGCAAGTCCATCGCTATATTTTAACGAGCCTAGCGATAGTGAAACTCGTTCTCGTCTAAAGACAAGTTTGTCGCTATTTAGTGATTTTAACGAGTCTAACGACAAGGATAACTCGGTCCTTTTCATTTTTAGAGAGTCTGAAAAGGTACATAAAGTTAACTCCAAAAGTCCTTTTTCGTCATCTAATCCCTTAAGTCCGAAAAAGTATAAAACAATACAGAAGGGATGAGTTTTCGATAGTTTTAACGAGCCGAATAAAACAAGCGCTCGATCTTTTTGTGCAATAATCCCTCAAGTCCAAAATGATTAAAATCTAGAGGAGGGATAGCTCTTCCGGTCGCTTTAACGAGCTGGAAGGCCAAAACTCGGCAATCTTTTCATATTTCACGAATCAGATGAAAAGAGCTTAAAGAAGACTCGTCTTTTGAGGAACGAGTGATAAACAGGGTTAGCAGTTGATTCCAGGTACAGGTTGGAATTTTCCAATCACGGCAGTGTCACAAGGATGGCTAGTGAAATCACTCTTCGCAGCTGTTCCTCAAAATGGGTAAACAAACATATGGAGGTGAACGATCGGCCAATAAAAAAGTGGAGGTGATGGTGCAAACACGACCAAGGCTTTAATGGCTAATGATATTACATTCACTGTGGTTATTTACCGGGATAGTTCATTTTTTAACGAGCTTAAACGCGGGTGGAAACATTTGCTCGATCTTATGTTTATTTTTTAACGAGCATGAACTATGCGCTAAAACTGCTCGGATCTTGCATTTATTTTTTAACGAGCATGAACTGTGTGCTAAAACTGCTCGAATTTATATGGTCAAATTATCGATTTTTTACCATGACTAGCTTTGCCCTTTTTAAAGATAGTACTGTATCCTCAATTGCTGCATCAAACTAGTTAGAAATGAATAACATTTGCTTGAAAATGAGATTAAAACCCTAATATTTCGCTTTGAACTACGTAAAAAGCAATTAAAAGGTGTTTTTACCTCTCATTTTACCATTTCATTTGAACTTGGTTTGTTGGAGCTTTGGAGGTGCCTCTTCCCCCTTGATTTTCATCAGCTGATTTCGGGAGATTCTGCGGACGATTTTCGGCGCCGTCTGGACCAGGTAGGAGCTAAACCCTAGCTCTTTCTTTTCATGGTTTCCTTTTTCCATTCTGTGCCTGTTTTCCTGTTCCCCTGAGCCCCTGGGGTTTTGTTAGGGCGTTCTGCCATCAGCGCAGGTAGTTCACTCGAAACCTGCGTTGAATGTCAAGCTGCATGAAGGCAGTTTGACCTTCAACGTAAGTGGAACACTAGCCAGCTACGTTGGGCATAGAAAAATAGTTCTGTTGCACAGTTTTTGATGAAAATTTTGCCAGTTTCTCATCAAATCCAGGATCTTACTCTTTCTCTTGTTTGTTTTGAAGAGATTATTGGAGCAAAATGACCCTTACATGGCGAGAACGAGAACATGAAGAAGAGGACATGATTGCCCTCCATGACCCTGTCACGGTGAACGCGTTGCGGAACTGTGGCCTGCTGAAGTTCTTCCGTATCTCTAGTATGAGACCACAGATCTCCTTACTGCAGTATATGCTTGATGCTTGGGATCCTATCAACCAAGTATTTCAGATTAGGGGAAAATCTATCCCCTTGACCATAGTAGACATTTACTTCTTGGCTGGCTTGTCAAGGCGGGGTGCCCCCATTTCTTTGTCAGGTTCGGCCCGAGGGAATGACTCTGTGAGAGATTATGTCCGCCAGTATTGCAGGGAAGGATCCCAGCCGAGTAGAGACGGCAAGGTCGTTATCCGTGAGATTGCTAACAGATCTCTCAGGTCCATTCTGTATACTATTGGTAGGATGGCCGGTAGCGCATCTTTTCATGTTGCCAACAGATCCTATGTGCAGCAAACCTTGGAGTGCCTTCAACCGAAAATATTCAACTGGTGTGATGCAGTACTTCTTCAGATGAAAAGTCAGTTGAACAAGGTAAAGGACGGGAAGCTGAAGAACTTTGGATTTGGTTCTATTCTGACTGCGTCTGCCTTGGAGAAAATACCATTGATGCAGCCTCAGTATATCGCACTCGACTTGCCTTCTCCTACCGAGCCACACATGCAGAGATGGGTTGATCACATGTCTAGGCACGCTGGTCAATCTCAGATTTCTTTCACTGATACCTTCTTCAGGTGGTTCGAGCGTCAGGAGATGGTCTATTTCGAGTATCCATATGTTGGTATGGATTTCTGAGGTGATCCAGACTTGGTATTGCCAGATGGCGAACAGTGGGGCGCTATTGGTAAAATCTTCGACCATATTACTGTTTACTGTTCTTATTTATAATGTCTTTGTGCTTTATTCTATCAAGACTTTAATCAAACTCATGTGTGCATGCAGATGTTGGTCCTGTTCGTCCAGCAGTTCATTCGAGAGCGCCAGTCGCTGCCCCAGCAAGGGAGACTGCTGGGAGGGTTATTCTCCGCGATCTTGACGTGGTCGAGACCCTTACAGCTGTGCAGGAGCAGGTTGAGAGCCTTACTCTCGGCATTCCCGATGTGAGGATTGATGAGTTACCTTTACAGTTGCAGCGGCATACTACTGGTGTGCCTAGACGATGGACTCGTCTCTTACGCATGATTGCACAGGCCGTGACGTGCTATCATGAGCATCACTAGACTAGGGTGCCCCCTAGCATTTTTAGTTTTTGGGTCATGCGGCCGATTTTTGTCTTGGTTACAGAACATTATGTATGAACGATAAACAACTTATATATATATTTTGATTTTCGGGGTTTATTCTGGTTGAGTTATATGATCCATATGTACAACATTGATGATGTGTCTCTTTTTATAAATGTCGCAAATGTCTATCTAACACAAAGTTTGCTAATGAGTCGGTTAATGTGTTTAAGTTTCTGGAAATATGTTGGTATTGAATTAAATCAAACTGTCTTTCCAAAATCTTAACCCTTAGGAACATGCGATAAATAGCTGGGTTGCGGACGGAATATATACCATTGAGTCGTAGTATTACGAGTTGTGAATCTAGCCTGATGATTAGTCGGCGTATACCATGGGTGATGGCATCAGAGAGTAGTTCTATCAATGTGCTATACTCATCGATGTTATTCGTTGATTGCCCGATACATACACCTCTGAAACTTACTAACTCGCCGCTTGGATCAAAAATGGCCCAGGCTGCGGAGGACAGGTTCCGCGAACTACGACTCGCTCCGTCGGCATATCCAACACATGTCTCCAGAAGGTTTGACATCTGAAATGAATGTAAAAAGGTGGATTACTCGACCAAAACAAACACTTCAGCGAAAACAAAATACAACAAAAGCATACATGTTACTATTTAAGCATAGTAACGCTTGAGGTACAACCCATTACGGGGTTGCGCCAGTGGAATTCCGTCATAATCCATTAACTCGTAGGCTCCTTTTGCTAATACTCGTTTAACAATATAAGGGCCCATCCATAAAGAATTAAATTTACCTGCTCCCAATTTATCGGATTCTTGGTCATAAAGCAAGACCAAGTCACCTTCTGAGAAGACACGGGGTTTGACGTTTTTGTCGAACTGCGCCTTGGCCCGTTTCTTATGGGCTTCGTTAGCCAAAGTGGCGTCACGACGGGTTTCATCCAATTGGATTAATTCCAAGAAACAGGCCTCTTCTTCTGAAGTTCCGGGGAGGAGATCAATTGCGAGTTTAAGAGACGAAATTTCACACTGGATTGGCAAGACTGCTTCCAGGCCATACACCAGTTGGAAAGGTGTGAACCCGGTCGCATTCCTTACCGATGTTCGGTAAGCCCACAAGGCTGAGTACAGGATTAGGTGCCACTTTCTTTTGTGAACCCTGATCATCCTTTGCAACATACGCTTCAGGACCTTGTTGATTGCTTCAACTTGTCCGTTGGCTTGCGGATAATATGGGGTAGAGCTGTCGTGAGATAGCCCTAGCTTGGCAGCTAATTCAACCATCATGTGATTGCAAAAATGCGATCCATGATCTGTAACTATAGCCTATGGTACGCCGAACCTGGCGACTACATGATTGAAAAAGAAAAGGGCAGTTGTTTCACCAGTGTTATCTAATGTAGGCATCGCCTTGGCCCATTTGGTAAAATAGTCAATGGCGACTATAATATACCCATGCCCCCCGGTCGAGGTGGGGTTACATGTCATGAAATCGATACCCCATTTGGCGAAAGGCCCAACAGCAACTATTGGCTGTAAAGGTGCGGGTGGTTTTCTGGTTTTGCTATCAAAAATTTGACAAGCATGGCAACTTCTGACTGCGGTTATGCAATCTTTGAACATTGTTGGCCAGAAGTATCCTGCTCGTAAGATTTTCTGTGTTGTAGCATATCCAGATTGATGTCCCCCACACGTGCCTGAATGACATTCATTCAGGGCTTTTTCGGCCTCTTCATGGGTGAGGCACCTCCTCAGAACTGTATCGATACCACGACGGTAAAGTGTATCACCGACGATCATGTAGTCTTTCGCTTGGTATCGTATAGTTTCTGTTCTGAGTGAGAGGTGTCAGGCCTGAATTTTTGGGTTTGGAGATAAATGATTATATCTCCATACCACTCATTGCTTGTAGATATCAGAAACAAACTTTCGTCCACGATTGATTCTTCGGACGTTTCATCGTTGGACGATGATGGGAGATCGCACAATAATTCTGCGAAAACTAGAGCTTTCTTTGATTTGGATTTTACAAATTCTAGATCAGACTCTTGAAGGATCGCTATCCATTTTGAATATTTGCCCCCCAGCAACTGTCGCGATAATATATAAGTCATGGGGTTGCAATATGATAAAATTGTAGTTTTCCGGAAGAGGACATAATGTCGAAATCTTTGAATCGCCTGAACAGCTGCAAGCGCTAGTTTTTCAACATAAGAATATTTGCTTTCTGTATCATTCAAGTTTTTACTTAAATAATATATTGGATGTTCAGTTCCATCGACTTCTTGAACTAAAACCATCGCAATGGTCGTATCTGCTGCAGCCAGATACAGGTTAAAATCTCTTTGATAGTCCGGGGCATACATTAATGATGCTTTTACTAGAGAATCTTTCAGAGCATCAAAGGAAGCTTGCGCCACCTGATCCCAGACAAAAGGTACATCCTTTTTCAAAAGACGAGTATAACCTTTAGCAAGTTTTGCGTAATTTGGAATGAACCTCCTCAGAAAGTTTGCTTTCCCTTGGAGTTTCTGAATCTGAAGCAAATTTGAAGGTGGAGGCAAATTAATGATTACCTGAACCTTGCAAGGGTCGAGACGAATCCCATCCTTAGAGACTATAAAGCCAAGTAAACGACCAGAACCGACGCAAAATACACATTTGTGCGGATTGAGTCTTATCTTGTAGTGTCGGCAACGAAGAAATATCGCTCTTAAATGCTGCGGATGATCAGTCCGCTTTCGCGAATGAGCCGGAAGGTCGTCGAGGTATGGTTGAATGATGTTCTTGATGTCATGGAAGGCATAATTCATTGCCCTCTGAAACGTCGCCCTTGCGTTCTTTAAACCAAAGGGTAATTTTCGATAAGCGAATGTGCCCCACGGACAAATGAATGTAGTCTTTGACTGGTCCTGTGGGCGGATATTTATTTGATTATACCCGGAAAATCCATCCATGAATGAAAATATTTCACATCCGGCGCATTCATCAATTATCTGGTCGATGAAGGGTGTAGGGTAGTTGTCTTTCGGACAAGCTTGGTTTACATCCCTATAATCGATAGACACTATGATTGTCCCTTGTTTCTTCATAACAGGGACAATATTCGATACCCAATCGGTTAGAGGAACCGGGTAGATGAAACCAACATGGAGAAGCTTTTCAACTTCTGCTTTTATGGCAGCGGCTTTCTTGGGGTGCACCTGCCGAAGCCGTTGTCTTACTGGTTTGACATCAGGATACATCTTAATTTCGTGTTCAACGATACTCGAGTCAATGCCTGGCATTTCATCATATGACCAAGCAAAGACATCTCTAAACTCGCGAAAAAGAGCGTTATATATTTCCAGTTCTGAAGGAGAACATCCTTTGCCGACATAAATGTTCTCTACAACATTTGTTTTAGTCGAGATATTTATGGCTATAGTCTCTTCAATATTGGATAAGTTTCGCTCGGAATCCACCGTATTTACAGTATTTGATAGGAATTCAAAAACTGAAGGGTGGTAAAGGTCATGTTGAGTATCCTCTTCATAATCCGGAAGAAGGGAACGATGGTGGCAATCATTCCATGGTGCCCCCTCAATCAACATTGATTGTAGGATTCCTTCGTCAGTCCCATGTACTTTCGACCAAGGATCTAATGGGGTACCATATTCTCTAGACCTATCTACCCAAATGCTTGATGAGCGTTGATTTGGGTTCGCCTCCCATGCCCGAAACATTGATTGCTACAATATTTCTATTGGGCTTGGGGGTAAAACCATTGCATGATCCATGTCAATATCGTCTTCTGAGATCTTCGTGGAAGATATCATATTGCAGGCTCCTACCAACGCTACTTCTCCTATATATATTGGAGGTGGAAGTGCGAAAGTTCCCATTAATGTGGGGTCTTTCAGTAGGCCTACTCTGATATCTTGAAGCGAATGGTTGCTTCCATGGATCATGGGAATGCTTCCTGTAACTTGTGAACCATTAGGGAGGAAGTCTTGTTGGTCGACGATCGTAATCCCTCCTTGAAAAGGGAATGCGATCTTCCTAAAATAAGTCGACACTACAGCTGCCATGGCATATATCCACGGTCTTCCCAGTAGGATGTTGTAGTCAAGATTCCCATCGATGACTTCAACATCTATTTCTACTGTTTTTCCCCCTAGTTCAACTTTCAAGTTATTAAGGATACCGCACGGGGTATAGGTCCTTCCGTCGAATGCTTTCAATGTCGTCGAAGATCGCGACAAGGTCGGAGATCCTAAAGTTTTCCAGCAACTCATTGACATAATACATGTAGATGCCCCCTCATCAATGATTGTTCGGTGAACAGTTTTATTGAGGGCTTTCACTTGGATAAGGAAAGCTAGTTGAGCTGGTAACTGAGGATCGTATCCTTTGTGGTCGAAGGATACAAGATTGGAATCCTTAGGATCAACCCCACCAATAGCCGATAACAAAGCCTGCCTTTGGGATGGGAAATTTTGTAGTACTTCAAGAGTCGACATAGCGGATGGCGATTGGGCCAAATCTTCCACTATGTTATAATGCTGCGCCGCTCTGGCGCGAGGATTAAATGTCGACTTGTGTACTACTCCCTTTGGCGGTTTTATTGTTAATTCAGGAATGATGGGCGGTACAACTTCTGTCGAATTTGTTGTCGAACTGCTTGGTTGATCTTTATCCTTGCCGTTCGACAGCTGCGGATTCCCGTAATATTTGTTCCTTGTGGAAATCAAAGCATCATTTTGTTGCTTGGAGACCGACAACATAAGCACTTGCGACGGGGAAGCATTTCCACTCTCAACCAGATTTTGACCTGGATTGGAAAACGGATCAGTTAACATAGCTGAGGTTTGCGAACTTTTGAAGAACATTTTAAGCTCAGCTTTGTATGGACAATTCCCTGTCCAATGATCCTCATCACATATTTGACATGGACTTTTTGGTTTCCCTTTTCCAGGAGGATTCGAAGAAGTTTTTCCAGGAGATGACTCACCCTGTTTCTTCTTCTTCCCTTTGTTTTGCTTCTTCTTGCTTCCTAGTTGATTGGTTTCTTTGCCCTTATCTGCTGATACGGCATTTACTTCCGAAGCAAGAATCTCTTCTTTTGCATTTTGATCTGAATTCTTACGAGCTTTCTTAGACGAAGCCTTTGTCGATTTCGCGTTTGCCGTGCCAATCACACCATCGCCGGCATGAGAGTCACTATTTGATTTAGGAGGAGGAGGAATTGAGAATTCCGGTCTAGGGGCATCAGGTATTTTGTCGTAGAGCGTGCCAGACTGAGTATAGACTAAGTCTAGATATTGTGCACGAGCAATAACTTGCTCCTCTGTTACGACTCCCCCCTTGGCCACATCTTCTGTTATAGCAGGAAGTAACGACTTTATAAACCATTCAGCTAACAGCTGATCGGGAACGTAGGCTTTCACCATCCTACGACGATGACGCCACTCATGTATATGATCGGATATATGAGTGGCCATTGTCTCTTTGAAGTTGGTTAAGATCTTCGTTCCCGTTTCATACCTTATCGGTAATTGAAAATGGGTTAAGAAAGTCGTGGCTAGGGAGCTGAAATTGTTGAATGAGGCTCTAGGTAATTCAATATACCATTTAGCTGCTGGACCCGTTAACGTCCTCTGAAAGAGGCAAAGCCTTATCGAATCATCGTTTAAGGTGTTTGATGAACACCATAGATGAAAGGTCATCACGTGATTCGATGGATCTTCACCCGGATTTCCATTAAATTTAGGAATGTCCGAAGGAAGTTTGTGAGGAATCGCTGGCCACCAAGGGGCGTAAGCAATTGGATCGTTTGTTAACCGGTGTAAATCGGGTAACTCTAAAGTTGCCACGAATGGTAACTGTTGATTCAGGTTAGGTGAAGCATACCCAGGGTATGATGGAATTGCCTGAGCAGTTGGCCTTTGCATACCAGCATAATGCAACTGATGTTGGTATGACTGATACGGTTGGTGGACTTGACCACTATAAAGCGGTTGGTTTTGACCGTTTTGAATATACGGTTGTCCACTATTCGCAAAGATCTGATGCTCAGAACCTTGGTACACTTGCTGGAATTGTGGTTGTTGGTATTGCACCAGCCACAGTTGCGAAGCCATGTTCTGTTGTGCTATACTAACCGTTGGACCAAGGTGTGGGGTAATTGTACCCGTTTGGACCTGTGTCGCCCCACCAGTAGGCGATTGTGGTTGAGTCACAGGGTCAAGGGGCTGTTGCATTACGACCTGATAAATCTGAGGTTGACATACAACAGGCAACGTTTGAACTTGTGACACTGTCACAATAGTTGGTGTGGTCGGGATGTTCGACATAGGTACACATTGTTGCATAGAATACACAACCCTTGGTTGCTGCGGTAGCATAGGTACCCAACCACTTGATGTAACTCCAGTATAACCTGAATACTGTTGTGAACTCCCGTATGGATATCCTCCCGGAGGGGGTAATGAAAGCGCATACTGCCCCCCATACGGTAGCAATCTGGAACTCAGGGGGATTGTTTGTCCTTGGGGACTGGATTGTCCAAATTGACCTCCAAATGGGTCAATCTGGCGAGTCTCAACATAAGAGTTGCCGGATATTATTCCTGAGGAACAAACTGGAACTGACCACACTGTCGAAATAGTCCTTGGGTGGACTCCTTCTAGCTGTTGTGAGCTAGTCGGGACAGATGGTGTGCCGGCAAACATTGTCAGAGTGACGGCAGGGAGTTCTGTTGTCGCTATGTCATTCAACACAGTCCTAGATGTTGTTGGTTGCTCAGACATTTTGAGTCTATCCAAGAGATTACCTAGCGATTCTACAGGAACTTCCACTTGTGGTAGACTAACTTCTGATGTAGAAGGAAATAGAGTGACCCCTACTCCAAAATGTGTTGGAGTACTTGCTTGCGGATCCTCTACAATTTCCTCTATTGCAATCAAACCAGGTGGAAGGGGAAGACCGTCAGGTCCGTAAAATATTTCTGGTGCCGAAGAAGGGGTTGAATCAACAGCGACAGATGTTTGAAGAACAATACTCTCTGGACCGGTTACAAATGGAACTGGTTCAGTAACACAAGTGTTTGCTCTCAGACTAGGATCAGTATCACTGTCCCTCTGTGATTGTTGAACTTCTTCTGTAGAGGCAGGGTTTCCAGAAATGTTTGGAGTAACCGGAATCTCAGATGTCATTGGAACACTTGTTCTAACTTTGATAGGAGATTTCGAACCGGTTAAACGAGTTCGCTTTGTCTGTACTGTTTTCGATTCCGGAGACAAAGACGGTTGACTCGTAAGCCTCCACGAACGACGGGGTTTCAATTGACTTTCTTCCACGATTGCGGATTACTCGATCAACCAAAATACAAGAGGGGAAAATGTGTTTCCGAATTAAATGAATTTTTTAGACGCTTTTAGACACAACTTGCTTTTTCACTTTTAAAGAGTCGAGAAAAAGCTAAAGATGACTCTAGTCTCCTTCGATGTTTTAACGAGCCCGAAGTGACAAATGCTCGGATGGAAGTTTTCCGTTATAGAGTCTGAAAAAGGCCAAAAGGAACTGCTCTGGAGTTCTAGGCAGAGGGTGTGCCAAACTTTTCGCAAAACCGCAGAATACTTTTTAGGGTACGGGCGGTCGATCTTCCTGAATGCTATGTTTAGTGCATTGCGATCAGTAGGGCGGCCGACACGGCTTCCTAAGGATAAAGGTTTTATGCCTATAGGGGTCTCAGAATATATACGCGACGGTACGTGGGAGCACAATCCGTACTGGCGCTATCGTCCCTCAGGAGGAATCACCCACCATCCACGAGATCGACAGTCACCAGGCTTTACGACGCCGGAACACGTCTCTAGCCTAGACCTCTATGTTGTGCGTTATGTTGCAAAGCGTTGTTGAGTTCATTCAATTTATTTTAGGTTAATCTTTTTAGAAGTTTGTCTTTCAAGGTTCACCACGAGATGTATGATACAATTCCTAAATGCAGTCTAAAGATGATAAGCAAGCTTTATATCTTTTCAACTTTGAAAATCCTAGCTACTAAGGGAAAAGAAAGACACCATCTTTTCTCAAAGTGAAATCAGCACACTCTAATGCACTTTTCCTAAATCAAACATGCAAACTATCAAGATGCAAATGCACAATGCAGGTGTTTGTTTTCCGCTTTCTTAGTATTGATGCCTACAAAAGAAAGCTTTTTGTACAACTTTGAATTTTCTTTTAAATGACAAATACAAACAAGTTTACTTTTCCGAAATCAGAGAGGGTAGAAGAGATTACAAAACTTAACGATTTCCGAAATGAACACTTGTTTCGACACTTAAAAGAGACAAACTCAAACCAATAAGCAAAAGAAAATGTATAATCAACTGCAAACAGCCAATGAAGTCTCTCCTAAGATCACAATCAACAGATCTGAATCAAGGGCTATAGGATGATTATTTCATTCATGCAAAGGAAAACTGCGAATGACGCCACCAACACATAAAAACACTCACAGTCTTTTTGTACAAAAGGAGGCGGAAT
Organism: Pinus tabuliformis; assembly: GCA_031772625.1. Lineage (NCBI taxonomy): Eukaryota > Viridiplantae > Streptophyta > Pinopsida > Pinales > Pinaceae > Pinus > Pinus tabuliformis. The sequence continues at coordinate 1,072,938,153 of CM062809.1, forward strand.
TTAAGCAGAGAAAAAGAGTTATTAGACTGGTACCTATGCTGGTTACAGGCTGCAAAAATCAGAGATCAAAACAAGGAAAAACAGAGTAGAGAACCCCAGCTGCACAAGGCCAAACTGGTTCAGTGCAACCTCAACACAGGGGTTTTGACATTCAGCGCAGGTAGCCTTCACGGGACCTGCGTTGAAATGCAGAATCCCTTCACTGGGTCTGCGCTGAAGGAGAAACTCTCGTTTCTCACTGGTTCTGGGTCACAGATTGCTATTTAATCTACTGTTTCAGGCCAAATAAAAGCAACAAGCAAGGTACAATCAAAGGGATGCTTTGAGGGAGTACTAAGATCTATCACAAAGGATCATCAAATCATTTGTGAGTCCATTTTTCAGATCATAGACAAGTCCAGTGATTGGATCAAAGCAGCAACTGTCTACTTTGCATCCGGGAATAGCAGATGCAGTTCGATTGTTGCTGTCAAGTCTATGAAACAAACAATGATAGAAACACAAATAAAATGACTAAACAGATCTCCCCAGCGGAGTCGCCAATTTGTTGTGGGGAAAAATGCCTATGCAGGACAATCCTATCCACCTAAGGTGTGACAGTGCCTTAGCAACAAACAGAGACAGCTATTCTAGTATTCTTCCTTTATGAATTAAGAATGAAGAGAGAGATGGATGGACTAACCGGTGTCTTCCGTTTGTCCCTCGATCCGGCTTCTCTTCTCTTGGAGAGTTCCCAGCTACTTGCCTTCTCGCTCGCCCAGCTTCAAGAGGTTTCTGCAAGATCACAAGAAAAGAACACTACACAAGACATGGATTCATATTCATAACTAGTTTAGGATTAGAAATAAACTAAACATACTAATGCAATCATACATCAAAAATACATCAGTATATAGGAGAAACCAAGATAGCTTTATTGATGAATAACAAGGTTCAGGAAGAGATACAACCCAGAGGGCTCCAATCCAGCATCTCCTTCCCAACAAATGGAATTCCTATCTTCACCCCCTTCAAAGCATTAAGCACCCAATGATTCCAATCTCAAACCAACAACAATTCTTTGCAATAACAAAATTCCAGCCTCCAGATCTCATGGAGGAGAGATCCATATATAGATGTTTGGAGAGAGGATGAGTCAGCTTGAGATTTGACTAGTGTCCTCTCCCTCTATCAGTTCTTGATTCCACTTGGAGATTTGGAACCTCTTACTCATCACCAGTCAAATTCCCTGAGGCAAGTGTCATTTTGGAAGCTTCCTGGGTTCTGACACCTTGATAAATGAACTTGCCACATGTCCACTCTCGCTCAGTGCAGGTAGCCAGTGTTGCCTTTGACATTCAGCGCAGGTAGCCAATGTTGGATTTGACATTCAGTGCAAACAGCTAGTGGAGCCACTGAAATGATCCTGAATTGACTTGTTTTTGAGCAATTTCTGGTAGAGAACTTCTGTGAATTGCTGTGGTTTGTTAGCCTTGTTCCTCTAGGGGTAGGAACAACATGTTTAGGGACTTTGGATCCCTTAGATTATGGACATTTCATGCTCAATGTTGTAAGGCACAAAAATGTCTATAACAAATAGCTAGGAGTTCCTTTTCGGTCACAGTATAATTTAGCTCAGCCTTTGATAGGTTCTTACTGGTAAAATAGATGGCATAGGGCAATTTATCCTCTATCTAATCTAAGGCTGCTCCTATGGCTTTGTGTGAGGCATCAACATGAATATGAAAAGGGAGGGCCTAGTTTGGGCCTCGAAGAATTGGTGCAGTGGTTAACTTACCCTTTAAAATGTCTAAGGCCTCTTGACAACTTTTTGACCATATAAACTCTGAATCTTTGGCCAACAATCCAAATAAAGGAGAGGCCAACTTGCTGAAGTCCTTTATGAACCTTCGGTAGTATCTAGCTAACCCCAAGAAACTCCTGACATCCCTCTACTTTTGAGGAGGTGGGACCCTTTGGATGATTTCTATTTTGTTTGGGTCCACCTACAATCCTTGCTGAGATATTGAATGACCTAGCATGGTTCCTTTAGTAATTAGGAATTCACATTTTTCTGGACTGAGAGACAGGTTCATTTCAATTCATTTGTGCAATACTTTTCCTAGGTTAGTGTTATAGACATTTTTGGGCACTACAACCCCAATCATAAATGTCCATAAACCAAGGGCTCTTAAGTCCCTAAAAGTGTTGTTCCAACCTCTAAAAGAACAAGGTTAACTGATTACATCTTCTCCCAGAAGTTCTCCATGAAAAACTGCTCAGAACTGGTCAAAACTGGACCATCTCACCTGCTCCATGGTTAAAGTGCGCTGCATCCCACCTAAATACACACAGGAGGTGTGATGCATCTTGAAAAGCCCTTCTATGGGGTGCAATGGGCGAGAGTGGACAAATGGCAGGGTCAATCTGCAAGGTGGAGGATCATGGAATCTTCCAGAAACTTCTCCTGTGACACTTGCCTCTCTGCATTTGCCCAGGGATGAGTAAGAGATCATGAATGTCCAAGTGGATTCAAGAACTATTAGAGAGAGGACACTAATCAAATCTCAAAAGCTGACTCACCCCCCCTTGCAAACATCTATATATGGATCCCTCATCCCAGAGATCCAAGAGGCTGGAATTTTGTATCTTGTAAGGAAGTGCTGCTGGTTTCTTGGTGAAACATCATAGTGTTGGGTGATATAAGCTTTTCATGAGGTGAAGAAGGGCTTTCTTGCTGAGAGGATGATGCTGGGTCAGAACAATTGGTTGTAATCCTCTTTGCTATTCTTGATTATTAATAAAGCTATTCAAGTTTTCCTCCACATTCTTGTATGATTGATGATATATGCATTTGTGTAGTCAATATATATCTGGTCCTATATTGTTTATGATAATAGATCTATGTTATTGGATAGTGTTATGCTGCTTTGACTCTACAGGTGCTCTTTTTGAAGCTGGGTAGATGAGGAAGCGAGTGGCAAAGATTTACCAGAAGGGAGAGGAATCAAGCAAGGAACCAAGCGCAAGACAGAGGTTGGTCTCCTTTATTCCCCTCTTATCTATTTCTCATAAAGGAAAATGAAAGTGGTTTTAGTTTTTTTGTTTCTAAGGTAGCTACCAGCCTTAGTGGGACTAGCAGCTCTGTATAGACACTAGATTTCCCGATAACAAAATGGCGACTCTGCTGGGGAGCGAATAGATTGTTTGTTTATCTACATTTGTTTACTTTATAAACTTACAGACGAAGCCTGAAGTCAAGCCAGCTAGCCTTCGAACTGCATTTGCTATGCAAGTGCAAAGTATATCAACGCTGCTTCAGTCTATCTCCAGGTTTTGTTTATGAACTGAAAAATCAATTTACAAGCTCTCTAATTTCCCTTGTGGTGGCTCTAGTAGCCTCCTTAGATCTACCCCTGTGATTGATTTACTGATTACCACTTGCTCGGCCTAAGTCCCTGAACAGAGCTGCAAACTGTGACCCGGAACCCAGTTAATGTCTCGTACCAGGTCCATCGCACTGTCTCTTCTGTGGATTTTGGATGCATCACACTTCGTGAGTGTAGTAGGTGCGATGCATCTCTTTTTTGCTGTGTTACAGGTGCGCTGATCAGAAAAGGCCTTTTCTGCTCTTAGATTTTGGTTTCTGTTTTCACTCTTTTCAGCTCTATTCAGGAGTTTTGCTATCTGTAGTCAGTACACCTCCATTGAAACCCCCTTCCTTGCCATTATTCCGCCTCCATTATGCAAAGAACTGTAAATGTTTTTTTGTATTTTGAGCCATTTTCAGTTCTCTTTTACAAAGAAGTAGTGTAATTGAACTGTCGTTTCTTGATTTGAAAGTGTCACAAGTTTCATTTTCAGTCATAAAAGAGAATCCGATTGTTCTTGATAGTCGATTACACTATTACTCTTATATTTGATTTGAATTAGTAGTTTTTCAAGTGTCAAAAGCAAGTTTTCAATTCCAAATTGCAAAGTGTCGTTATTGCCCTCATTTTGTCTTGAAAAGAAACTTGCTAGTAATGTCGCTTTGAAAAATAATTCAGATTTGCGCTTAGCTTTCTTTTTATCATTCACACATTAAGAAGGCTGAAAACAAATACATGCATGTGCATTTGCATTTAGACTATTTGTTGGTTTGATTTAGGACAATGCATATAGTGTGTGCTCTCTGCTCTATGTTGAAAGAATATCATCTCTCTTTCCTTAGTAGCTAGGATTTTCATTGAAAAAAGAAGATTAAACGATTGTTTTTCATCTTAGATTTCATTTTAGGAATTGTACATCTACATCACGCGGTGAACCTGAAAGGCAAATTTCTTAAGCAAGATCAACTGTAAAATAAATTTAATGAATCTAAAAACGCTTTGGAACCTAACACACAACATTTAGAATTCTAGGCTAGAGATGTATTCCGGCATCGTAAAGCCTGGTAACTGTTGTTCTCATTGATGGTTGGGTGATTCCTCCACTTTGAGACGATAAGTGCCAGTACAAACTTGTGCTCCCACGTACCATCGAGTATATATTGGGAGACCACAATAGGCTTTATCCTTTATCCATAGGAAGTCGTGTCTGCCACCCTATCGATCGCAATGCACTGAACACAGCATTCGGGAAGATTGACTGCCGTACCGTAAAAAGTATTCTGCAGTTTTGCGATTGGTTTGGTAATCCCTCTGTCTAGATTTCTAGAGCAGTCTCTTTCATTCCTTTTCAGACTCCTTAAAGGAAAAGGTCCATCTGAGCACTTGTCACTTCAGGCTCATTGAAAATCGAAGGCGACTAGAGTCATCTTTTGTTTTTTATCGACTCTTAAAAATTGAAAAAACAAGTTGTGTCAAAGCGTCTAAAATTCATTTAATTTGGAAACATATTTCCCTTTGACTTTTAGTTGATTGAGTAATCCGCAATCGTGGAAGAAAGTCAATTGAAACCCCGTCGTTCGCGGAGGCTTACGAGTCAACCATGTTTGTCTCCAGAATCGAAACTGTTATGGGCAAAGCGAACTCGTTTAACCGGTTCCAAATCCCCTGGTAAAGTTAGAACAAGTGTTCCAACACCATCAAAGACCCCGGTTACTCCAAACATTTCTAGTATCCCTGCCTTTACAGAAGAAGTTCAACAGCCACCAAAGGACAGTAGCACTGATCCTAGTGTGAAGGTAAACACTTGTATTACTGAACCAGCTCCATCTACAGCTGATTCGGAAGGTGTTATTCCCCAAACATCTGTTGCTACAGATTCTATACCTTCTTCGGCACCAGAAATATTTTACAGACCTGACGGTCTACCTCTTCCACCTGGTCTGATTGCTATAGAAGAGATTGTGGAGGATCCTCCATCTAGTACTCCATCGCAATTTGGAGTCGGGATCACTCTATATCCTTCTTCATCAGAAATTAGTCTACCGTCATCGGAAGCTCCTGTAGAATCGCTAGGCAATCTTTTGGATAGACTAGAAATGTCTGAACAATCGTCGACATCTAGGACTATGTCATCCGACACAGCGATGGCAGAACTTCCTGCTGTCACTCCAACAATGTTCGTCGGCATACCATCTGTCCCAACTAGCTCTCAATCGCTAGAAGGGGCCCACTCAGGGGCTATTTTGACAGTATGGTCTGTTCCTGTTTGTTCATCCAGAATAGTATCCGGGAACTCTTATGTTGAGTCTCAGCAAATTGATCCTTCAGGGTGTCAATTTGGGCAGTCTAGTTCTCAAGGACAAACAATTCCTTTGAGTACCGGATTACCGCCGTATGGGGGGCAATGTACCCTTTCATTGTCTCCTCCGGGAGGACAACCATACGTGAGTTCACAACAAACTTCAGGTTATGTTGGAATTACATCTAGCAGTTGGGTGCCAATACTGCCTCAACAACCAAGAGTTGTATATTCGATGCAACAATGTTTACCTATGTCAAATATACCAACTATGCCGGATATTGTGACGGTGTCGCAAGTACAAGCGTTGCCTGTTGTATGCCAATCTCAGGTTTCTCAGGTTGTAATGCAACAGCCTCTTGTCCCGGCGACTCAACCACAATCGCCAACTAGTGGAATGACACAGGCCCAAACAGGTACAATTACCTCTCATCTTGGTCAAATGGCCAGTATTGGACAATAGCACATGGCTTCACAACCATGGCTGGTGCAATACCAACAACCGCAATTCCAACAAGTGTACCAAGGATCTGAGCAACAAATATTTGCAAATAATGGGCAGCCGTATATTCAAAATGGTCAAAATCAACCGTTCTACAATGGTTATGCCCATTAACCTTACCAAAGTTACCAGCATCAAATGCATTATGCTGGTATGCAAAGACCAACTGCTCAGGCAATTCCGTCCTATCCTGGGTACGCTTCACCAAACCCGAATCAACAGTTACCCTTTGTGGCAACTTTATAGTTACCAGATCTAAATCGGCTAACGAACGATCTAATTGCTTACGCCCCTTGGTGGCCAACGATTCTGCATAAACTTCCGTCAGATATTCCTAAATTTAATGGAAATCCGGGTGAAGACCCGTCGAATCATGTGATGACATTTCATCTGTGGTGTTCATCAAACACCCTAAACAATGATTCGATTAGGCTTCGCCTTTTTTAGAGGATGTTAACTGGTCCAACAGCAAAGTGGTATATCGAGTTACCCAGAGCTTCGTTTGACAACTTCAGTGCCCTAGCCACAACCTTTTTAACCCATTTTCAGTTACCGATAAGGTATGAAACGGGAACAGAACTTCTTACCAATTTCAAGCAAACAACGGCCACTCACATATCCGATCATATTCATGAGTGGCGACGTCGTCGTAGAATGGTAAAAACGTATGTTCCTGATCAGCTTTTAGCTGAATGGTTTATTAAGTCATTATTACCTTCCATTACAGAAGATGTGGCAAAAGGAGGAGTCGTCACTAAAGAGTAAGTCATTGCTCGTGCGTAGTATTTAGACTTGATTTATACCCAGTCTGGCACGCTCTACGATAAAATCCCTGACGCTCCCAGACCGGAATTTTCCGTCCCTCCTCCTCCTAAATCGAACAATGACTCTCATGCCAGCGATGGCATGATTGGTACGACAGACATGAAATCGACAAAGGCTACATCTAAAAAGGCCCGTAAGATTTCTAGTCAAAATGCAAAAGAAGAACTTCTCACCTCAGAAGTAAATGCCGTCTCGACTGATAAAGGCAAAGAAACCGCAACCAGGAGGCAAGAAGAAAAACAAAGGGAAGAAGAAGAAACAGGTGGAATCATCACCTGAAAATTCTTCTGCAAACCCTCCTGGAGATAGGAAGCCAAAAAGTCCATGCTTAATATGTGATGAGGATCATTGGACAAAAGATTGTCCATATAAAGCTGAGCTTAGAAAATTCTTCAAGAATTCAAAAACCTCAGCGGTATTGACCGATCCGTTTCCAAATCCAGGGACAAATCTGGTTGCTAGTGAAAATGCTTCCCTGTCCCAAGTGCTAATGTTGTCGGTTTCGAAACAGCAAAATGATGCTTTGATATCAACAAGGAATAAATATTACGGGAATCCACAGCTGTCGAACAACAAGGATAAAGATGAACCTAGTAGTTCGACAACAACTTCGTCAGAAGTTGCGCCGCCCATCATTCCAGAGCTAACAATAAAACCACCAAAGGGAGTAGTACACAAATCGACATTTAATCCTCGTGCCAAAGCAGCACAACATTATAATATAGTGGAAGATCTAGCCCAATCGCCATCCCAAAAGCAGGATTTATTATCAGCTATAGGTGGGATAGACCCAAAAGATTCTAATCTTGTGTCCTTTAATCACAAAGGATATGATCCTCAGTTACCAGCTCAACTAGCTTTCCTCATTCAAGTGAAAGCCCTCAACAAAACTGTTCATCGAATAATTATTGATGAGGGGGCATCTACATGTATTATGTTGATGAGTTGCTAGAAAACTTTAGGATCTCTAACCTTGTCATGATCTTCAACGACATTAAAAGCATTTGACGGACGAACATATACCCCATATGGTATTATAAGTAACTTGCAAGTTGAACTAGGGGGGAAAACAGTAGAAATAGATGTCGAAGTAATCGACGGAAACCTCGATTACAACATCCTACTGGGAAGACCATGGATATATGCTATGGCTGCAGTTGTGTCGACCTACTTTAGGAAGATTGCATTTCCTTTTCAAGGAGGAATTACAATCGTTGACCAACAAACATTTCTCCCCAATAGTTCCCAAGTTACGGGAAGCATTCAGATGATCCATGGAAGCCCCCATTCGCTTCAAAATATCGTAGTAGGCCTACTAAAAGACCCTATATTAATGGGGAACTTTGCCCTCCCACCTCCAATCAATCTGGCGGAAGTGGCGACGGTAGAAACCTACAATATGATATCTTCGATTCAAAAGATCTCAGAAAACGATATTAACATGGATCATCCGCAGGTATTGCCTCCAAGCCAAATAGAAATATTGTAGCAATCAATGTTTTCGGCATGGAAGGCGGACCCGAATCAATGCTCATCAAGCATTTGGATAGATAGGTCTAAGGAATATGGCACCCCTTCAGATCCTTGGTCACAAGTGCATTACACCGACGAAGGAATTGTTCAGTCAATGATAATTGAAGGGGCACCATGGGAAGATTACCACCATCGTTCCCATCTTCCAGATTGTCAAGAAGATACTCTTGATGACCTTCATCATCCTTGAGTTTTTGATTTCCTATCAAATACTATAAACACGGTGGATTCCGAGCGAAACTTGTCCAATATTGAAGAGACTATCACCATAAATATCTCGACCAAAACAGATGTTGTAGAGAACATTTATGTTGGAAAATGTTGTTCTCCTTCAGAACTGGAAATATATAACGCTCTTTTTTGCAAATTCAGAGATGTCTTCGCTTGGTCATATGATGAAATGACAGGCATTGACTTGAGTATAGTTGAACACGAAATCAAGATGTATCCAGATGTCAAACTGGTATGACAACAACTACGACAGGTGCACCCCAAGAAAGTCGCTGCCATCAAGGCGGAAGTTGAGAAACTTCTCCATGCTGGTTTTATTTACCCGGTTCCTCTAACCGATTGGGTATCAAACATTGTTCCTGTGATGAAAAAGTAAGGAATGATTAGAGTGTGCGTCGATTATAGGGATGTAAATCAAGCTTGTCCGAAAGACAACTACCCTACACCCTTTATTGACCAGATAATTGATGAATGCGCCGGATGTGAAATCTTTTCATTTATGGATGGATTCTCTGGGTATAATCAAATAAATATCCGCCCACAGGACTAGTCAAAGACTGCATTTATTTGTCCGTGGGGCACATTTGCATATCACAAATTACCCTTTGGTTTAAAGAACGTAGGGGAAACATTTCAGAGGGCAATGAATTATGCCTTCCATGACATCAAAAACATCGTTCAACCATATCTCGACGACATTTCGACTCATTCGCGAATGTGGATCGATCATCCGTAGCATTTGAGAGCGATATTTCTATGTTGCTGACACTACAAGATATGACTCAATCCACACAAATGTGTGTTCTGTGTCAGTTCTGCTCGTTTACTTGGCTTTGTAGTCTCGAAGGACGGGATCCGTCTCGACCCCTGTAAGGTTCGGGCAATCATAAATTTGCCTCCACCTTCAAATTTGCTTCAGATATAGAAACTCCAAGGGAAAGCAAACTTTTTGAGGAGGTTCATTCCAAATTACGCCGAACTTGCTAAAGGTTATACACGTCTATTGAAAAAGGAAGTGCCCTTCATCTGGGATCAGGTTGCGCAAGCTTCCTTTGATGCTTTAAAAGAATCCCTAATGAAAGCATCATTAATGTATGCTCTTGATTATCAAAAAGACTTTAACCTGTATCTAGCTGCAGCGGATACAACCATCGTAATGGTTTTAGTTCAAGAAGACAACGGAATTGAACATCCTATATATTATTTGAGAAGGAACTTAAATGTTACAGAAAGCAAGTATTCCTATGTTGAAAAGCTGGCTCTCGCAGCTGTTCAAGCGATACAGAGATTTCGACACTGTGTCCTCTTTCGAAAAACTACCATTTTGTTAGATTGCAACCCCATGACTTATATATTGTTGCGACAGTTGTTGGGAGGCAAATATTCAAAATGGACAGTAATTCTTCAAGAGTTTGATCTGGAATTCGTAAAATCCAAATCAAAGAAATCCCTGTTTTTTGTGGAATTACTATGCGATCTCCCATCATCGTCCAACGATGAAACATTCGAAGAAACCATCGTGGATGAATCTTTATTTCTGATATCTTCAAGCAATCCGTGGTATGGAGATATAATCATCTATCTCCAAACCCAAAAAAATAGGTCTAATACCTCTCGCTCGAAACAAAAACGTATTCGATACCAATCGAAAGACTACATGATCGTCGGTGATACACTTTATCGTCGTGGTGTCGATACAATTCTGAGGAGGTGCCTAACCCATGAGGAGGCCGAAAAAGTCTTGAATGATTGTCATTCAGGCGCGTGTGGGGGGCATCAATCTGGTTACGCTAAGGCGCAAAATTTTTTACGAGCAGGATACTTCTGGCCAACAATGTTCAAAGATTGCATAACCATAGTCAGGAGTTGCCATGCATGTCAAATTTTCGATAGCAAGACCAGAAAACCACCCACACCCCTGCAATCGATAGTTGCTGTTGGGCCATTCGCCAAATGGGGCATTGATTTCATGACATGTAACCCCACCTCGACTGGGGGGCATGGGTATATCATAGTCGTAGTAGACTATTTTACCAAATGGGCCGAGGCGATGCCTACATTAGATAACACTGGTGAAATAGCTGCCCTTTTCTTTTTCAATCATGTAGTCAATAGATTCTGCGTTCCACAGGCTATAGTCACAGATCATGGATCGTATTTTCACAATCACATGATGGTCGAATTGGCTACCAAATTAGGGTTGTCCCACGACAGCTCTACTCCATATTACCCGCAAGCCAATGGACAAGTTGAAGCAATCAATAAAGTCCTGAAGCAGATGCTGCAAAGGATGATTGGACTCCACAAAAGGAGTTGGCACCTAATCCTGTACTCAGCCTTGTGGGCATACCGAACATCGGTAAGAAATGCAACCGGGTTTACACCTTTTCAACTGGTGTATGGTCTAGAAGCAATCTTACCAGTTCAGTGTGAAATCTCGTCCCTCAAACTCGCAGTCGACCTTCTCCCCGAAACTTCAGAAGAGAAGGCTCGTTTCTTGGAACTAATCCAATTGGATGAAACCCGTCGCGATGCCACTTTGGCTAACGAAGCCCGTAAGAAATGTGTCAAGGCGCAGTTCGACAAGAATTTCAAACCCCGTGTCTTCTTAGAAGGTGACTTGGTCTTGCTTTATGACCAGGAATCCGATAAATTGGGAGCAGGTAAGTTCAAGTCTTTATGGATGGGCCCCTATATTGTTAAGCGAGTGTTAGCAAAAGGAGCCTACGAGTTAATGGATTATGATGGGATTCCACTGGCGCAACCCTGTAACGGGTTGTACCTTAAGCGTTACTACGCGTGATTCAGTGTGGTAACCCATATGCTTTTGTTACATTTTTGTTTTCGCTAAGAGTAATTGTTTTGGTCAAGTAATCCGCTTTTTACATTTGTCGCAGATGTCAAACCTATTGGAATCTTTTGTTGGATATGCCAACGGAGCGAGTCGTAGTTCGCAGAATCTATCTTCTGCAGCCTAGGCCATTCTTGATCCAAGCGGCGAGTTGGTAAGTTTCAAAGGGGTATGTATTGGTCGGTCAACAAATAACATCGTTGAATATAGCGCGTTGATAGAGCTTCTCTCTGATGCCATCACACATGGCATAAGCCGACTTGTCGTCAGGCTAGACTCACAGCTCATCATACTACAACTCACTGGTATCTACTTTGTCCGAAATCTAGCTATTTATCGCATGTTCCTAAGGGTCAAGATTTTGGAAAGGCAATTTGATTTTATTCAATATCAGCATATTTCCAGAAACTTAAACACATTAACATATTCATTGGCAAATTATGTGCTAGATATACATTTGCAACATTTATAAAAAGAAGCATTTCATTAGTATTTGCGTCAAGATCATAACTAAAATAAAACTCCGAAAATCAAAAATATATATATAACTGTTTATGGTTTACACATAATGTTCTGTAACCAAGACAAAATTGGTCAAATGACCCAAAACTCAAAATGATAGAGGACACCCTAGTCTAATGATGTTGGTGATAACAAATCACCACCTATGCAATCATGCGTAAAAGCCTAGTCCACCGACTCGGCATGCCGGTAGTATGTCGCTGCAACCTCAGGGGCAGCTCATCGGCCCTCACGTCCGGAATACCAAGAGTGAGGCCTTCGACCTGATCCTGCAATGTTGAAAGAGTCTCGACCACATCAAGGTCGCGAAGGATAGCCCTTCCCACACCCTCTCCTGCTAGAGTGACAACTGGCACTCTCAGGCGTACTATTGGTCGAACTGGTCCAACATCTACATGAGAACATGAGTTTTGATTAGTCCTGATAGAATAAAGCACAAGAAAATTATAAAGAGAAATGATAAACAGAGATATGGTCAGAGAATTTACCGATGACACCCCACTGCTTGCCAGCAGGCAGTACCAAATCTGGATCACCCTAGAAATCCATACCAGCATATGGATACTCAGAAAAAACCATCTCCTGACGGTTGAACCACTTGAAAAAGGTATCAGAAAAGGAAGCTTGGGACTGACCAACATGTCTGGCCATAAGGTCGACCCATCTCTACATCCGTGGCTCAGTCGGTGGAGGTAAACCAAGTGAAACATACTGCGGCTGCATCAGCGGGATCTTTTCCAAGGCGAAAGCTGTCAAGATAGAACCATATCCAAAGTTCTTCAATCTTCCATTTTTCACCTTGGTCAGTTGTTCTTTCATCACAGAGAGTACTGCATCACACCAGTTGAACACCTTTGGTTCAAGGCATTCCAAGATGTACTACATATAAGACCTATTGGCCACTTGAAGTGCCGCACTACCAGCCAGTCTAGAAAAAGTGAACAGAATGGTCCTCAGGGACCTGTCAGTGACATCTCGGATAATGATCTTGCCATCCTTACTCAGCTGAGATCCCTCTCTATAATACATGCGAATGTAATCTCTCACAGATTCACCCCCACGGGCTGGACCTGATAATGACAAAGGGGCACCCTCCCTCGATAAGCCGGTCAAAAAATAGATGTCCACGACAATCAAGGGGATGGACTTGCCCCTAATCTGGAACACCTGGGTGGTAGGATCCCATGCATCGAGAAAATATTGCAACAGGTTGATTTGTTGCCTCATGCAAGAGATGCGGAAAAACTTGAACAGGCCACAGTTCCGCAGTGCATTTACCGTAACCGGATCATGTAAAGCAAGCATGTCCTCTTCTTCATGCTCACGTTCTCACCATGTAAGAGGCATTTTTCTCCAATGAATCTCTGAAACAAACAAGAGAAGAGTCAAGATCCTGATTTGGTGAAAGACAGTCAAAAATTTCCATGAAAAAACTGTGCATAAATTGCCCTCTTTGTGCCCATTGCACCCCCAGTAGTGTTCTAGGTGGGATGCATGCTAACTGACCAATGGCCAAGCCAGCATGCATCGTAGCTTTCAATGTAGAAGAGGTGCGATGAAGCCAGGGCGAGTTTTTAAACCCCAAAGGCTCAGAAAAACCAGAAAACATGCTCAAAATGCAAAAAGGAAAGGATGAAATTAAAGAGCACAGGTTTAGCTCCTACCTGGTCCAAACGGCGCCAAGAATCATCCATAGAATCTCCCAGAATCAGCTAGCAAAAATCAAGGGGGAAAGCACCTCCAAAGCTCCAAGAAACCAAAGTTCGAACGAAATGGTAAAATGAGAGGTAGAAAGCACTTTAGAATTACTTTTCACGTAATTCAAGTAAAATATTAGTGTTTTAACTCATTTTTCAAACATATATTGTTCGTTTCTAACTAGTTTGATGAAGCAATTGAGCAGGCAATACAACCTTTGAAAGAACAAAGTTGTCAATGGTAAAATCAAGACAATCAATGACCATTATATCGAGTAGTTTTAACGTGGAATTCAAGCTCGTTAAAAAATAAACATAAGCAATGAGCAAATGTTCCCCCAGATTTCAAGCTCATTAAAAAATGAACCAATTTCCAGTAAATAACCAACGTGAATGTGTTATCATCAGCCTTTGAAGCCTTGGTCGTGTTCTCATCATCACCTCCACTTTGTTTTGGGTGATCATTCACCTCCATTTGATTGTTTACCCTTTTTGAGGAATAGCTGCAAAGAGTGATCCTGTTAGCCATCCTTGTGACACTGCCGTGATTGGAAAATTCCAAACTTTACCTGGAATTAGATGCTACCCGAATTTATCACTCGTTCCTCAAAAAACGAGTCTCCTTTAAGCTCTTTTCAACTGACTCGTAAAATATGAAAAGATTGCCGAGAAATTAGCCTCTCCAGCTCATTAAAGGGACCAGAAGTGCTATCCCTCCTTTAGATTTTACTCTTTTTGGACTTGAGGGATCATTACACAAAAAGATCGAGCGCTTGTTTTGTTCGGCTTGTTAAAAGTACCGAAAATTCATCCCTTTTATATTGTTTTATACTTTTTCGGACTTAAGGGATTATATGACGAAAAAGGATTATTGGAGTTTTCTTTACGTCCCTTTTTCAGACTCTCTAAAATTGAAAAGGATCGAGTTATCCTTATCGTTAAACTCGTTAAAACTGAATAGTGACAAACTTGTCCATATGGACAAGAACAAGTTGCACTATCACTAGGCTCGTTAAAACATAGCGATGGGTTTGCTCGAAGGGAAAATTATAGAACAAGCATATGTTATCCTCCTCAAGCTTGACAAAAATAAAGAGGTATTGGTCAGCAATGACTGGGGAAAAATTGGGAAGAAAACTTGAAGAAACTTTAGTGGTAGCAAGTCGCTCTTGAACATGACACTTTCACTCTGCATCCGAGTTGGGTTGGGTTGTTCCATTCACTGGTCACATCACCATGGTTCCGTCACACCATCCATATTTGGGGTTAGTGCTACCAATCCATCATGTCAGTGTCGCCGATATGTTCAAGAGAAGTCGCTCAGAGAATTCACCTGAGTCTCACCCACTGCAATACATTTACGCTCCATTGTTTCATGACCACCACCCTGAACCTTATATCACTAGATCGTTTTCACCTCCATTAAAATCATTTACTTCGTTCTGTGTCATTGATGTGGGATTCACTAAGGCCCTCCTATGACGGATCGCTTCTTGTTGACATCATCTCATTATCCAAGAAGTCGATCTAGGAACAACCCTTTCAATACTTTGAAGCTTGCATGCCTCAATGGAAATTTTCTCACTTCCGATGACAGGTTTACATCAATGGCCTTCGACCGAAAGATTTTGCGTGGTGTTCGATGCCAAGTCCCTTATTCACACCACGTGAATTGTAGTGTAGTACCTTGAGGGTCATCATCATTATCAGTGATTCCTCTCGCGCCTGTTAACAGCTTACATCATTGGCTGGTAATTAGGCGATGTCTTTCCATGTTCGGCTCCAAAACACCTCTCACATGGATCGACTTGTACTTTGAGTGAAGATCGAACGAGATTGAAGACCCTAGATCTAGTTTCATCCATCTGGGCTGCAATATATATTCAGGAAAATAAAGACATCAAATGTACATCATTACTGCACAGATAATCATCCAACCTAAGGGATGATGGCTCTACCAGAATCATCAGCCTACACTTAGACGATTGTTTGTCTTATGTACATGAAAATGAATTTATAAAGATGAGCATGGGAATGCCCGCCTCATCTAGATCATGAAAACATTATGAAGATAATGTATTGTATTGTATCTTATTACAGGTCGCCTTCCAGCTCGAAAAAACTTCAGATCCTCATGATAAAGCATTTCACCCGACATCAAAATAGATTAACGACCTCATGCTTTAGGGGGCAACTGTTATAGACGTTTTTGGGCACTGCAAACCCAATCATAAATGTCCATAAACCAAGGGCTCTTAAGTCCCTAAAAGTGTTGTTCCAACCTCTAAAAGAACAAGGTCAACTGATTACATCTTCTCCCAGAAGTTCTCCATGAAAAACTGCTCAGAACTGGTCAAAACTGGACCATCTCACCTGCTCCATGGTCAAAGTGCGCTGCATCCCACCTAAATACACACAGGAGGTGCGATGCATCTTGAAAAGCCCTTCTATGGGGTGCGATGGGCGAGAGTGGACAAATGGCAGGGTCAATATGCAAGGTGGAGGATCATGGAATCTTCCAGAAACTTCTCCTGTGACACTTGCCTCTCTGCATTCGCCCAGGGATGAGTAAGAGATCATGAATCTCCAAGTGGATTCAAGAACTATCAGAGAGAGGACACTAATCAAATCTCAAAAGCTGACTCACCCCCCTTTCAAACATCTATATATGGATCCCTCATCCCAGAGATCCAAGAGGCTGGAATTTTGTATCTTGTAAGGAAGTGTTGCTGGTTTCTTGGTGCAACATCATAATGTTGGGTGATCTAAGCTTTTCATGAGGTGAAGAAGGGCTTTCTTTCTGAGAGGATGATGTTGGGTTAGAACAATTGGTTGTAATCCTCTTTGCTATTCTTGATTATTAATAAAGCTATTCAAGTTTTCCTCCACATTCTTGTATGATTGATGATATATGCATTTGTGTGTTCAATATATATCTGGTCCTATATTGTTTATGATAATAGATCTATGTTCTTGGATAGTGTTATGCTGCTTTGACTCTACAGGTGCTCTTTGAAGCTGGGTAGACGAGGAAGCAAGTGGCAAAGATCTACCAGAAGGGAGAGGAATCAAGCAAGGAACCAAGCGCAAGACAGAGGTTGGTCTCCTTTATTCCCCTCTTATCTATTTCTCATAAAGGAAAACGAAATTGGTTTTAGTTTGTTTGATTCTAAGGTAGCTACCAGCCTTAGTGGGACTAGCATCTCTACATAGACACTAGATTTCCCATTAACAGTTAGTCAGGGCTTCTTGAAAATCATAGCCATAGGGTGTAAAATCATCCATATAGATTTCCACTGCATCATGTACTAATTCAACAAAAATACTCAAGACTGTTCTCTGGAAAGTGGCAAGAGCATTGAATAGGACAAAAAGAAGGACCCTATAGGCAAAAGTATGCCAAGGACAGGTGAATGTGGTCTTATCCTGGTCTTCTGGTCAGATTTGGATTTGATTGTACCCACTGAATCCATCTAGGAAAGAAAAGAACTTCTTCCTTGCCAGGCCATCTAGCACTTGGTCAATTAAGGGTATGGGAAAATGATCCTTATTTTTGGCTTTGTTCAACTCCCTGTAATTGACACAAATCCTCCACATACCATTTTTATTGGGAACTAACACTAAAGGTGAGACCCAATCACTGTCAGAGATAGGGTAAATGAATCCTGTATCTAGCAGTTTTTGCAGTTCTTCTTTGACTATATCTTTAAGAGCTGGATTCATCCTCCTTTGTGGTTTCCTGATTGGCTTACAACCTTCTTTGATGTATATGTGGTGGGTACACACTGAGGGGTGTACTCCCTTCATTTCCTTGTAACTCCAAGCGAAGGCTTGTAGGTTTTCTCTCAACATGTTGCATAGCTTTTCCTCTTTGAGAGCCGAAAGAGATGGATTAATTTTCAAAGTTTTCTCTGGGCCAAATTCTATGGTTTTGACACAAAGTGGGTTGGAATTGACCAAGCATAAGTCAATTGGATTATTGTTTTGGGTTTCCCTTACTTCTTCTTCTAATGGCTACGAACTAGGAGTTGGACTTTGGAGCAGGTGTTCAATTAAGTCATCCTCCTCTTGCTGTCCTCCTCCTATGGTTGCTTCCAAAGCATAAAGTTGGGATGAATAAGCCTCATCTTCTTCCTCCTTCTCGAACTATAAAGGTAAATCATGCTCTAGAGAAGGTTGAGCAGGAGGGTATAAGACTAACTGCTTGGACATATGCCCATTCTTGATGGTCATATTCCTAGCTCTGCAGCTAATGTAGGCGTCAGCTATGGCCAACCATGGCCTCCCAAGGATGAGAGGGTAACCAGTAAGCTTAGCCTTAGGTTGAAGAACTAGGAAATCTATAGGGTACTCCCAATAGTCAATGGAGACCATCACATCCTCCACAATTCCCTCAGGGGCGACTGTGGAACCGTCTGCAAGTTGCAACACTGTTTTGGTCTTCCTCAATGACCCTTGGAGGTTGAGATTGAGCATGGTGTCCTTGGTCAACACATTAATGGCAACCACCAGATCAATCAAAGTTTGTGGGACAATGGTGCCATTGATGTGCACATCTACTACAGGGCTTCCAGGATCCAAATATTTTGGACATATTACATGCCCCAGCATAAAGTCAGATAGCTTCCCAATGACATTAATGGTAGGGGCATCCCTTTTTATTCTTCCTAGATGCTTGAAGAACTTCTCCTTAATCAAATTATTGTAAATGGGAACATCTTTTATTACTTGGAGAAGGGGGATCTTTACACATAGATTTTTCAATTGTCCCAGAAGTGCAAGTTCTTCTGGGTAGGCTAGAGTGGTTGGGCTAATCTCTAAGGAAAGGGTGGATTTACTTTAAAGTTTATTTCCTCTCTTTCTTCCTCAACCTCCCTATGTGGAGAGGGAGGTTGGTTATCTGGGAGAATTCTCCCAGATCTTAGGTTGATCTCCTGGATTTCTACAGCATAAACTGGGTATGGTGCCTCTCCACTATATACCTGTTGAAGCTGCCTATTGTTCGGGTTCGAATTTGGTTGGGTAGGCATCTGGGGTTGCTTGGGTGGAGCAGAGTGTAGGAGTTGTGGTTGTGTAGGTGGTGGAGGCAATAGAGCTAGAGCATTGTTGTATTAGGGCCTCCACCCCTGGTGTGGAGTATTCCACTGAGGTTGTGGCTGAACATAAGGTTGAAATGACTGGCTGGTTGGCTGGAAATGATACTGAGATGCATAGGACCAAGGAGGGGGTGTAGACCAAGAAGGATGAGTAGGGGGTCCCTAAGAAGGTATAGTTGTGGTTTGGTTGGGGTTGTAATATGCATGGGATGACCCTTGCATACCCTGTTGGTATGGTCTAGGCCCAAGAGGTCTCCTTTGGTTGATGTAACAAATCTACTCAGTGACCCCTTCAACTCCTTGATATACAACTTTGAGTCCGGGTAAATAAGGGCACTTATCTGTGTAGTGGTTTTCTTCATAGACCGAGCAAATATCAATGTAGTTCAATAGACATTCGTTCTTAGGATGGCTCCTGGTGCATCTAAGACAAAAAATGGCCAAGGCTTTCTCTGCTTCCTCTTACTTCCTTTTGATATTCATGGTATCCAATTGCAAGGCAAGGGTTTGCAGCATCTCACTTTTGAAATCTTCCAGCATATTTCCAATTTCACCCTGAATGGATGAGTGGGAAGATGATGTACTGGCCATAGGTTGACTACTCCTACCCTTTTTCCTGGCTGCCCTAGAATGGTTTCTAAAGACGGGATTTATATCCTCATAGGGTAATTGGTAGATATCTCCTCCTGCTAACAGATATAAGGTATCCATAAGATCTTCCTTTACTCCTCTGAGCAGGACCAACTTTACTGAGTCAGGGTCAAGTGTGCACCTGGCCCTTTTGTAACTGAGCTAGAATCTTTCTTCATAGTCTTCTAAGGATTCATCCTGGCCCATGGTCATCCTAAAAATCTCTTCTTTAGTATCCTTTGACCTACAGTAGTCCCTATATTTGTTGTTAAAATCTTGCTACATCTAAGCCCAAGTTGTGATGCTATCTTTAGGTAAACCCATGAACTAGGGCAATGGTGTATCCTTGAGGGTAGATGGAAACAGTTTTAACTTTTTCTCATCATCTGTATAGTCATAGGTTTGAAATATAACAACAAACTCAAATAGGAAAGTGTTAGGGTCCTCTGTGGTCAGGCCATGGAAATGAGGTAGGGCAGAGGGGCTTATATTCTTCATCTTGGTGTCCCCATTGGTTTCCCTGATGGGGAAGGCACCCTCAACTCTATCTCTATTCCCCCTGTCATTTTGGTTTTCAACGATTGGTTCATTAGGAATGGGTTCCTCTTCTTCTTCTTCCCCTATAGGTTCTTCAAATATGTCAGGTTGCTCACCTAAAGGATCCTCTAGTTCACAGCCACCGAAGAAGAGAGAAGGTTGGCTGTTGGATGCAGTGGGGGTATTTGGCAAGAATTTTCCTAAATTGTCCCTACTCCTATGAGGCATGAAAGGAAATGTATTTGGAAGATTTTTAGCAAGAAAGTACTTTGCAGAAATGAAATTACTGATTGAAAGAAAACTACTGACAGGATGGAAAGGAAAGCAGATAATGAAAAATGAATGAAAGGAAGCTACTAGATTAATTTTGCAGAAATAAACTAATGGAAGTTAGTTGAAGACTAGAAATAGAAGAAAAGAAAGCAGTAGTCACATTCTACTCTGAAACCTCCTCAGCAACGACGCCAAAAATTGATGAGCACTAGTATTGCAACAAGGATGCTGCAAATCCTGGGCTACCAGCTTTATTATCAACCTAGGGTTCATACAAACTTGGAGGTGATAGTGCTATATGTACAAGTAGAAGTGAAGGTCCTGCCTGTTGTCACTTGTTCATCTGGCAAGAGACCCCAGGGGTTCCAAGGCATATTTCTATAGAGTCAGAAGAAGCTTGATTCTTTGATGGAAGAAGAGAAAATCTATTCTAAGAGAGCTACTCTACTGCACTGATGAATAAAACAACATGTAAGGATAATATCACACCATATCCTAATTAACCATTTAAACAGCTATGCTAAGAAGAATTGCTAAATCAGCACTAACCTAATGCTGCTATCTAAGTTACAAAAGTGAAGAGCATCAAACTAAACTAATGAATAAGAAAAGAAGCTAAACTAAAGTTGTTTTCACATTTTTGGTTTTTTTGGTAAAATCAAGCATGCAAGGAGTTAAGCAGAAGAGCAAGCGAAGATTGAAATCAGCAAAAGGAGGATGTAACAAAGCAGAAGTGCATAGGAACCATTGGATCGATCAAGAACAATATTAATGGGAGATGAGCGGTAGAGGTCTTATAGCAAAAGATTACGTGAATAGATGGATGAATAAGACTGACGAAAGATGAATGGCAGACATATTATTGTAGGAGGCTAAGTGAAGAGATGGAAGAACAATACTTAATGAAAGATGAGCGGTGGAGATCTTATTGCGGGTGATTAAATGAATAGATGAACAAACAAGGTTAACGAAATATGAGCAACAGAGATCTTATCATGAGCGATTTAGTGAATAGATGAACGAAAAGGACTAATGGAAGATGAGTGATGGAGATCTTATCGTGTAGGTTAAGTGAATCGATGGACGAACAGGGTTAAACAGGAGATTGAGTGGTGGAGATCTTATCGTGGGGTTTAAGTGAATCGATGGGCGAACAAGATTAAGTCACGTGGCAAGAGAAGGAAAGAAAATGTGTGGAATGATGGAGCGGGTTTCCATAGGTAGTAAGCAGTTTCTCGCGCGCCCTCAAGGCTGTAAGCGGAATTCCAAAATTTTGCACAATTAGCCTAACTGGGTGACACGTAGCACGAGAAAACCACTTTTCTCACGTGCTTTCAGGCGAATATCGGCCGTGCAAGAATTCGCTCAAGATTGTGCAATAGCCATTGGATCAGGAGGGGTTGATCAATGGTGGAGATTAGCCAAGCTGGTTGGCAATCGGGTGACACGATAGCCGTTGGATCAAGGGTGCAGCAGATAAACAGTGGAGATTTGGAGCGCATAAATTAGGTGGAAGAATTCACGATAGCCGTTGGATTAAGCTAGACAGATTAATGGTGGAGATATGGAGCACATAAAGTCAAGCGTTGAAATGAATCGGATGGTGATTTGTCAGGTTTTCTATGGATTAGACGGTAAGGAGATCTATGGCTATAATCAACTTAAGGCGTGATTTATTGGCTTGCGCTTAAGTATTTCGTGTTGAAGGAAATGTGAATATGAGTGAGATCTATTACAGAAAGAGAGTGATTGAAGACAATAATGATGAAATGAACCAAGTAGTGAATCAAGAAAACAAACTCCAAAGATCATGTGATAACTATAAATCTAAAACACAACCAATCTACTCTACACTGCTATAATGAAATGGCAGCTACTTAAGAAAATGAATGATTAAACCATGAATATATGCGCTATACCACTGCAATGGAAATGCATCTATTTAAGCAAATGACCGATTAAACCATGGATCTATGCTAGCATACATGTATAGTAAAGAGGAGCCTTAGCTGCTAGGGTTGGGCCCTAACCCAAAAGCTTCAGCCCTTTGAATTAACTCAGTGCTGGCTCAGAACAAAACTCATTCTTATTGTCAAAAAAAAAGGATTACATAAAAAATTGTCACAAGTCTTGTAGCTCGAAAATAAAGTAAAGTTTTACACTCAAAAGTCTGAATAAAAATCGAATCCTACTGAGGTCCTAGGCCTCTCTACTTATATGACTAAAGTCTCCAATGACCTCCTTAAAGTTAGGGAGGCTCGGCTCCCAAACTAGAGATAAACTGGTGCTTTGACTTCCACTTGCTCGGCTGCCTTCTAGTCCTCATGATTTGGCTGGTTGCACTCTAAGTTGATGGAGGAATATTCAAATGGAGGGGTAGTAAATGAAGAGGATTTCCCTCCTATAATCCCTCTTCCTTTTCCCATTTGAGTTTTGACCAAGTTCTTTGCCAAAATTCCTTGCTTTTATCCTTTATTCCTGCATTACATGCACATTAGACCACAAAGCAAAATATCCAACTCTAACTCATCTCATAAGCAAAATATAATCAAAAGTATGCAATAAGTTGTGAGAAAAGTTGGTTTGATTAAGCTAGGAGGTGAATTAAGGCCCATATAATTACCCAATGATGAGGCTCATCATTGTGCTAACATGTGTCGAACAATATCAATGCATGTCGAGGAGTGTTAAGGAGTTCCAAGGCATCACAAGGGAGAACTAGGTCAAAATGCATTGAAATGAACAAATAAGAGTGTGTGTCAGGGAGTGTCAGTGAATTCAAGTGTGCCAAGGATGAAGTGTGTTAGGACAAGTTCATAATAGGATTTACAAGAGGCAAGCCTACGGTTGCGATAAGGGGCTTGACAGAGTAGTTTTAGACAAAGGGAGACTTTGTGCTAGGCACAACACTGTTTTTCATTTAGCTATTATTTTTGTATGACATGTGGCACATTTTGGCCTAATTCTCATGTTTTAAACTATTTTAGACAATTGCATATTGTACATTGTTGTGTATAAGTTTTGGGGCACTTGTCTTGTGACAGCTTATATCGTGTGTGTTGTGTGCATCTTATGGTTCTTGCAAACTCTTAGTTAATGCTCTATTGTTTATATGAACTCGACATACATGTGAAATATTGTCTATGTAAGCTATGTGGCTTAGTTTTTTTATGGCCATGGTTAGATGTGATCCTTATCTTGGTAAGTTTGTAAGTGGGACAAGTTGATCTTAGACATGTGTGGCCTAATATGATTTATAGGCAGTTCTTAAGTGAACAAGGCACAATATACTTGTAATAGGCACAATTGGTCAAGTTATTGAGGTTGAAGTAGGCCAATGCCACATGAACTGTAGTAGTTAAGGACTTGATTGAGTTCCCAAGTCGTGAAAAAATTTGAGACTAGTTGTGAGGGTGTGAGTGGCAAGGCATGCTAGGGAATGCCAACATGTGCTAGATAGTGTGAAGGCATGTTAATATGCTAATATGTGCCAAGTGCTAAGGCATGCCAAGATGTGCAAAGGTGTCACAATACGTGTTAGGGGTTTTCATGGCAACAAAAAGGAGAAAAAAGTTAAACTAAAAGTAAATGAATGCATAATAGGATTAATAAGTCATCAATTTACCTTTTCCAAGAGGGTCATGATAGTCACACCAGCACTAGGTGCCAATAGGTGCCAAGTCCCAAGTGTTAGTTCATTATAAGTGCCAAATATTACTTTGTTACTTCTCATCTACTTTCCAATAGTTTATCTCAAATAACTTTTAATATTAAACCACGCCAAAGCATACGAAGGCATCTCAACGAATGCTCAACATGCTAGGACTTGCCAAGTGAAAACACGTGCAAAGTGCCAATGTGTGTTAGGGAGTGATACACATGTTATGAAGTGGTAGGGCATGTCAAAGAGTGCTAAGGTGTGTTAGAGAGTGCTAATGCATATTGAGGAGTGTCAAGGAGTACTAGGGAAATGCAAGGGAGAACTAGGTCAAAATGCATGGAAGTTAATGACTATGAGAGTGTGTCATGGAGTGTCAATGAATGCTTGACATGCCAAGGAGGGAGTGAAAAGGTATTTTAAGCACTGGTAAGGCATGTTATGGAATATCAAGGCATGCCAAGATGTGCCAGAGTGTGCTAGAGAGTTCAAGTGTGTGTTAACATGTGCCTAATAGTGCTAAGGCATGCCAAGACATGACAGATGTTAAGGCATGCCAGGATGTGTAGGGTGCTAGGGTATGGCAGCATGTGTCAAGGAGTGTCAAGGAAACATAAGGAAGAACCATTTAAAATACAAGTAAATGAGCACATAAGAGTGTTAATAAGTCAAGACTTTATCTTTTTAAAAAGGGGCATGCTAGGCACACTAATAATAGGTTCCAATACATGCCAAGTGCCAATGTGTGCCAAGTGTTAATGTATGCCAAAGTGTTCTAGGTCATGCTAGGGACTACAGGGCATGCCAACACATGCTAGGAGAGTACTATGCTATACTAGGGCCTGCCAACATGTGCTTGGATGTCCTATTCATGGTAATATGTTTTAGGTACAAAGACATTCCAATACATGTGAGGTGCCAAGGAATGTTAGTGTGTGACAAAACATGTTAAGATGTGCAAATTAGAGTGTCGAGGAGTGATACATCTCTCTCATTAATAGAATTGAAAATGCCTTATTATGTATTAAACAATATAATTCCTACACACACTAGTGGAACTTTATCTAAATGGAATTTTTTAGATAATAAACTTAATAGAGATGAATCATGCGTTGACTCATAGGAAAATTATATTCTCATTACTTGAGGGAAATGATACACATTAATTACTTCTTAACAAATTAACTGACTCTAACCACTATGGCCTTAAACACATAATGAAAAAGTCTTAACAATAATGGTCTTAAATCATTATCTTTTGACAAAAATATAGTAGCATGCATGTCACATCATAAAAAATTCATTGGAATGATCAATGATGACGAACATTTTTTGACCATCACCAAAAGTAACCAAAAAGAGCATTGGTGAGGGTCAATAAAAGATCGTCACTAGAAGTGTCACCAAAGAGAGAATTAGTGATGGGCCTTTAACAACCCTCACCAAAAGTATCACTAAAAATGGCTTTGGTGACAAACCTTAAAGGATCATCACTATATGAACTTACAATAACACTTTTTAAGGACCGTCACCATATGTGACATTGGTGACGAACCTTAAAGGTCTGTCACAAGCATGACCCTCACCAATGACCTTTTTTATTGTAGTGGTTAGTCCTTACTTGGTGGAAAAGTGTGGTTTGAGTAAGGAATTGCATGCAGATTCTTGGTTAGTACAATTAGATACAGGTAAAAAGAAACAACTTCATCATTGGGTAAGAGCTTGTGCATTTTATTTGAATGGTATTCCTACTACAACACATTTGAATGTATTATCGTTGGGTTCATACAGTATGTTTTTGGGCATGGACTGGTTGTATCTTCATAGAAACAACGTAGATTGTTGTGACAAAGCCATTGAGTGTGTTGATGACAATGGAGAACCAAGAGTCTTAGAAGGTAAGAAGAAATCTACAACAGTTAGGATGGTGATGACTATGCAAGAAAAGCATAGTCGTAGGAAAGAGAGCAAGTTATTTGTAGTGAACATTTATGGTGATAAGGGTAAGGAAGTTGAGGATATAGATTTGTTGAGAAGGTACCCAGTTTTGTAGTAGTTTTAGGATGTGTTTCCTGAGGACATTATAGAGTTGCCACCTCATAGGGAGGTATAATTTTCCATTGAGTTAGTGCTAGGGGCCGCTCCAGCATCAAAAGCACCTTACAGGATGAGCACACATGAGTTGATTGAGTTAACGTTGCAACAGAAGGAAATGTTGGAAAAGGGATACATCAAGACGAGTGTATCACCTTGGGGCGAACTAGTACATGTATTGATTACATGCAGTTGAACAAAGTGATGATCGCGAATAGGTACCTTTGACGATGATTGATGACTTATTCGATTAGTTGAAGGGAGCAACAATGTTCTCAAATATTGACTTGAGATCCAGATACCATCAGGTACACATCAAAGAGGAGGACATTTACAAGACTGTTTTTTGGACAAAGTATGGACATTATGAATTTGTTGTTGTTCCATTTGGCTTAACTAATTCTCTAGCTACATTCATGTGCTTGATGAATAGTGTGGTGTGTACAAATTCTCACTGGAGATCACCTGATAATGCAATGTAACTAAAGCAAAATACTTGATCTACTTCTACTATCAAACTTGTGGAATCTTAATCGATTTGAGCAAGATCAAACAGAACACATATAACAGAGAAGAAGAATCAATCACACATGAAACACAGAAGAATACTCTAGGGAAAGCCTCAGCTAAAAACCCCGCTATCTGTATTATCATACAAGTGGAAATATCTCAGGATTACATAAAGCTTGAGCTCTCACAGCTATCTAGCTCTCAGTAGAATCCCTCTCACTACTCATAGACAGACTAGAGAACTCATATGCATTTCCCTCTACCCTCCAAGCCTCCTATTTCCTTGTGTTGCTTCTAAGGGGTGATCCTATTGTTACCAAGTGTAACAATGATCACTCACATTGATCTCACACCCTGTAAAACTACGAAATCCTCAAGGAACCGTATTCCTTCTGCATGGATGAGTTTCCTTTATAGGAAAATACCTCCAATTGATAGTACAATATCTTTGTCTTTAATCTCAAATGGGCCTTTGTCTAAACTGACATGCATGAGTTATTTATGAGAGAATATTCAGTTATCTGGAGTACACTAGTTGCATGCATGCATGCATTAACTGACTGAACTCACAATCAATTCCACAAACTGTTTGGAACTAATCTAACTAGACTTAACTCAGTTAATTGAGCTAACTAATGACAACTCAAATACAACTCATCCTTATCTCCTTAATTAAGGGATAACTTCCTCAATAAAAGGGATAACTGTTGCATGACTTCACAAAGACTTCTTGCTTGAATTTCTCAAATTAATTAACTCAAGATGAATTAACTAATTATTTTTCAAGCAGCTGGTGAGACTAAATTCGAATTTTAATTTGCAATTCTAATTCAAGGACAAATCAAAATTGGAATATTCTGAACGTTATTTTTAGCATTTCTTGTTGTTATTCTCAACACTCCCTCTCAACAATAAAGGAATTCAACTCGATCCCAATCTTGAACCTTTGGAATGTTCTGCATGCAACAATTCTCTCTAGTGTTGTAGCTCCAACAACTCCAGAAACAAAAAAAAACATCAAACCTGAATCAGAATGATGCCTCTATCATCAAAGTCTCTGACTACTATTGCCTCTATCGACTAAAAACTTTGTGCTTCTTCTAACTTAGCCTTTCTACACTGTTGTCAATCCTTCTTTGCGCTCTTCAGTATCTGACTGCTCTAGCCTCTATCACTTTGTTCTCTGACTGTGTCAATCCCACTGATTCCTCCTGCTACTATGTACTTTTGGATCCCGTAGAAAGGTACGATCCATGAGATAAAACCTCTCAATGAACCCTGCCCAATTTCAGCCTTCTTGGGACTATCACTTCACATCGCCCCACCTCACACCTGGAGGTATGGCTGCATGTGATTCCTCTGCTGACTTCTCCAATTTTTGCTCCTCCACAATTGTTTGAGGTTTCTTCTGGCACTGCATGTTGAGAGGTAATTTACTCTCCCTCTCAACCACCAAGTCTCTAACATTGGCCTTTCTCCTCAAGGCTTTGCATGCATCTTGAACATCAAGAGCATACAGGTTCTGTACTCATGAACCGATCTGTTTCACCTGTCCCGTGGTGATGTGTCTAAGGAAAACCTTTCCCTTACTGAAGACAACATCGTGGTCTTTTTCCTCCAACATCACGATCAATACCAATTTCTTCTTCAGTCTAGGCACATACTTCACATCTGTTAAGGTGATAGAAGCTCCATGCTCCCTCTCAAAAGAAATTGTGCCCACTCTTGAAACACTATACCTTTCATCGTCACCCATCTCTATGAGTATCTTGAGGTCTTTCTCCTCCAAGGTACTGAATAAACTTTTATCGCTGGTCATGTGGAATGAGGCTCCACTGTTAAGAAACCAACCACAACCCATCATCGAAGACACCATGCATGCGATGAGGGTGAAGTCCATCTCGAACTGAGAGGCTAATGCCTCACCTTCAGATCCTTTCGAGGATCCCTTCTTGGACTTCTTCGATGGGCAATTAGTCACATAATGACCCATCTCATGACAATTAAAGCATATCACTTTAGATTTGTCACCCTTCTTCCCTCCATGAGAAGAATTCGATTTTGGGTGAGAATCCTTCTCCTTCCCTTTCCTTGCCTTACTCGCTAAGGCAAAATTTTCTTCATCTTCCTTGGATGAAGAACCATCTCGAGTGTTCCTCCTAATCTCCTCCTACATGATATCTAACCACAGTCATTCCCAATCCGGCAGTTTCTCTCTTCCATTCACTGAGTATTGGTAGCTATGCCAACTCTTAGGAAGATCGAGGAGAGCAAGACTCACCATATCATCATTGGTTGTCATTATTCCTACACTTCCAAGCTCATATTTGTAGGTGGTGAGCTTGTTAAGGTATGCAGAAATAGTGTTGCCCTTTTCACACTTGATTTTTCGAAGCTTGTCCTTGAGCACCAGCTTCCTCTGGCCGCTATTGTTCTAATATAGGTCCTTCAATGTCTTCCACATTGAAAATGGAGTCTCCTTCCCATGGAGACTCGAGACAATATCGTCTCGAACTCCCTCAAGTATGATCCATCTTGCCCTTGCCACACACTTCTTCCATTCAACCAACTCTTGTGCATTAGCTGCAGCTGGCTTGGGGATTTCTTGATCAATGAAATCCTTCAAACCATTGTCTTCTAATATTGCTTCCATGCGATCTTTCCATGCTATGTAATTTGAGTTGCCATCCATACCATACTTGAGTCTCAAGCCATAGAACGCCATTGACCAACCTGAAGTATGAGATGAATTTGATTTGTACCTTCAATCCTGAACTTCAAACTTTGAATTTCCCTTCTCAGTATACTGTTCACACCTTCGATCACCCTTGCTCCGATACCATGTAGAAATTCTCACTGTAGATCACTTGATAATGCAATGTAACTAAAGAAAAATACTTGATCTACTTCTACTATCAAAATTGTAGAAGCTTAATCGATTTGAGCAAGATCAAACAAAACACATATAACAGAGAAGAAGAATCAATCACACATGAAACACAGAAGAATACTCTGGGGAAAGCCTCAGCTAAAAACCCCACTATTTGTATTATCATACAAGTGGAAATATCTCAGGATTACACAAAGCTTTAGCTCTCACAGCTATCCAACTCTCAGTACAATCCCTCTCACTGCTCATAGATAGACTAGACAACTCATATGCCTTTCCCTCTGCCCTCCAAGCCTCCTATTCCCTTGCACTGTTTCTCCTGGGTGATCCTACTATTACCAAGTGTAACACTGATCACTCACACTGATCTCACACCCTGTAAAACTGCTCAATCCTCAAGGAACCTTATTCCTTCCGCATGGATGAGTTTCCTTTATAGGAAAATTCCACCAACTGATAGTACAATGTCCCTGTATTTAATCTCAACTGGGCCTTTGTCTGATTTGACATGCATGAGTTATTTATGAAAGAATATCTAGCTATCTAGAGTACAATAGTTGCATGCATGCATGCATTAACTGTCTGAACTCATCAGTTCCACAAACTGTTTGGAACCAATCTAACTGGACTTAACTCAATTAACTGAGCTAACTAATTACAACTCAAATACAACTCATCCTTATCTCCTTAATTAATGGATAACTTCCTCAATCAAAGGGATAACTGTTGCATGACTTCACAAAGACTTCTAGCTTGAATTTCTCCAACTAATTAACTCAAGATGAATTAATTAATTATTTTTCAAGCAGCTGGTGAGACTAAATTCGAATTTTAATTCATGATTCTAATTCAAGGACAAATCAAAATTGGAATATTCTGAATGTTATTTTTAGCATTTCTTGTTGCTATTCTCAACATGGTGTGTCCATATTTGGATAAATTTGTTATTGTGTTCATTGATGATATACTCATATATTCTAAAAATGAGGAAGAACATGTTGAACATTTAGCAGTAGTGTTGAGGTTGTTGAGAGAAAATCAGTTGTATGCTAAGCTCCACAAGTGGACTTTCTTTCAAACTGAGGTACACTACATGGGATATGTTGTCTCCAAGGAGGGAATTATAGTAGATCTAGAGAAGATAAGGGCAATCATGGAGTGGGTATCTCCTAAGAGTGTGGATGAGGTGAGATATTTCATGGGTTTGGCAGTGATCTAGAAGGATCCAAGAGGATTGATCTAGAAGGATCCAAGAGGATTGATCCAGGTGGATATCTAAAGTACCAGTGGCATGGTGAGAAGGCTCAACTCAAAGTGATAGAATCTCAATAAATTTAGCTTCAGATCGAAGTGCTCGTCTTCCTGATTCCAACGGTGTGAACGACACTCGAATCCGAGCTCATATGAAGAAGTTAGAGAAAGTCAAAGTTCAAGTTTGACTTGGATAGGTGGCAGGAGAAAATGACGTGGTAGAGTCTTCAATGAATGGGGAAGCGCCAAGTGGTAGGTTACCATTGGCCCAACAATTCACTGATTGCAGAAGTCCAAATTCCTTGGCTAAAGAATCGACCCTAGCAGTCCCCGAGTTGCGATGCGATAATCACACATCATAGAATGCAAGCAGAAAAGGGATAGTGTTAGGGAATCGGCCCAAGAAAAGTCAGGTTGCGATTGTGATATCGTAGATTGCATATTGCAAAGGGAAGAGGTTAACTAATTGGCCCTGGCATAGTCAGGTTGCGATTGCGATATCGCACATCGCACATCGAGAAGGGAAGCGGTTAAGGAATCAGCCCCGACAGAGTTAGGTTGTGATTGTGATATTTCACATCACACAGTGGAGTGTCTCAATAACAGTACCACCCTCTGGTTCTGTCAATTGCGATAACGTCAATTTATCAGATGAAATACAGTATAAGGTGTGGTTTCCAAAACTTGTCGGGTCCGCTAGTTCGTAAATCGCATATTGCACAACGACCCATTATGGAGAATCACCCCTACTTTGACCAATTGCGATTTGTGATATTCTATCAGATCTAATAGATTTATGTGTTGCAATTGATAGCTCGTCGGGTTTGCCTTTATCGGAGAACACTTATTTCCAAGGATTCAGGACTGTCTGCTGGTTTAAAGCGCTGATTCTCTATGTTATCTGCCGGGTTCAGGAGTATGCACTAATTCATCCGCCGGTTTGAGGTTAATGCAAAACAGTCTGTGAACTATTTCCGATGGATATTTTTCCATGTTTAATAGGTTGTTATTCCATATCCAAGAATATCTATTTGAAAAAAACCTGCCTACTAAGTTTGTCATTTGTTGAAACTGTCTAGTTTATGAAGGAATTTTCCCACCAGAATATAAATTAGGCTATCCGCACAGCGGGAGGGGGGAGAGCAATAGAGAGCAACATAGATTTATAGAGTAGAGTAGCATCACCTGTTCCTGGTAGGTGGCCGTAACCTTACCTCAGAAATCAGAAGGTTCCGAGAAGGTGCAGAAAGCTCTTTTATCAGAATTGGGTGTTTGGATAGGTGATTATGCACGATTTTTCACCAGGAAGTCAGTGGTGTTGTCTGTTTCTAGAGTTGGGCTCTCCATTTGTCATCTATCTTCTAGATTGGAGGTATAAGGGTGTTTATGTAAAATATTCTTGTACTTCTTCTCTTTTCATGCCATTTAATGAATGAAGGCCTCCCCACTATTGAGCAGGGCCTGGAGATGTAATCCAAATTGGATGAACTCCGTAATCAAATCTTTGTGTCTTGATCTCATGCATGATTATGTCTATTTTATCTTCATTTGATATGCTTATGTTTCATGGGTTTTAAGTGCTCTATTACATGTAATTTAATAATGCATCCATAGCAAAAAAATCATGGATCAAGTGGTATCAGAGTAGGGCTTATTTGATGTGAATTGCATGAGTAAAATAACCAGAAATAATCCTCAAAGGACATGCATCATGAAGAGGAGACATGGTGGATGTTGACTCTTGTTGGGAGGAGAAGTAGTTTTTTTGCTGTTTAGAATTGTGACCATGAATGATTGAGTGTGCAGCCATGGAGAATGATAAAGAAATGCATGAGACCTTCTTGCGAATGTCCAAAATGGTGGAAATAATGTATGGCGCGTATGAGAAAAGAAGAGAGGAGGAGATAGATAGATCGAAGAGTGATAAGTCATCCACATCTTCCGGTGCTTATGCATCTTGTTCATCGCCTTCCCCGAATGAGGAGATTAACCATAGACTTCAAGAAGGGAACGCTAAATTAAGAAGGCTACTGTGAGAAGAGAAAGAGGAGAAGCAGTGATTGTAGCTTCAGTTGCAAGCCACAAATAAGGCCCTGGAAGAATTGAAGCGTAACAACTAGAGTCTTCAAGAAGAGCTTGCTGAATTAAGGAGGCTTCTACAGGAAGAGAAAGAGGAGAAACAGAGGTTGCTATGCCAGCTGCAAGATAAGAACAAGGCCTTGGAAAAGCTGCAATGTGACCCCCGTGAGGTAAAAAGCAATTCTTCGACTCCATGTATTTTTCTTGATGTTCATTTTACTATTTTTGAAAACCATACCACAGGAATCGTCTCCAAACTGTTAGGGTGAATGGGGTATGAGGGGAAGGGCCTCGGTATTAATGGCCAAGGCATCATAAACCCCACCAAAGTAGAGGAATTACCCCATCACGTAGGACTTGGTTATGTTAGGAAGGAGGTTGGGGAATGCGCCAAAAGAACCAGTGAACCAACAACGACAAACAATGAGAGGTGTTTACACCTAATCATGGGGATTGGGTGAACAACTATAATTAATGGAGAGTCGTCAGGAGATGAAACTGAATAGTCACTCCCTCTTGTATATAATAATGAACAACTTAAATGAATAATACAATTTCATTTGAGGAGTTACCTCTTGGCCTGACATGGTATCAAAGCCAACCTCTATTTTTATCTTTCCGCATTGTAACTCCTATCATTTCCTTACCCTCTACCTCTTTTCTTTGCTAAATCTATGCATTTGGATAGACCATCCACATTCAATGCATTTTTTAATTATCTTTGCGATGACTGCAATGATTTCTGAGTTGAATAACTCTCATAGAAGTTGTTTGGAGTGGACCTGCAAATAGTAGTTGAAGTCATTGAAGCCTTGGAGCTGAGAGATGGAAGATGTGCGTTAAAAGACTGCGAGTTGGGTCGAAACCTAGAGGTGTTGCGGTGCTTGGTAAGTGCTTTTAGTAATCAGAATTCATTATCAAGCTCATACATTGTAGAAGATTGATGGTCAATGGCATATATGTTGAATGCATGAAGTTTTTAGTCGATTGAATGGCACTGTGTGATGGAGTGATTGTGTTCACTACTCTATCATTGCCATATGCTATACACTGGAGTGACTGTGTACGCGGTCCCCTCGGCTCCCACAAGTGTATTCACTGTACACCCTCTCCTTCCGTTTCACCTCTGCGCACTCTTGCGTTGAACCTTCAGATACATCACTCCATAACATTGTCATAACATACCTCCATCCCACTCCGGTTTCATTGTTGTGTTTGGCTCCCACGCTATATATCCCGCTGTCATAACATACCTCCCTCACCGCTCTGGTTTCTCAGATCCCGCACAACGGTTACCTAAATACGTTGTTCCATATACCACGTTGTTCCATATATATATAACGCTGGTATACATACAACATTGTTTTCATATATAACACTGTCTCATATATATGTTGTTTTCATATATACGATGTCCCATATAACACATTGTTTGGCTCCCATAACGTTGTTTTCATATATACAAGCTGTCCCATATATCACCTCCCCCAAATTATCCCTTCCCCATATACCACCTTCCCTAAATATTCCCTCCCCATATATTACCTCCCCAAAATAATACCTCTGTTTTTAATATATCAGAGTGAAATTTTTAAGCACCAGAAGTGCATTTTTTATATATTGGCAACAGGGTACATTTTTTTTTAAAGTGCATTCATTGATATCAATTGTGGGAGTGGTTCTCACCGAGAAGGCAAACTATCCAGAATGGTTGCGAAAATCAAACACACTCTCATTTTTAATGAGCTGTTGAAAGGAGTGTGTGTTGGAAACAGAGACAAAGAGCCAGAATAGCCTACCTCAGACAAGGAATTCTCCATTTGGGAAAATAAGAACATCGAGGCTTATCCATTGATTACAACATCACTAAATGAAGAGGTGAGTCGCCATATTTCACCATTTTCAAATGCTTTTGAAGCCTTACAAAAAGTAAAGGAGCTCTATGACTCACACTCTACACTTGAAGTTGTTCAACTCATGATTAGATTGTTCACCCTTGAATTACAAAATGATGATCCTCTTTCTCTTGCATCAGAAGTAAAATCTATTATGTGTGATATCAAAGTCACTAATGTTGAACTGGACATTCCTCTGATAGCTTTTATCAAGGCACTTTATCCCACTTACTCAAATTATCTTGAGTCATTGCAAGCAAATGGAAACCTCAAAGATATTACCTTTGACCCCCTTGTAAAAAAATTTGCTGAAAGAGAGAAAGATTTTGGGAAGAAGATAGCTCCTCAGTCTTCTAAAGAGGTTGTGTGTCTTTCACATAGAGAGAAGAATATTGCTCAAGATTATTCCAGAGGAAGAGGTGGTCGAAGAGGAAGAGGAAGAAATTTCAGTGGCAGGGGGCACAAACACTCTCAAGGAGCAAAGTCAGATTTGCACTGCATATGCTGCAAAAGAGATGGATCACATGATGCATCCACATGCAAGTTTCCTTGGGATAGAATTGGGCAGGAAAGAAACCAATCCAAAGGTAAATGACAAAGAGAAAGGTAAAGCACCTGAATCTGCTCACTATGTTGTGGCACACTGTAATATTGGAGTAAATGAAGACTTATTTAATGCTTCACTTGCTTCTTGGAAAAATGATTGGTTGCTTGATTCAGGAGCAACTTGCCACATGACTTTTAGAAGAGATTTTTTTGAAGAATTTATTGACAATGTTGATGGAGTAGTATACTTTGTAGACAAATCAAAACTCAAGCCATCAGGGCTTGGTACAATCAGGCTTAAATTGTCTGGTCTTCCAGACATTCTTCTCCATCATGTTTTATATCTCCCACAGTTGAGGAGAAACTTTCTATCCTTGGTCCACATCTTCCAGCAAGGACACTCTGTTCATATGTTAGATGGCAAGCTTGAGGTGAGAAAAGCATCGAACCACTCACTTGTCATGACAAGGATAGAAGAAGAAAGGCTTCTCAAGTTGTAGGGTACCTCTGCTCGTGCACAAAATTTCTCATACAATTCTCATTATGAAGAAGGTACATTTCCATCAAGTTTATTATGGCATGCTAGATTTGGACACTTGAACTATGACAACCTCCACTTGTTGAAGAAAAATGGTGTTACTGGTTTGCCTACAATTCCTAGGAAACTTAAGCAATGTGATTCTTTCATTCTAGGAAAGCATAGCAAACAATATTTTCATGATTCACATTCTAGAGCACATAGAAAACTTGAACTCATTCATTTAGATTTATGTGGTCCAATGCTTGTTCCTTCTACAAATGGAAATAAATATATGATGACATTTACTGATGACTACACCAGAATGTGTTGGGTTTATTTATTGAAGAACAAATCTGATGCTTTTCAAACATTCAAGAACTTTCATACATGGATTGAAAATGATGCACAATCTCATATTGGCTCTATTCGCACTGATCATGGAAAAAATGAATTTCAAGACTATCTTCGCCAACATGGGATCAAACATCGATCCCCAACAGAACTGAGTAACTGAAAAAATGAATGTTTTTTCAAAAATGTAGAATTGATGTTTTGGGCTGATGCAGTTCTATGTGTTGTATATGTAAAGAATAGATGTCCTTCTAATTCTATTAGAAACAAGAATCCTTATGAAATGTGGTATGGGCACATTCCTTTGGTAAAGCATCTCAGGGTCTTTGGTTCCACATGTTATGCCTTGATACCAAAGGTACATAGAAACAAACCTGGTGCAAGAATTCGTAAGTGTATCTTCCTAGGGTGTTCAAACACCTCCAAAGCATACTGTCTCTATGATCAAGTCAATAAAAAGTTTGTTGTATCTAGAGATGTAATCTTTCTTGAATCATCCAAAACTAGCAATGTTGTTGAGCAACAACTTGATCTCTTGGATAGATTCGCAAATGAAAAATCATTTCAAGAATTTGATAATCATATTCCACATCTTGAAGGGGGGATTCCTATACTAGATCAACCTGTGGAATCTTATTCTGAAGCACTTTCTCCCCCACATGAAACTCTAACAACAGATGATACTTTGAGTGATGTGATTGATAGAATTGGGAGACTCAATCTTGATTTAGTCCCAACTCAATCAACAGAGTAGCCTGGACCATCTCAGAAAGGTCGTCCAAGTGGCTGACAAAGACACTTGAAAGTGTTCATCCTAATGAAGTTGGAAAGACAGGAACTAGAAATTCAACCCAACAAAATGGAGGTGATGTAGATGACTCTGATTCACCTGTTGATATGGATGTTTCTTATGATTGTGAATTGAATTTGTCTACAAATTTTGAACCAACTTCCTTCAAAGAAGTTGCTTCCCATGATGAATGGAAAGAAGCAATGCAAAAGGAGTATGATGCCTTGATAAAGAATGACACTTGGAAGCTGGTTGATCCTCCATTGGGAACCAAACCAATTGACTGCAAATGGGTCTATAAGAACAAGTATAAAGTTGATGGCTCACTTGACAAGCATAAAGCCAAGCTTGTGGAAAAAGGTTTTGCACAGAAGGAAGGGGTCGATTATGAGGAAAATTTCGCCCCCACAACATAATGGGCTACCATCCAGACACTCTTTGCCCTAGCAGCTTAGAACGGTTGGAAAGTCCATCAACTGGATGTAAAAACTGCTTTCTTGAATGGAGATCTAAAAGAAAATGTTTTTATGTCCCAGCCTGAAGGATTTTCTGTGAACGGACATGAACATAAAGTATACAAACTTGCGAAATCCTTGTATGGTCTCAAAAAAGCTCTACAATCCTGGTATGAAAAAATAACTAAGCATCTTCTGAAACTCAATTTCAAACATTATGATCTTGATGATGCAACTTTGTTTGTCAATAAGTTTGGCAAAACAGTTGTACATCTTGTGGTATATGTAAATGATCTTTTGATGACAAGGAACAATGAGAGCCGCATTGCATCCATAAAGAAGGAATTGAGGAAAGGTTTTGAATTCACTAATTTGGGGTATGTTCGTTACTATCTTGGTATTGAAGTAACTCAACATTTGAAGTCCATATTCCTTTCCCAAAAGAAGTAAATTGGAGATCTGTTGAACAGGTTTGGCATGACTGAATGCAATCCTCTGACTACTCCAATGGAACAAAACTTAAAGTTCACATGCATTGAAGGAAAAGAATTTGAGGATGCAACAAAATATAGACAGCTTGTAGGAAGTCTTAACTACTTGACTACTACCAAACCAGACATTTCATTTGCTGTTATAATCCTCTCCAGGTTTATGCAAAAGCCTTGTGAGGGACATTGGTCTGCTGCAAAAAGAGTTCTAAAGTACTTGAAGGGAACTCAAGACTTTGGACCCAAGTATACACAGGTGGGTGACTTCATCTTGATTGGATACTATGATTCATACTTCGTTGGAGACAAAGAAACTGGGGTATCTACTTCGGGTTATGCTATGAGTCTTGGATCAAGAGCTGTCTCCTAAAGATCATGCAAACAACCAATTCCTATAAATTCCACAATAGAGGTAGAATATGTGGCAGTAGCTGAGGCAGCAAAAGAAATTGTGTGGCTCAGGAAAATTCTGGAAGATTTGCAGGTAAAACAAGTACAATCAACTCCACTCATGATTGAAAATACCTCGGCAATAAATTTGGCCAAGAACCCAAAGTTCCATGTTCGAACAAAGCACATCAATACAAAATATCATCTGATTCGACATCATGTTGAGGCCAAAACAATCCATCTTCACCATTGTTCCACTAATGAGTAGATTTCAGACATCTTCACCAAAGCGCTTGGAAGAGAAAAGCTTGAAAGATTTAGAACGATGCTTGGACTCAACAACATCCCTTTAGATCAAGGGGGAATTGTTGACACCTAATCATAGTGATTGGGTGAACAACTGTAATTAGTGTAAATAAATAATAGAGGAAATGGAGAGTCCTCGTGAGATGAAACTGAACAGTCACTCCCTCTTGTATATAATAATGAACAACCTAAATGAATAATACAATTTCATTTGAGGAGTTACATCTTGGCTTGACAAGAAGCCCTCATCAGTTCTTTCCAAATCGACCGTGGAGGTAAAATATGTTGATTTCTCTTCAGTTTCATATTCACATAGTATAATTTCTATTGGAAATGTGGAGATACCCATTACAGGGACAAACATGAGACTCCTTACCAAGATGAGGTACAAGGAAGAAGAAGGACTTGGCGTTAATGGCCAAGGCATAACTCAACCATTGGAGGTTGAGCAAAGACCTTGATTCGCAATGTTGGGGTACACTGAAGGACATTGCTCAAATATGTTAGAAGCTTCCACAACATTGTTGAAACCGTCAAGGAAAGAGGATGATGGGAACACATCACCATCAAACTATGGTAGTATGCATTACAGAGAAAGAGCTTAGGCAAGCTCTTGTTTCCATGATCATACCAGAGACCAACAGGAAAGGTACAACAAATCTTGTATTCTAATGTTCATTTTGATTACAACCATATTGTTAATAATGAACGAAAATCATGGCATAGAAAAACTTGCAATTTTTGTGGATTGCATAACCATGTGTTTGTTGAGTGCTGGAGAAGAATAGCAGCATGAAAAGGGATGAGGCGTGAAAGACCCTATCAATAGCAGGAAAATAACAAGGTAAAGTAGATCTAGAGGAAGAAGGCTTATTGTAGTCATTGCGACAGAGGTGGTCATCAAAGAGCCACGTGTTAAAGGCACCATGCAGAGTAGCGTCACAAGGACAAAGAACCCGTGCATGAACCAGGTGAAACAGTTGTTCAGCCAATGAATGCACCACAAGAAGATGACCCAGTCACTTTGATAAGTGAGAGATGGTTCTTCTAGGTGTGATAAAATGTCATGGCCTTATTTTTTCAAATCATGTGTTTCATTTTAAATTGTAAAAGTGATGATGTGTTTTCCATCACTTGTTGCAGCAACAATGATGTTTGGCCTTATTTTTTGTTTCATTTTAAACTGTGAAAGTGATGATGTGTTTCCATCACTTGTTAAAGCAACAATAATGTTTGGCTTTATTTTTGTAA
The DNA here is from genome assembly GCA_031772625.1 of Pinus tabuliformis. Taxonomy (NCBI): domain Eukaryota; kingdom Viridiplantae; phylum Streptophyta; class Pinopsida; order Pinales; family Pinaceae; genus Pinus; species Pinus tabuliformis. The sequence goes on from CM062809.1 coordinate 1,072,977,973, forward strand.
ATCATGTGTTACAGTGATGATGTTTTTTACATCAATTGTTGAAGCAACAATGATGTTTGGCCTTGTATTGATAGCTGGATTATTGTTTCCATCTTTATGTAAACTTGGTCACAGAGTATGTGTTATAAACTTGTGGCAAGTATCAGATGCTTGGCTCATTTTTTGTCATATAGAGAAACATGTAATTTGCAAGATATTGTACTACAGGTTTGCAGGGGATGCAGGTGTCGGCTCATCACTTATGGATTCGCAGGAAAAAGGTGAAGGAGAAGGAAGGATAACTTGTTAGGAAACTTGTGGTGTAGACAATGTACAAAGCAAATGTAGATTATTTAATGCTTTTTTAGGAGGAAAATCTTCTCTTAATGGGGAGGATTGATTTAGGAGGGTCCAAGAGGATTGATCCAGGAGGATCTAGGAGGATTGGTCCAGGTGGATCTCTAAAGTACCAGTTGCATGGTAAGAAGGCTCAAAACACAAAGTGGTAGAATCTCAATAAATTTAACTTCAGATCGAAGTGCTCAATGTCATGATTCCAACGGTGTGAACGACACTCGAATCCAAGCTCATATGAAGAAGTTAGAGAAATTCAAAGTTCAAGTTTGACTTGGACAGGTGGCAAGGGAAAATGATGTGGCAGAGTCTTTAGCGAATGGGGAAGCGCCAAGTGGTAGGCTAACATTGGCCCCATAGTTCGGTGATTGTAGAAGTCAGAAGTCTGTGGCTAAAGAATCGGCCCCAGCAGTCTCCGAGTTGCAATGCGATAATCACACATCGCACATCGCAGGTGGCAAAGGGATAATGTTATGGAATCGGCCCTAATAGAGTCAGGTTGCAATTGTGATATCGCACATCGCATATTGCAAATGGAAGCAGTTAAGGAATCAGCCCCGACACATTTACGTTGCGATTGCGATATTGCACATCATACATCACACATCGAAAAGGAAAGTGGTTAAGGAATTGGCCCCGACAGAGTCAGGCCATGGTTGCAATATTGCACATCACACATCGTACATTGTAGTGTCTCGATAACAGTACCACCCTTTGGTTCTGCCGATTGTGATAACATCGATTTCCCGGATGCGATACTATATAGGGTGTGGTTTTCAAAACCTGTCGGGTCCACCGGTTCGTAAATCGCATATCGCACAATGACCCGCTATGGAGAATCACCCCTACTTCGACTGATTGGGATTTGCAATATTCCATCGGATCCAATAGATTTATGTGTTGTAGTTGATAGCCCGTCGGGTTCGCCTTTATCAGAGAACACGTATTGCCAAGGATTCAGGTTTGTCCACTGGTTTAAAGCGCTGATTCTCTATGTTACCTGCCGGGTTCAAGAGTATGCTCCGATTCATCCGCGGTTTGATGTTAATGCGAAATGGTCTGTGAACTATTTCTGATGGAGATTTTTCCATGTTTAATAAGTTGTTATTCCATATCCGAGAATCTCTCTTTGAAACAAACTCGCCTGCTAAGCCTATCTTTTGTTGAAACTGTTCGGTTTATGAAGGAATTTTCCCACCAGAATATAAATTGGGCTATCTGCGCAACGAGATGGGGTAGAGAAGCATAGAGCATCGTAGATTTACAAAGTAGAGCAGTAGCACCTGCTCCTTGCAGGTGGCCAAAACCTTACCTCAGAAACCAGAAGGTTCTGAGAAGGTGCAGAAAGACCTTTTATTAGAATTGGGCATTTGGATAGGTGATTCTGCACGATTTTTCACCAGGAAGTCAGTGGTGTTGTCTGTTTTTAGAGTTGGGCTCTCCATTTTTCATTTATCTTATAGATTAGAGGTATAAGGGTGTTTATGTAAAGTCTTCTTGTACTTCTTCTCTTTTCATACCATTTAATGAATGAAGGCCTCCTCACAACTGAGCAGGGCTCGAAGATGTAGTCCAAATTGGATGAACTCCGTAATCAAATATTTGTGTCTTGATATCATCCGTCATTATGTATCTTTTATCTTCATTTGATATGCTTATGTTTCATGGTTTTCAAGTGCTCTGTTACATGTAATTTAGTAATGCATCCATAGAAAAAATATCTCGGATTAGGTAAGCTACTATAGGAGGTTCATCAGGAACTTCTCGCAAATTGCTTATCCTATCACATCATTTCAAAGGAATGGTAAGAAGTTTGAATCGATTGAGGAGTGTGAGGCTAGAATTGAGAAACTTAAGCAGTTGTTGATGCATGCACTAGTGCTACAAATTTTAGATCCGTACAAAGATTTTGTGGTATGCGCAGATGCTTGTAAGGGAGGACTTGGTAGAGTCCTTATGCAGGATGGATAGGTGGTATGTTATGAGTCCCAGAAACTAAATGAGAATAAGTTGAAATACCTGACACATGATTTGGAGTTAGTAGCGATCATACATGCATTGAATATGTGGATACACTATCTTCTTGGCGGGATATTTTTACTTATGACTGATCACATTGGGTTGAGAAATTTGTTTGACCATCTGAATCTGAATGCTAGGAAGGCTAGATAGTTGGCCATGATCAATGAGTTTGATTTCGAGATCAAGTACATCAAAGGTAAAGTGAACAGGGTGGGATATGCCCTCAACAGATTGGTACAGGTAAATTACTTGGAAGCTACAAGATCCTATAGGAGAGACTTACAAGATAGGATCTTGCAAGCAGGTCAGCAAGATATCAAGTATATGGATATTGTGCACAAGTTGCAGCATGATGCTAGTACAGGTACAAGTGTAGGTATAGGTACAAGTTAGTACAGGTACAGGTGGAAGTAAAGGTAAAGGTATAGGTACATGTGGAGGTGCACAAGGTATGGATTATTGTCTTACAACAGATGGGTTGGCCAGGTTTCGAGAAAGGATATATGTATCATATAATAGTGAGTTCAAGACATTAACTGCTACAACTGATTGTGATTCCTAAATGGAAATGGGAGATTATTTCCATGGATTTCATCATAGGATTTCCTAAGACAGTGAAACAACATCATTCCATCATGGTCATTGTGGATAGGCTAACAAAGGTTGCACACTTCATTCCGGTGAAGTTTATGTTCTCAGCTAGTGATGTGGCACAGGTATTCATCTGAGATGTGGTTAGACTGCATGATGTTCCAAAGATGATTGTGTTAGATAGGGATGTGAAGTTCACATCCAACTTTTGGAAGGAGTTATTTGCAGGTTTGGGCACAGATTTGGCCTTCAACACAACTTATCATCTGCAAATAGATGGATAGACTGAGAGGGTTAACAGGATATTAGAGGCAATATTGAGGATGTATGTGATGCATCAACAAAGGAAGTGGGAAGAGTATCTCCCTTTGGTAGAGTTCGTATACAACAATGATTATCAGAAGTCATTGAGGATGAGTCCTTTTGAGGCATTGTATGGGGAGAGTTGCAACACTCCCACCAGTTGGAGTGATCTTCTTAGCAGGGTATTGATTGGACTAGATATGTTGGCATAGATGGAACAGGAAATGCAGGTGATCAAGAAGAATCTAAAGGCAGCACAGGATAAGAAGAAGAGTTATGAATATTGGAACAGGTTGTTCAAGGATTTCTAGGTTGGGGAACCCTTTTACTTCTGCATCAAACCGAAGAAGAGCTCCTTGCGGATTGGATCATGTGCCAAGTTGGCACCACGGTTTTGTGGACCCTTCAGTATCATTGAGAGGATTGTTGGAAATACTGAGAGGGGGGGTGAATTGGTATTCTTTAGCAATTAGCACATTTAAATCTTTTCATATCATTAGTTAATCTTCAATTATTATTAACGTTTATGTAGTAATAATAGTAAATAAAAGAACACAGTAGGAACAATACTTTTAGGTGGAAAACCTCCTCCGGGTCAAAAACCACCAAACACTTTTCTAATAAATTATTTAATCTTCATCCCCAATTGAAATGAAAGCAATACCTTTCTACAATTCTAGAAAATCATTCTTCTCCAACTCCCACTGGAAGGACACCCCAATGCCCTGGTTTCTTCAGTAATCAACTAAATGGATGCCCCAACACCCTAGTGAGCCACAACTCACCCTAACACCACCCTACCACCCTGAAGTGTTCACAGGACCCAACTTGTAGGTGACTTCATACACCTGCCGAGCACATCGCTACCACCGTATAATGACTAAAATAAGACAAGACCGTGGATTCCCAAACCAAGGACAACAATCCACGATACAATAATATGTACAATGATTTTCTTGTACTTGACCAAATACCCAATCACTCTATGACCTGTAACCCAACCATGACATCATCCCAACAATGACTCCTATACCTCCCAACACTTCCTCTTTGACTCTAGGCAAAATGACTCTTTCACAAAAGAATCTTTTACAATATTTACAATGATGACCTTTTCACAAACGACTATTTTACAAGTTTACAGTCATGACTCTTTTACAAATGACTTTTTACAATGATGAATCTTTTATAAATGAACCTTTTACAACTTTACAATGATGTCTCTTGACCTTAACAATACTTCACGATATCTGGATGGCTTTCATGTCTTCAAGGATGTCCCATTGAATTTCTTCCTTTGATTTGATACTTCTGCTCTTGAATTCTTGCTTGATTTTGTACTTGAATCTTCTTCTACCTATATGCAAAATTTGTAACCAATCCCAAAACAAAACAAAATACCCTTCAACTTACCTTTTCCTGTAAAACACATGTAAGTGCATAATAATGGATAAATACAAATGAAAATTACAATGTGTACCTGAAGTGTGCTTATCACTTTTGTTGTTGACTTGTTGCAGCAGTAGACAAAGACTCCCACTCTTGATATAGGCATGGACTCTATGCAAGGCTATATCCAAAACTGACCTAAAGATATATACGATAAAAACTGATGATAGACCCTTTTTTCTCATAGTTTAATTCCAGTTTTCCCTTCCTACATGTATGGATTCCAGTGATATGCATTGGTGTCAAACCTCTTATAATGTTTATTTCCCTCTAGCAAATGAACATAATTTAACCTTTTCCCTCTTTCATAAAGGTTTGTCATGTTGAGTACCCAATTTCTTCTTAGTGGTATGCCTTTTAAGCATTTATTTAGGGGAAACATTCTATTGTTTGTCATCAGAACCTTTGCAATCAATTGTTTGCTTGGAGGCTTATCCAAAATTGTTCACTCATCATTCTTGAAAAACACATTGTAGCCCTTTTGCATGACCTGTCCAATGCTTATGAGGTTCTGCTTCAAATGAGGGACAAAGTAAACATCTGAGATGAATTTCTTGTCCCCCTTCTTTGTTAGGATATTAACTCTTCCTTTTCCCATGAAAAAAACTTTTCTATCAGCCCCTTGATCCAGGTATGGGTGTGTCAAAGGACCCTTCCAAGAAATTTTACTTTCTTGATGTGTTAAATTGCATTTTTAAAATAACATAGATGAATACATGTGCATGCAAGAAAGAAAAGGAGCATGACAATCATCAACAACATAAAAAACATAAGCCATTGATAACAGAGTTAGTTTAGGAGGGACTGTGTCTCCGGGCCCTAGTGTCAAGATGGTGTAGGCCGTTGCATTAAGTGTTGTCAATAGTGATGATGTGCATAGAGGTGATGTCACTATCGTACAAGGAAAATGCCCTCGTGCAGGACTGGCTCCAAGAGATGTTCCACTACAAGAAATCTCAGTCAAAAAGACTCCTATGAGTATGACATAAACTCATGCATGATGAGCATCCTGCCAACATGGCATAAAAGGGATCTCAATGCAAACATGCATGAAGACAACATGAGTATCCCATCAACATACAATAAAGGGATCTCAAAACATAACATGACAAATCATGACAACAAGTACATCACATAGAATACTCCACATCATATCAAGCAGGAATAATGAAAACAAGTAATAAACAAGATCCTTCATCAACATCAAACAAGGATCTATGGAGCACAATGCATAGAAAAATTAGTACATGAACACACTGCATATACCTCACAACCAGGGCCATCTGAAGAAGTGGATGTCAAACTGTTGAAGTTGTTCGTGCCATCGATCTCACGACATCGAATCTCAGGGAAATGGCTGCTCGCACATGAATGCTGACAACTGCACTCCACTTAGAAAAGTGTCTGAATAATAGAATGATCAAATGAAAAATCTAAATGCACCATTAGATTTTTGGCGTCGAATAGTGCAAAATCGACTGTCAAATTTATTAATTCTGAGACATTGAGAATCTTGGGCTCAAGGAATCTTTTAGATTCCCCCTAGATTCCTCAAAGATTCTCCTCCATGGGTGGACTGAAAATCTGCAACTCAAAAGGTGAATCTGCCCTCTCCATTGTGATCCCTGTGGAAAACTGTGAAAAACGACTATAAACTTGACTATATTCTGGCATGGAGAAAAATTACCTCAGGAAAATTTCAAGGATCATGGTTCTGCGTCATATTTCTACAGCAGTCATGGTTCCACATCCATACTGAAAAATGGCAGAAAAATGAAAAACCCCAATGGAGAAACGGGCATCACCATTGTGTTCGTGGCATCGAGAAGTGCTGAAACGATATAAAATTTGTCAAAATCTGACAAAGTAAAAATTCGGCCCTCCTGCAAAATGCTGCCTCGAACTATGTGCACTGCCTCCTCTGCCTTGAAATCCGTGTCCACTCTTGGTTCCTCCATCTGCCTCCCCAGTGCACTGAAAAAAACTGGGTTCTTATAAAAACTCTTGGGCAGATATTCCAATGAATTTAGTTTGGCAGGTTGGTAAAGATGGAAAATGGTTGAGGAGGGGTCGGGGGATCAAATCCCGCCCCTCCCTATTTTAACACATTATAGTTTTTTGTGTTTTAAATTGGGTGCATTCGTATTAAATTTTGGGTTGGTGTTTATGGTTGTTACAATTAAATGTGGTGCATTAAAATTTGGTTACGTTTGTACCGTTCATCATGGGTTCATTCAAGTGGCTGCCCGGTGGGGGTTGACCCACGTGGGCCAGGCGGGTTCAATCCCCGCCAGCCTCCTCATTAACTATGGCATATACATTAGTTTGTTAGGGGTGTGGGGTGGTGGGGGTGGTGGCCCACTGTTGGGTAGTAGAGGTTCCGCGTAACGGTTTTGGGACAGAAAGCCTAGAAATTAGGAGTAAATCACTGTGAAAACTCCGAAGTATGCGAAGCGTGAAATGTAAAAGGTTGACTCAAAGGGTTGTGTTATCACTTAAGAAATGATTTCTAAATTTAGAGCATCAGTTCTATTCCAAAGGATTGGTGTTAGTCTTGGTCTAGTCTTTCCATGGTTGCTTTAGTGTCTAAGATCTAGAAAAGAGTCTTGTTGGTATGGTCAAATAGGGTCAACACTCCATTCTTGCCCATCACTGGTCCCACATCACACATTATTTCCATGTGTCAAGCTTGTGTCAAGGTTTACATTTTACATTTGTTCCTAAGTCATAATGTTAGATGGTGGTTAAGTCGCTTTTATGGTTTTTAGAGTCTAAGTCATAGGGTTAGAGTCTCATTTCCATCATCAAATAAAGCTCAACAACCTTGTTTTACACTTTATGGATCTCATATCATGTTTTGAAAGTCATGTGTTTAGCCATTTTGGAAAAAATTTGAAACTTGCTACGAATCCACGTTTTTGTAGCGCAGACAGTGTAAAAAACCAGTTTTGCGCTATGAAATCACTGAACTAGGAGTTTTCGTAGCACGCTACGAAACCCCTGAAAAACCCTGTTTCAGCATAAAAAACTCTGTTTTCTGCGTTTACTAGTCAACTTCCAGAAGGGGTCTTGAGCAGCTGAGAACTCAATTTTGAAAAATGAAAGAGGATTTTCTTCCCAACATACCAAAATACAAAAACCTCTTTCAGTTTCTTCAAATTCGTTCTGAGGTGGGAGGAATTTATGGTTAAACTTGCGCTACGAAATTGCTGAAAGTCAAACTTTGTCTTCTGGTTTTAGAAGTCTTTTTCAAGATCAGTTTCTGGTCACAGGAAAAGGTATTTTGGAATTATGAAGGACATTTCTCTTAATCAACTCTCCAAATACAATAACCTATCTCACTTTCTTCATAAGTGTTTTCAGTTGGGAGATAATAAGCTTTCTTTGAGACCCTAATTTCAGAGAACGGATTTTTCCTATTTGACACGTGTTTTTCAAGGACAGATTCTGGATAGCTGGAGAAGTGTTTTAAAAAACCAAGAGAGGTTTTTGTTCTAGATGGCATGGACTACAAAAACCTCCTTTATTTTCATAAAATATGTCATGAGTGAGAAGATAAGGGCTCTGTCCCACGTGCCAGTTTCAAGGATCCTAAGCCTAAAAACAGGGAAACATGTTCCCTAATTTCTAAGATTTGTCATCAGCAGTCATGTGACAACGTGGGTGGCTTCATCAAATTAGACTTCATGAGGTTGCAACTGTCAAAGAATGCATTTAAATTTTTAGATAATGTTGTTGTAATCATAATAAGGAGTTACACTCCTAGTTGTATTAGGTCTCTAGGACTGCTAGTTAGCTGTCAAATGCATTTAAAGGTTTGTTTTATGGTTAGAATAGGTGTCACTGATGGAAAATTTGAATTCCCCTCATGCTGGAGGAGGAATCTAAGTCATGTAATGAACTCTATATATTGGAGAATATGTGATGCACAAAGGGTTGGAATTTTTTGTAAAGAACTCTCATATGGTGCTTTTGTGTAAGACTCTGTTTTAGTGTAATACAGTGATTTGGCTTTGCTTCTCAGGATTTAAAAGGAATTCAATGATCAAAATGTCTTATGGTTCTCCTCTTCTCATTACTTACAGTGGTATGAATGTATGATTACTTAGAATTCATTAGTTATGCTCTAAATTCCTTCATACATTTGTAGACTGTGTTTTCCTTTCTGCTTCTGATGTACTCTCCATGTGTTGAATTCTAGATGCCCTGACTTCCATGTAAAGCTAATATTATTGTCATACTGAAGCATTTCTTGACTCCATAAGCCCAATGGATGTTTATTGATTGTGTTCAACCATTCATATTTCTTCACTTGTCTCATAGAGTTAGCCATCTAATTCATTATCAAAATCTTTAATCTTGTGAGAGAGCCCTCTCAGGTTGGGGAGGCTAAGCCTCAGCCAAACGTTGGTTTGAAAGAGTTACACAAGGTCCCCCTGATCAGCAGCCTATTAGGGGTTGATTTTGTGATAACAGTTTGTTTGCACAATAAATAATGTAAACTAATAGGGAGTAAGTTGGTCCATGGACCATAGATAGGTATAAATAGAGCACGACTCTATGGGGGGAAAAGGCAGTTCTTGGTTGGGTATGATTTTGGAGATCTGAAATGTAATGGGTGTATGAAAAGAGCATTCTAAGAGCATCGATGAGTCTGAGTTGAGGGTTTGGGTAGAGGATAGAGGCTCTGCAGCTGTGTGTGTAGAGGCCTGGAAGAGTCTGTAGCTGTGTGTGCAGACCCCTGCAGTTGAGAGCGCAGGGCAAATTTGGATGTAAGGGTGATAAGTGGAAATAAAGATAAGTTTCTTTTGAATTCTGTGTAAATTATGAACTATCACAACTCTATTCTTTTATGGTTAATGAAACTGTTTTGATCTGCACACATTGAGTACTTGTGAATCGGGTTTAATCTTAATATGCGAACTAAATGAAAGAAGTAAATGTTTGCTTAAAGACCTCTCTATGTAGATCTAGGTTATAATACTTAATCGAATAAATTAGATTTGTAATCAGCGCGGTAAGAGAAAGCTAAGATTATCTGGATCTGCACAGATCTAGTGCAATGCGAAGCTACAGGACGGTGCGCGAACCTCTCAGACCACATCTAGACATCCCAAGGGTGCGGAAACCTGGTTCCAGCACCCTCCCCTGCTACCTCAGGTGAGACCTCAGTCTGTGCTTCGTGGGCTGTTGCCAAAAGGGTCGGTAGCTGCGGGATTTGCTTGGCTAAATAATTCTTTCGAACCTGGGTCAGGCCCATATAAGCCAACAAATGGTTCCGTTACTGGGACTGGGATCTACCTAAGGGGTGTCTGGTGTGGAACGCAGAGAGAAAAATGTTGAAGGATTGAAGGAATCAGGGACGGTAATAGATCAAGGGTAACTATGGCAAGCGCGATTCAGTTGCCGGTATTCAAGGGAGTAGGAGGCGAAGACCCGGAGCAATTCTGGTTTGTGCTAACATCAGTATGGAACACACAACAAATCACGAATGATAATATCAGGAAAGCTACCTTAGTCAGCGCACTACAGGACCGAGCGCTGACATGGTACATGAAGTATTCAAGTAGTAACCCAACAACGGGGGTAGCGGAAATCCAGACCGAATTAAAAAAGGAATTTAGCCGGCCGAAGTCAGGAAAACAGTCGGTCGTAGGATTCAAAGAGATTGTAATGATGCCGGGTGAAACTCCATGGGATTTGGATCAAAGGTTGAAAAGCACTATCCGCGAGGCCAACATGACACTGACAGATGAGCAGCACTGCGCTTGGTTCATCGCATCATTAACGCCATATCTAAAGTCAGCTTTGTTACAACAAAAGATCTCAACCCAAGCTGAAGCGCTGGAGGTAGCAATGCGGCTGCACAAAACCCCAATACCAGACCTAGGGTTGGGAGTTCAACAAATTCAAGCGCAGGTCCAAAATTTATGCTTGGAAATGCAGAAGTTAAAACAAGAACAAACACCGCGCTCAGAGGTCCAAGAGGAAGTATGGTGTGTAAGGTGTAAGAGCCAGGGACATGATAAATATCACTGTCTAGTCTTAGTGAATTTTGTGGTAACAGGGGGACCAACACCATTGTGACCAGAGGCACAGGCAGGGTCGAGCATAACCATACTACTATGGTGCGCAATTTGTCAGGTGGGAGGAAAGCACAACACTGATAACTGTCATCTATTACCAAAATACAATCAAAGCCCCCAACAGCTCTTTTGTAACTTTTGTAGATTAGTGGGCCATGAAGAAAGGGATTGTCATAGCTATCAAATGTTGATGGATCAGTGATATGCCTATGCAGACGAAGGTGTGAAGTCAGGATCCAGCCGTGGCAATTGCGCGTGGTGGGTTCCAAAGGCATGGTCAGGGACGGGGAAGAATAGGACCTGGAAGGGGTCGTGGGCAGTTAATCTGTTAAAAATGTGGAGGACCAAGACATTACGCGTGAGATTCCACCAACCCAATGAAAATTTCATGTAGCTATTGTGAGTAATTCGATCATGAGCTGCTATACTGTCCTTCGTTGATAGCACAGATTCAGGAAAAGAGGGCAGCGCAACCAACAATGACCCAGAATATGTAGATGATGAGGTCCAAACCCCACGAGTAAGACCCCAAGGTCAACATGGTGCTGAGGAGTGGCACATCCACCGGAGCAGATGGATAGATCCTAGGACGTGATAAGGGGATGTATCTGGAAGCTCGGGGGAGTTTCGTGGAGGTCTCTACCATAGGTAATAGGGATTAGCCCAAGACGGACAAGGATCCCTTGATGATAACTACCTTTTTAGATACATGTATAAAATTGCTTCACGACAATAGGGTGGTTAAAGGCTTACAGGAGTTGATAAATAGGTGCATAGGGTGGAGTGAGCCTTGCGTCATTCGAAAGTTGGGAAGACATGCATCGCAGACCAGAAGGGAAATGCTGTTAATAGCATAGATCGATGATTATGAGATGGAGCAGGTCATTTTGGATCTGGGCTTAGATGCCAACGTATTGCCGAAACAGACATGGGAGCACATGGGTAAGCCTACACTACAATGGTCCCCTATCCAATTGCGGATGGCAAATCAACAGAAAGTGCTGCCCATGGGAAGGCTGCAAGGGGTGACGGTAGACCTTGATGGCGCCAGTACCCGCACATATTTTGAAGTTATTGAGCTCATGGATGAAAATATGCCCTATCCTGCGCTGTTAGGAATAGATTGGGCCACCGACATGAACAGAGTTATTAATCTAAAGAAGAGGACAATGATATTTGAAACAAAGGCGCTCCGCATTGTTATTCTGCTAGATCCGGCTGAAGGACTGCGCTACATCAAACCAGTGCACAGTGATGATGAAGAAGATTGTAGTTACAGAATGACTACCCAGGGGCGAGGATGGGCCAAGACATTGGAGGATAGAATAATATCATGAGGGGATGGAGAATCCGGTGCTAATGATTCAGATGAGGAAGACGAGCGGTGGCACAATCGGTTGAATGGAGTAACCACGCTACACTGCAACATGGTGACGAAATCGTTGTACTGTGTAAAGGCCCAGGATCGTGAATTGCCAAAGTATGATGGGTTGATGATGGTAGATGAATTTCTGACCAAATTTGAAATCGCAGTACCGGAGCACCAATGGTTTGACGCGATGAAATGGGCACTGTGCATGATGCCTGCGCGATGGTGGGGCACACATGAAGGAACGTTCGAAGATTGGCATGCCTGTAGGCGTATGATGAAGATCAGATTTGGGAAGCTGGAAGTACGCATAATAGAGAAATACAATGGATGTGATGACCCATGCATGCACCTTACTAGATGGACCAAAGCCTATGGAGAGGAACCTCAGCCAGAATGGGTGCACTTATTTTATCACACCTTGGATGTCATTCCCAGAAATTGGTATACTGAAGCAGAGCTCCAGCACGACACAAGCGAGTGGGATATCTTGCACAAAGGGTTCTTAGTGACATTCCTCTTTTAAGATCAATGGATGGACCTTGTAGATGAAGCGCACCAACTAGTAAAGGCCGCCATTTTCAAGACGCAAATAGAAACAAAGGAACTTGCGCAGCCCGATTGGTCGCGGCAGCTAAGCCAGACCCTTGCATGCTATAATTTCGAGGTAGAAGATGATGAGGATGATCCGTGAAATGTCAATAGTTTGAAATCAGAGGGAAGCTGTGAGGTGCATGGACCCGAAATCGAAGATCCTGATATGATGGCGTCGTTGAAAACAAAAAAATTCAATATAGGAACCGAAGAAGAGCCGAAGTATGCAACACTCGGGGACTATTGGGACAATGCTACAGTAGAAAAGGTCGTCAAATTGTCCATGAATATCGAGACTTGTTTCTAACAAAGATCACAGAACTAAAAGGGATCCTAGGGGACTTGGGAGTGATGAAGATAACATTGAATCTAGATGTGAAACTAGCAAGCAGCGACCCTACCGATTGAATCCAAAATATAAAGCAAAGGTCCGTGAAGAACTGGACAAGATGTTGGCAGCAGGAATCATTGAGCCTGTCAAGGAGTCTGATTGGGTAAGTCCAATGGTTGTGCAGGAAAAGAAACAGAAGGGTGAGATTTGGATCTACGTGGATCTCAGGAAGCTCAATGATGCCTGCATAAATGACCCATTTCCAACACCATTTATAGATGAGGTACTGGAAAATGTGGGGGGGCAGGAAGCCTACTCGTTCATGGATGGGTTCTCAGGATACCACCAGATCAAGATCACGCCAGAAGATAGGAGTAAAACAACGTTCGCCACCGAATGGGGTTGCTTTCAGTACATGGTGATGCCCTTTGGTCTGAAGAACGCGCCGATGATATTTTCATTAATAGTGGTAGTAGCATTCAAATCATTTATACACAAGTTATTAGAGGTCTATATGGACGTCCGCCATTATCTGCTGGGAGGTCACTTTAAGATGTATACCGATCACTCAGCATTAAAATACCTCGTGAATAAGCCTGTGTTGGGGGGGCGTATCTGTCGATGGCTGCTATTATTCCAGGAGTATGACTTTGAGGTCGTCGTCAAGCCGGGACATCTAAATGCAGGCCCAGATCACCTGTCCCAAATTGAGACTGGTGAAGAACCCACAAATCTAGAAGACAGACTTCCGGATGCTCAGCTATATGCGGTGTGCGTAGCGGATGGTCATTTTGAAGATATAATCCATTTCTTAACTACAGGGACTGCGCCGCAGGGATACTCCATTCAACAGAAGAAGGAATTGGTGATATGCGCAGTAGACTTCACTGTGATTTCTGGACATCTCTACAAAATGGGCAACGATGAGATCCTGCATCGGTATGTCCTTGAGTTCGAGCGAGGACAAATCCTGGCCGAAGCCATGGGTGGGTTGCTGACAGACACTATGTGGGTCACGCCACAACCCAGAGGATACTCTGCACAGGATTATGGTGGGCCACTCTACATCAGGATTCGAAAGCCCACTGCCGAGCCTACAACGTCTGTCAAAGGACGGGGAAACCATCACAGAGAGATGAAATGCCGCTCCAACCGCAGATGATGATACAACCATTTGAGAAATGGGCAATCAACTTTGTAGGACCTATTGAGACTTGAGGAAAAATAGGCACGCGCTATATCATCATCGCAACAAATTATTTAACTTGATGGGCCAAGGCACAACCAGTTAAGGACTGCACGGCTGTGACAGCTGCAAAGTTTTGTTCGAAAATGTACTCACAAATTTTGGATGTCCCAAAATTATCATGAGTAATCAGGGAACGCATTTCCTAAATGATACAACTAGCATGCTCACAGAGGAATTCCAGATTTATCACCAAAAGAGTATTCCATACCACCTGCAAGAAAATGGGACCGTGGAAGCATTTAACAAAATCTTGGAGACCACACTGACCAAGGTCTGTAATGCACAACGTAATGACTGGGACTTGCACATCCCTCCTATGCTATGGGCATACCGAACTACGTGCAAGAAGTTGACAGGCCAGACACCATTTTGGTTAGTCTATGGCAAAGAGGCTGTTATGCCTATGGAATATATTGTGCCTAGTCTGCGGATCACGGCAATCACAACTATGGCAGATCGCGTGGCTTTGGAGGAACGGCTCGCACAGCTAGAGGAACTAGAAGAGGAATGGTTTTTGGCTGGGTTCCATCAGCAAGTATAGAAACAGCGAGAGAAAGCATGGCATGATCGCCATATTAAAGTGCGCACATTCAAGGAGAACGATTTAGTACTGCTATACGATAGTAAATTTGAAAAATTCCCCGGAAAAATCTGAATGCATTGGTTGGGACCCTATGTGGTCAAGGAAGTTATCGATGGGGGCGTGGTTCAACTGGCTAAACTTAATGGAGACCTCGTCCCAGGCCATGTGAATGGCTATCACCTGAAGCTCTACACGGGCGGGTTGGCCGCCTGACTAACTGTTCGAGGAACAGTCTCACCGCTCCAACTAGTTGAAAGAGAGTGCGAGATGGTAAAGCAGTCTAGAGGAAGGTGCGAGTACCAGGCCACACGATAAGCTATATCAGTGATAAGTTGATGGTCACGCGATCAGAAGTGTGGCGCTGTGTGGCTACGAAGAAAGGTGACTGTTTCTGTCACTATTCATGACATAATGTCTGCATTATGGCCAAAGGGAGCAGGTGCTGGGCAATTAAGAATGGAAGTACAAGTCAGATATGGCATGAGCCACCACAGATTTTACATGAAAACGCTACGATAGGCAGGAATCAGTGGATTTGAAATTTGCATGGCTTATAAATCACTGAGGGGCATCCACTGGGTGACATACACTCCTGGAAAACATACATTGGGTATCGATATGGGGCTGTTCATTCTCTCTGCACAAGGAGTGTGCCCGAGGATAGTGATATGGCTATTGAAGAAGCAGGACTCTCTAAGGGGTATGGTGGTGACAGCTGCAGGCGTCCCGCAGATGGCAGCATCAATGGTGGGGGATGTACTGGAAAAAGGGAGACACAAAGCAGAATTGGTCCGGATGCCGTCATTCCACCCGGGGGTTGGTCGACGAACTACAACAGAAAAGTGAAAGGATCAACAGATGGAGACCATGAATAGATATGCAGATACTAAATCGGCTTTGCTGTCTCTTCAAAATTGGGATCTTACAGACAGCAGCAAGGGTCTTGCAAAATTGCAACACAGGCTGCAATAGACAGCGCTAAGAGAAGATACGAAGGTCAGAAGTGACTGCGGTGGTATCAAGGGATCTTGTAGGTGGCTTCCTCGCTCACACTAGAATCCTATCAGGGTGCATTTTGTGTTAGCTGAGTAGAGCAAAATGAGCATTATCGGTTACAAGAAATGGGAGAAATAGCGAAGCCGGAACTAGACGAAGCATTGGAGGAGACAATAAAGGAGCAGTAGGACGACAAGTGTCACTCAAAGGGAAGTGAACTGTGAAGCCAAGGAAGAGCATCTCGCCATGCTGGCGAGTGACTCGGAATGAGTCACGATGATTGTGTTTGGGGACTATTGGGTAGCAGAGGTCCCGCATAACAGTTTTGGGATAGAAAGCCTAGAAATTAGGAGTAAATTATTGTAAAAACTCCGAAGTATGCGGAGCATGAAATGTAAAAGGTTGAGTCAAAGGGTTGTTCGCCCAAGAAATAATGTAAACTGATAGGGAGTAAGTCGGTCTGCAGACCATAGATAGGTATAAATAGAGTGCGGATCTATGGGGGTGTTACAGGGAAAAGTGTCTATGCAGAACTGCTAATCCCACTAAGGTGTGGTAGCTACCTTAGAAACAAAGAAAGTAAAACTACTTTCGCTTTCCTTTATGAAAGATAGATGAGAGAATAATGAAGGAGACCAACCTCTGTCTTACGCTTGGTTCCTTGCTCGATTCCTCTCTCTTCTGATAGTCCTTTGCTACTTGCTTCCTTGTATACCCAGCGTTACAGAGTACCTGTAGAATCAAAGCAGCATAACACTATACGAGAACATGGATCTATTATCATAAACAATCTAAGATCAGATGTAAATTGACCATACAAATGCACAAAACATAGATTACACAAGAGTATGGAGGAAAAACTTGAATAGCTTTATTGATAATCAAGAAAGAGCCAAGAGAGTTACAACTAGTTGTTCTGACCCAGCATCATCCTCTCAGCAAGTATGCCCTTCTTCACCTCATGCAAAGCTTAGATCAACCAACACTATGATGTTGCTTCAAGAAACCAACAACAATTCCTTACAATATGCAAAATTCCAGCCTCTGGATCTCTGGGATGAGGGATCCATATATAGATATCTGTAAGGGAGATGAGTCAGCTTGTGATTTGATTAGTGTCTTCCCTATGATATTTCTTGCTTCCACTTGGAGATTGATGATCTCTTACTCATCCTTGGTCAAATTCAGAGAGGCAAGTGTCACAGGAGAAGTTTCTAGAATATTCCATGCCTCTCCACCTTGCTGATTGACACTACCATTTGTCTCTTCTCACCCATCGCACCCCATAGAAGGGCTTTTTGAAATGCAATGCACCCACAGAGTGTACTTCGGTGAGATGCAACGCACTTTGCCTATGGAGCAGGTGAAATGATCCTGTTTTGACCATTTCTGAGTGGTTTTTTATGGAGAACTTCTGGGAGAAGCTGTAATCAGTTGACCTTGTTCCTTTAGGGGTTGGAACAACACTTTTAGGGACTTAGGAGCCCTTGGTTTATGGACATTTTATGCTTGGGGTTGCAGTGCCCAAAAATGTCTATAATAGTTGCCCCCTAAAGAATGAGGTCGTTAATCTTTTTGATGTCGGGTGAAATGCTTTATCATGAGGATCCGAAGTTCTTTCAAGCTGGGAGGAGACCTGTAACAAGATACAATACAATACATTATCTTCATAATATTTTCATGATCTAGCTGAGGTGGGCATTCCCATGCTCAACTTTATAAATTCATTTTCATGTACATAGGACAGACAATCGTCTGAGTGTAGACTAATGATTCTGGTAGAGCCATCATCCCTTTGATTGGATGATTATCTGTGTAGCAATGATGTACATTTGATGTCTTTATTTTCCTGAATATATATCACAGCCCGGATGGATGAAACTAGATCCAGGGTTTTCAATCTCGTTTGATCTTCACTCAAAGTACAAGTCGATCCATGTGAGAGATGTTCTGGAGTCGAACATGGAAAGACATCGCCTGATTACCAGCCAATGATGTAAGCTATTAACAGGCGCGAGAGGAATCACCGATAATGATAATGACCCTCAAGGTACTGCAGTACAATTCACGTGGTGTGAATAAAGGACTTGGCATCGAACACCACGTAAAATCTTTCGGTCAAAGGCCATTGATGTAAACCTGTCGCCGGAAGTGAGAAACTTGCCATTGAGGCATGCAAGCTTCAAAGTATTGAAAGGGGTGTCCCTAGATCGGCTTCTTGGATAATGAGTTGATGTCGACAAGAAGTGATCCGTCAAAGGAGGGCCTTAATGAATCCCACATCAATGACACAGAACGGAGCAAATGATTTTAATGGAGGTGAAAACGGTCTGGTGATATAAGGTTCAGGGTGGCGGTCATGAAAGAATGGAGTGTGAATGTATTGCAGCGGGTGAGACACAGGTGAATTCTCTGAGTGACTTCTCTTGAACATATCAGCGACACTGACATGATGGATTGGTAGCATTAACCCCAAATGTGGATGGTGTGATGGGACCATGGTGATTTGACCGGTGAATGAAACAACCCAACCCGACTTGGATGAGGAGTGAAAGTGTCATGTTCAAGAGCGACTTGCTACCAACAAAGTTTCTTCAAGTTTTCTTCCCAATTTTTCCCCAATCATTGCTGACCAGTACCTCTTTATTTTTGTCAAGCTTGAGGAGGATAACATATACTTGTTCTATAATTTTCCCTTCGGGCAAACCCATCGCTATGTTTTAACGAGCCTAGCGATAGTGAAACTCGTTCTTGTCTGCTATGGACAAGTTTGTCGCTATTAGGTTTTAACGAGTTTAACGACAAAGACAACTCGGTCCTTTTCAATTTTAGAGAGTCTGAAAAGGGACGTAAAGGAAACTCCAAAAATCCTTTTTCGTCATCTAATCCCTTAAGTCCGAAAAAGTATAAAACAATACAAAAGGGATGAATTTTCGATACTTTTAACGAGCCGAATAAAACAAGCACTCGATCTTTTTGTGTAATAATCCCTCAGGTCCAAAAAGATTAAAATCTAAAGGAGGG
This sequence comes from Pinus tabuliformis, assembly GCA_031772625.1. NCBI lineage: Eukaryota > Viridiplantae > Streptophyta > Pinopsida > Pinales > Pinaceae > Pinus > Pinus tabuliformis. The sequence continues at coordinate 1,072,996,903 of CM062809.1, forward strand.
ATAGCACTTCCGGTCCCTTTAACGAGCTGGAAAGGCCAATGGCTCGGAAATCTTTTCATATTTTACGAGTCAGTTGAAAAGAGCTTAAAGGAGACTCATCTTTGAGAAACGAGTGATAAAATTGGGTAGCCGCTGATTCCAGGTAAGGTTTGGAATTTTCCAATCACGGTAGTGGGATCACTCTTCGCAGCTGTTCCTCAAAAGGGGTAAACAATCAAACGGAGGTGAATGATCGGCCAATACAGAGTGGAGGTGATGATGGGAACACGACCAAGGGATTTAAAGGCTGAAGTACTACATTCACGATGATTATTTACTAGGAATTGTTTCATTTTTTATTGAGCTTAAACGTTGGGGGAAACATTTGCTCATTGCTTATGTTTATTTTTTAACGAGCATGAAGTCTGCATTAAAACTACTCGATGTAACGGTCTTTTCTTTACTTTACCATAAATAGCTTTGTTCCTTCAAAGATTGTACTGCATGCTCAATTGCTTCATCAAACTAGTTAGAAATGAACAATATGCGTTTGAAAAAATGAGTTAGGACACTAATATTTTACTCGAATTACGTAAAAGTAATTTAAAAGTGCTTTTACCTCTCATTTTACCATTTCATTTGAACTTTGGCTTGTTGGAGCTTTGGAGGTGCTTTCCCCCCTTGATTTTCATCAGCTGATTCCGGGAGATTCTGTGGACGATTTTCGGCGCCGTTTAGACCAGGTAGGAGCTAAACCTGAGCTCTTTCATTTCATCTTTCCATTTTGCATTCTGAGCCTGCTTTCTAGTTTTTCTAAGCCTCTAGGGTATGAAAAAATCGCCCTGGCTCCATCGCACCCTTTATGTATCGAAAGGTGCGTTGGATGTTAGCCTGTCTACTAGCCAATTGACATGCAATCCACCCAGAACACTACTGTAGGTGCGATGAGCGCAAGGAAGGAAATTTATGCACAGTTTCCAATGGAAATTTTTGCTTATTTTTCACCAAATTAGGATCTAACTCTTCTCTTGTTTGTTTTCAGAGATTCATTGGAGCAATATGACCATTACATAGCGAGAACATGAGCATGAAGAAGATGACATGCTTGCTTTACATGATCTGGTTACAGTAAACGCACTGCGTAACTGTGGCCTGTTGAAGTTTTTCCGCATCTCTAGCATGAGACAACAAATCAACTTTCTGCAGTATTTGCTCGATGCTTGGGATCCTACCAGCCAGGTGTTCCAGATTAGGGGAAAATCCATCCCCTTGAATGTAGTGGACATCTATTTTTTGACTGGCTTATCGAGGCGGGGTTCCCCCATATCTTTATCAGGTTCGGCCCGTGGAGGTGAATCTGTGAGAGATTATGTTCGCAGGTATTGCAGAGAGGGATCTCAGTCGAGTAAAGATGGCAAGATCATCATCCGCGATGTCACTGATAGGTCTCTGAGGACCATTCTGTTCACTTTTGGTAGGATGGCTGGTGGTGCGGCTCTTCATGTGGCCAACCAATCTTATATGCAGTACGCCTTGGAATGTCTCGAACCAAAGGTGTTCAACTGGTGTGACACAGTACTCCTTGTGACGAAAGAACAGTTGACCAAGGTGAAGAGTGGGAGACTGAAGAACTTTGGATATGGTTCTATCTTGACTGCCTTCGCCTTGGAAAAGATACCACTGATGCAGCCGCAGTATATTGCACTCGGTTTACCTCCACCGACTGAACCACGTATGCAGAGATGGGTCGACCATATGTCTAGGCATGCTGGTCAGTCTTAGATTTCCTTTTCTGATACCTACTTCAGGTGGTTTGATTATCAGGAGATGGTTTATTCCGAGTATCCATATGCTGGTATGGACTTCCGGGGTGACTCAGATTTGGTACTGCTGGCTGGTGAACAGTGGGGTGCCATTGGTAAATTCTTTGACCATATTCCTGTTTATCGTTTTTCTTTTATAGTTTCCTTGTGATTTACTCTATCAAGAATAATCAAAACTCATGTGCTCATGCAGATGTTGGTCCCGTCCGGCCAGTAGTACGCCTGAGAGTGCCAACCACCGTTCCTGCAAGAGAGGCCGTGGGAAGGGCTATCCTTCGCGACCTCAATGTGGCCGAGACTCTTTCAGCATTACAGGATCAGGTTGAGGGCCTCACTCTCGATATTCCAGATGTGAGGACTGACGAGTTTCCTTTGAGGTTGCAACGACATACTACTAGTGTGCCAAGACAATGGACTAGGCTTTTACGCATGATTGCACAGGCGGTGACTTGTTATCACGAGCATCATTAGACTAGGGTGCCCCCTAGCGTTTTGAGTTTTGGGTCATTTGGCCAATTTTTTCTTGGTTACATAACATTATGTGTAAACCATAAATAGTTATATATATATTTTTGATTTTCGGAGTTTTATTTTGGTTAAGTTGCATGATCCTGACACAAATATTGATGAGATGCTTCTTTTTATAAATGTTGCAAATGTCTATCTAACACATAATTTGCTAATGAGTCAGTTAATGTGTTTAAGCTTCTGGAAATATGTTGATATTGAATAAAATCAAATTGCCTTTCCAAAATCTTGACCCTTAGGAACATGCGATAGATAGCTGGATTTCGAACGGAGTAGATACCAGTGAGTTGTAGTATGACGAGCTGTGAGTCTAGCCTAACGACCAGTCGGCATATGCCATGTGTGATGGCATTAGAGAGAAGTTCTATCAACGCACTATATTCAGCGATGTCATTCATTGATCGACCAATACATACCCCTCTGAAGCTTACTAACTCGCCGCTTGGATCAAAAATGGCCTAGGCCGCAGAAGATAGGTTCCGCGAACTACGACTCGCTCTGTCGGCATATCCAACAAATGATTCCAATAGGTTCGACATCTGCGACAAATGTAAAAAACAGATTTACTTGACCAAAACAAATACTTTAGCGAAAACAAAAATGTAACAAAAGCATATATGTTACCATACTGAATCATGCATAGTAACGCTTAAGGTACAACCCGTTACGAGGTTGTGCCAGTGGAATCCCGTCATAATCCATTAACTCGTAGGCTCCTTTTGCTAACACTCGCTTAACAATATAGGGGCCCATCCATAAAGACTTGAATTTACCTGCTCCCAATTTATCGGATTCTTGGTCATAAAGGAAGACCAAGTCACCTTCTGAGAAGACACGGGGTTTGACATTCTTGTCGAACTACGCCTTGACTCGTTTCTTATGGGCTTCGTTAGCCAAAGCGGCATCACGATGGGTTTCATCCAATTGGATTAGTTCCAAGAAACGAGCCTCCTCTTCTGAAGTTCCTGGGAGAAGCTCGATTGCGAGTTTGAGGGATGAGATTTCACACTGGATTGGTAAGATTGCTTCTAGGCCATACACCAGTTGGAAAGGTGTAAACCCAGTTGCATTCCTTACCGATGTTCGGTAAACCCACAAGGCTGAGTACAGGATCAGGTGCCAACTCCTTTTGTGAACTCCAATCATCCTTTGCAGCATGCGCTTCAGGACCTTGTTGATTGCTTCAACTTGTCCGTTGGCTTGTGGGTAATATGGAGTAGAGCTGTCATGCGACAACCCTAATTTGGCAGCTAATTCGACCATCATGTGATTGTGAAAATGCGATCCATGATCTATGACTATAGCCTGTGGGACGCCGAATCTGGCGACTACATGATTGAAAAAGAAAAGGGCAGCTGTTTCACTAGTGTTATCTAATGTAGGCATCGCCTCGGCCCATTTGGTAAAATAGTCAACTGCGACTATGATATACCCATGCCCCCCAGTCGAGGTGGGGTTACATGTCATGAAATCGATGCCCCATTTGGCGAATGGCCCAACAGCAACTATTGGTTGCAGAGGTGCGGGTGGTCTTCTGGTTTTGCTATCGAAAATTTGACAGGCATGGCAACTTCTGACTGCAGTTATGCAATCTTTGAACATTGTTGGCCAGAAGTATCCTGCTCGTAAAAATTTTTGTGCTGTAGCGTAACCAGATTGATGCCCCCCACACACCCCTGAATGGCAATCATTCAGGACTTTTTCGGCCTCCTCATGGGTGAGGCACCTTCTCAGAACTGTATCGACACCACGACGGTAAAGTGTATCATCGACGATCATGTAGTCTTTTGATTGGTATCGAATACGTTTTTGTTCGGAGCGGGAGATATTAGGTGTATATTTTTGGGTTTGGAGATAAATGATTATATCTCCATACCACTGATTGCTTGAAGATATCAGAAACAAAGATTCATCCACGATAGTTTCTTCGGATGTTTCATCGTTGGATGACGACGGGAGATCGCATAATAATTCTGCAAAAACAAGGGCTTTCCTTGACTTGGATTTTACGAATTCCAGATCAAACTCTTGTAGAATTGCTATCCATTTTGAATATTTTCCCCCTAGCAACTGTCGCGACAATATATAAGTCATGGGGTTGCAATCTGACAGAATGGTAGTTTTTCGAAAGAGGACATAGTGTCGAAATCTCTGTATCGCTTGAACAGCTGCTAGCACTAGCTTTTCAACATAACAATACTTGCTTTCTGTATCATTTAAGTTCTTACTCAAATAATATATAGGATGTTCAATTCCGTTGTCTTCTTGAACTAAAACCATTGCGATGGTTGTATCCGTTGCAGCCAGATACAGGTTAAATTCTTTTTGATAATAGGGAGCGTACATTAATGATGCTTTCATTAGAGATTCTTTTAAAGCATCAAAGGAAGCTTGTGCAACCTGATCCCAGATGAAGGGCACTTCCTTTTTCAATAGACGTGTATAACCTTTAGCAAGTTCGGCATAATTTGGAATGAATCTCCTTAGAAAGTTTGCTTTCCCTTGGAGTTTCTGAATTTGAAGCAAATTCGAAGGTGGAGGAAAATTTATGATTTCCTGAACCTTACATGGGTCGAGACGAATCCCGTCCTTTGAGACTACAAAGCCAAGTAAATGACCAGAACTAACACAGAACACACATTTGTGTGGATTGAGTCGTATCTTGTAGTGTCGGCAACGTAGAAATATCGCTCTTAGATGCTGCTGATGATCAGTCCGCTTTCGTGAATGAGCCGGAAGGTCGTCGAGATATGGTTGAACGATGTTTTTGATGTCATGGAAGGCATAATTCATTGCCCTCTGAAATATTACCCCTGCGTTCTTTAAACCAAAGGGTAATTTTCGATATGCGAATGTGCCCCACGGACAAATAAATGCAGTCTTTGACTAGTCCTGTGGGCGGATATTTATACCCGGAGAATCCATCCATAAATGAAAAGATTTCGCATCCAGCGCACTCATCAATTATCTGGTCAATGAAGGGTGTAGGGTAGTTGTCTTTTGGACAAGCTTGATTTACATCCCTCTAATCAACGGACACTCTAATCATTCCTTGTTTTTTCATAACAAGAACAATGTTTGACACCCAATCGGTTAGAGGAACCGGGTAAATGAAACCAGCATGGAGAAGTTTTTCAACTTCTGCCTTGATAGCAGTGGCTTTCTTGGGGTGCACCTACCATAGCCGTTGTCGTACTAGTTTGACAGCTAGATACATCTTGATTTCGTGTTCAACGATACTCAAGTCAATGCCCGGCATTTCATTATATGACCAAGCAAAGACATCTCTGAATTCGTGAAAAAGAGCATTATATATTTCCAGTTCTGAAGGAGAACAACATTTTCCAACATAAATATTCTCTACAACATCTGTTTTGGTCGAGATATTTATGGCGATAGTCTCTTCAATGTTGGACAAGTTTCGCTCGGAATCCACTGTAGAAATTTTGAATAATATGACACATATTCACATAGATTATCCTGATTATACACTTATAAGCGGAATATGCATAATACATAACCTCCTCTACATTGATCATCGATTTACAGAAGCAGAAACATTCACAGGCGTACATAGAAGCATCAATCACACATATCAACACAGTATTTTCTCGGGGAAAGCATCTCGCTAAAAACCCCAACTATCTGTATATTATAGTGATTGAATCATGTAACAATACATAGTACAATACTCCTCACAAGTACTCAGTACTATCTCCACATGCTACACACAATATAGCTCATATCTGATCTCCAAATCTCCTCTGCTGCTTGCCTGCCTCCACAGCTCAATACGTGCTCAAGAATTGATGAGAATGGTTTACCAAACTCGTATTTGACCTGCAAATAATCACTCACACTGTGTTGGACATAAGCACAGGCTACAATTCTTGGTATTGGCCAATTCATTGGCATACTCAATCCCACTGATTGTGCAAATCATCATGCACAGCTATAGTCACAACTGATAGCAATCTGATCCTCTAACACCTGTCCCTGCAAAACTGAACATGCACTGACATGCAACTGAGTTAACTGATGTATTCTATAGTTGCATTATGAGTTAATAACTTGTGAATTAATTAATAACTAATTCACCCAACTCATCTCTAGTCTATTGATTAGTTAGACTAAATGCAACTAGTTTAACAAAGTTAAACTGAACACAACTCCATCAACTGCACCTCCAGTCCACTAAACTCAACTCACTTGAGTTCTAACTGAAGTCCTGCATGCAAATATTAGTCATCCCATAGGTAACCACGTATTTCCTTCTGGGATCTGCATGTACCACATCCGTAGCTCATCCTGAAGTGCTCCAAGAGAATAAGACAAAGTTTATAGTCCAAATATTATTATGAGACAATAATATTTGACTTTTCTATTTTTGACAACCAGTCTAAAAATAGACATTGATCACTCATACTGTGGTCACTCATACTGTGATCACCCATACTATGATCACTCATACTGTGATCACCCATACTGTGATCACCCATACTGTGATCATCCCTGCTGTGGTCACTCTTGCTGTGATCATCCATGCTGTGGTCACTCTTGCTGTGATCATCCCTACTGGGATCCAAAAATAGAACTTGCGCCATAATTTGCCTGCGGGCCCACTTAGTTAAGGCGACTCTTTTCACTAAGCTCCATCATCTTGTTGCATTCTCAACAAGCATTTCTTGTTGCACAGTTTTCAACATCCACCGTGTTTACAGTATTTGATAGGAAATCAAAAACTGAAGGATGATGAAGGTCGTCAGGGATATCTTCTTCACAATCCGGAAGAAGGGAACGATGGTGGTAATCTTCCCAAGGTGCCCCTTCAATCACCATTGATTGAACAATTCCTTCGTCGGTGTAATGCACTCGCAACCAAGGATTTGAAGGGGTGCCATATTCCTTAGACCTATCTATCCAAACGCTTGATGAGCGTTGATTTGGGTTTGCCTCCCATGCTAGGAACATTGATTGCTACAATATTTCCATTGGGCTTGGAGGCAATACCTGTGTATGATCCATGTTTATATCGTTTTCTGAGATCTTTTTAATCGAAGATATCATATTGCAGGTTCCTACTGATGCTACTTCCGCCAGATTTATTGGAGGTGGAAGGGCAAAAGTTCCCATTAATATAGGGTCTTTTAGTAGGCCTACTCCGATATTTTGAAGCGAATGGGGGCTTCCATGGATCATTGGAATGCTTCCCGTAACTTGAGAACCATTGGGGAGGAAAGTTTGTTGATCGGCGATTGTAATCCATCCTTGAAAGGGAAATGAAATCTTCCTAAAATAGGTCGACACAACAACTGCCATAGCATATATCCATGGTCTTCCCAGTAGGATGTTGTAATCGAGGTTTCCGTCGATTACCTCAACATCTATTTCTACTGTTTTGCCTCCTAGTTCTACTTGCAAGTTACTTAGAATACCATATGGGGTATATGTTCATCTGTCTAATGCTTTTAATGTCGTCGAAGATCGCGACAAGGTTGGAGATCCTAAAGTTTTCCAGCAACTCATCGACATAATACATGTAGATGCCCCCTCATCAATAATCGTTCGGTGAACGGTTTTGTTGAGGGCTTTCACTTGAACGAGGAAAGAAAGTTGAGCTGGCAACTGAGGATCGTATCCTTTATGATTAAAGGATACAAGATTGGAATCCTTTGGGTCTATCCCACCAATAGCTGATAATAAAGCCTGCTTTTGGGATGGGCAATTTTGCAGTACCTCAAGTGTCGACATAGCGGATGGCGATTGGGCCAGATCTTCCACTATATTATAATGCTGTGCTACTCTAGCACAAGGATTAAATGTCGACTTGTGTACTACTCCCTTTGGCGGTTTTATTGTCAGTTCGGGAATGATGGGTGGCGCAACTTCTGTCGAAGTTGTTGTCGAACTACTAGGTTGATCTTTATCCTTGTTGTTCGACAGCTGTGGATTCCCGTAATCTTTGTTCCTTGTCGATATCAAAGCATCATTTTTCTGTTTGGAAACCGACAACATCAGCACTTGAGACGGGGAAGCATTTCCACTGTCAACCAGATTTGTTCCTGGATTTGGAAACGGATCAGTTAATACTGCCGAGGTTTTTGAATTCTTGAAGAATTTTTTAAGCTCAACTCTGTGTGGACAATCTGCTGTCCAATGATCCTCATCGCATATAAAGCATGGACGATTTGGTTTCCTATTTCCAGAAGGGTTTGTAGAAGATTTTTCAGGTGATGATTCCTCCTGTTTCTTCTTCTTCCCTTTGGTTTTCTTCTTGCCTCCTGGTTGCTTGGTTTCTTTGCCTTTATCTGTCGAGATGGCATTTACTTCCGAGGCAAGAAGTTCTTCTTTTGCATTTTGACTGGAAATCTTACGGGCCTTTTTAGATGTAGCCTTTGTCGATTTCGTGTCTGTTGCGCCAATCACGCCATCGCCGGCATGAGAGTCATTGTTTGATTTAGGAGGAGGAGGGACCGAGAATTCCGGTCTAGGAGCGTCAGGTATTTTATTGTAGAGCATGCCGAACTGAGTCTAAATTAAGTCTAAATATTGTGCACGAGCGATAACCTGCTCTTCGGTGACGACTCCCCCTTTTGCCACATCTTTCGTGATGGAAGGCCATAATGACTTAATAAACCATTCAACTAAAAGCTGATCAGGAACATACATTTTTACCATTCTACGATGACGTCGCCACTCATGTATATGATCGGATATGTGAGTGGCCGTTGTTTGCTTGAAATTGGTAAGAAGTTCTGTTCCCATTTCGTACCTTATCGGTAACTGAAAATGGGTTAAAAAGGTTGTGGCTAGGGTACTGAAGTTGTCAAACGAAGCTCTGGGCAATTCGATATACCATTTTGCTGCCGGACCAGTTAACGTCCTCTAAAAAAGGCGAAGTCTAATCGAATCATCGTTTAGGGTGTTTGATGAACACCACAGATGAAAGGTCATCACATGATTCGACGGATCTTCACCCGGATTTCCATTAAATTTAGGAATATCTGATGGAAGTTTATGTGGAATCACTGGCCACCAAGGGGCATAAGCGATTGGATCGTTTGTTAACCGATTTAAATCAGGTAACTCTAAAGTTGCCACGAAGGGTAACTGTTGATTCAGGTTAGGTGAAGCATACCCAGGATAAGATGGAATCGCCTGAGAAGTTGGTCTTTGCATACCAGCATAATGCATTTGATGCTGGTAACTTTGGTAAGGTTGGTGGGCATAACCATTGTAGAATGGTTGATTTTGACTGTTTTAAATATACGGCTGTCCACTATTTGCAAAGATTTGTTGCTTAGATCCTTGGTATACTTGTTGGAATTGCAGTTGTTGGTATTGCACCAGCCATGGTTGTGAAGCCATGTGCTGTTGCCCGATACTAACTGTTTGACCAAGATGAGGGGTAATTGTACTCGTTTGGACCTGTGTCATTCCACCCGTTGGTGATTGTGGTTGAGTCGCAGGGTCAAGAGGCTATTGCATTACAACCTGAGAAACCTGAGGTTGGCATACAATAGGCAGTGCTTGTACTTGCGAGACCGTCACAATATCTGGCGTAGTTGGTATATTTGACATAGGTAAACATTGTTGCATCGAATATACAACTCTTGGTTGTTGAGGTAGTATCGGTACCCAACCGCTAGATGTAATTCCAACATAACCTAAATTTTGTTGTGAACTCCCGTATGGCTGTCCTCCCAGAGGGGACAATGAAAGGGTATACTGCCCCCCATACGGCGGTAATCCGATACTTAAAGGAATGGTTTGCCCTTGAGGACCGGACTGCCCAAATTGACATCCCAAAGGATCAATTTGTTGAGACTCAACATAAGAGTTTCCGGATACTATTCCGGATGAACAAACAGGAACGGACCATACTGTCGAAATAGCCCCTGAGTGGGCTCCTTCTAGCGATTGAGAGCTAGTTGGGACAGATGGTATACCGGCAAACATTGTTGGAGTGATAGCAGGAAGTTCTGCCATTGCTGTGTCAGATGACACAGTCCTAGATGTTGATGGTTGTTCAGACATTTCTAGTCTATCCAAAAGATTACCTAGCGATTCTACATGAGCTTCCGCTGGTGGTAGACTAATTTCTGATGAAGAAGGATACAAAGTGATCCCGACTCCAAATTGTGATGGAGTACTAGATGGAGGATCCTCCACAATCTCTTCTATAGCAATCAGACCAGGTGGAAGAGGTAGACCGTCAGGTCCATAAAATATTTCTGGTGCCGAAGAAGGTATGGAATCTGAAGCGACCAATGTTTGGGGAACAACACTCTCCGAACCGGTTGTAGATGGAACTGGTTCAGTAATACAAGTGTTTACCCTCAGACTAGGATTAGTACTACTGTCCTTCGGTGGTTGCTAAACTTCTTCTGTAAAGGCAGGAATACCAGAAATGTTTGGAGTAACTGGAGTCTCTGATGTTGTTGGAACACTTGTTCTAACTTTACCAGGAGATTTGGAACCGGTTAAACGAGTTCGCTTTGTCTGTAATAGTTTCTATTCCGGAGACAAAGACGGTTGACTCGTAAGCCTCTGTGAACGACGGGGTTTCAATTGACTTTCTTCCACGATTACGGATTACTCGATCAACTAAAAGTCAAGGGGAAGTATGTTTCCGAATTAGATGAATTTTAGACGCTTTGACACAACTTGTTTTTTCAATTTTAAAGAGTCGAGAAAAAAAAAAGATGACTCTAGTCGCCTTCGATTTTTAATGAGCCTGAAGTGACAAGTGCTCAGATGGACCTTTTCCATTAAGGAGTCTGAAAAGGAACGAAAGGGACTGCTTTGGAAATCTAGGTAGAGGGATTACCAAACCAATCGCAAAACTGCAGAATACTTTTTACGGTACGACAGTCAATCTTCCTGAATGCTGTGTTCAGTGCATTGTGATCGATAGGGCGGCAGACACGGCTTCCTATGGATAAAAGATTAAGCCTATTGTGGTCTCCCAAAATATACTCGACGGTACGTGGGAGCACAAGTCCGTACTGGCACTTATCATCTCAAAGTGGAGGAATCACCCAACCAACAGTGAGAACAACAGTTACCAGGCTTTACGACACCGGAATACGTCTCTAGCCTAGACTTCTAGAAGTTGTGCGTTAGGTTCCAAAGCGTTGTTCGATTCATTAAATTTATTTTATAGTTGGATCTTGCTTAAGAAATTTGCCTTTCATGTTCACCGCGTGATGTAGATGTACAATTCCTAAAATGCAATCTAAGATGATAAACAGTCTTTTATCTTCTTTGTGCAATCAAAATCCTAGCTACTAAGGAAAGAAAGACAGAATTCTTTCAACAAAGAGCAAAGAGCACACACTATATGCACTGTCCTAAATCAAACCAATCAAACAGTCTAAATGCAAATGCACATGCATGTATTTGTTTTCAGCCTTCTTAATATGTGAATGATAAAAAGAAAGCTAATGCGCAAATTTGAATTACTTTTCAAGCGACAATTACTAACAAGTTTCTTTTCAAAATCAAAATGAAGACAATGACAACACTTTGCGATTTGGAAATGAAGACTTGCTTTTGACACTAGAAAAACTACTAATTCAGATCAAATACAATAGTAACAGGGTAATCGACTATCAAGAGCAATCAGACTCTCTTCTATGACTGAAAACAACACTTGCAACACTTTCAAATCAAGAAACGACAGTACAATTACGTTACTTTTTTGCAAAGGAGAACTGAAAATGACTCAACAAATACACAAAAACATTTACAGTTCTTTGCACAATGGAGGCGGAATATCAGCAAGGAAAGGGGTTTCAAACAGAGGTGTACTGACTACAGGCAGCAAAATTCTTGAATAGATCTGAAAAGAGTGAACACAGAAACCAAAATCTAGGAACAATGCCTAGTCTGATCAGCGCACCTGTAACATAGTGAATTTGAAATGCAGTGCACCTACTACACTCGGGAAGTGCACTGAATTTCTGATTCATAGAACAGAAAGTGCGCTGGGCCAAGGACGAGGCTTTTCTTGGGTTTCGAGTCACAGTTTGCAGTTCAGTTCAGGGATTTTGGCCGAGCAAGTGGTAATCAGTAAATCAACAACAGGGGTAGATCTAAGGAGGTTACTAGAGCCACCACAAGGGCAATTAGAGAGTTTGTAAATCAGTTGTTTAATTCATAAACAAAACCCGGAGATTGACTGAAGCGACATTTATCTACTTTGCATTTGCATAGCAAATGCAGTTCGAAAGCTACCTGGCTCAACTTCAGGCTCCATCTGTAAGTTTATAAAGTAAACAAATGTAGATAAACAAACAACCTAGTCGCTCCCCAGTGGAGTCACCATTTTGTTACAGGGAAAAGTGTCTATGCAGAACTGCTAATCCCACTAAGGTGTGGTAGCTACCTTAGAAACAAACAAAGTAAAACTACTTTCGTTTTCCTTTATGAAAGATAGATGAGAGAAGAATGAAGGAGACCAACCTCTGTCTTGCACTTGGTTCCTTTCTCGATTCCTCTCTCTTCTGATAGTCCTTTGCTACTTGCTTCCTTGTATACCCAGCTTTACAGAGTACCTGTAGAATCAAAGCAGCATAACACTATACGAGAACATGGATCTATTATCATAAACAATCTAGGATCAGATGTAAATTGACCATACAAATGCACAAAACATAGATTACACAAGAGTATGGAGGAAAACTTGAATAGCTTTATTGATAATCAAGAAAGAGCCAAGAGAGTTACAACTAGTTGTTCTGACCCAACATCATCCTCTCAGAAAGTAAGCCCTTCTTCACCTCATGCAAAGCTTAGATCACCCAACACTATGATGTTGCTTCAAGAAACCAACAACAATTCCTTACAAGATGCAAAATTCTAGCCTCTAGATCTCTGGGATGAGGGATCCATATATAGATATCTGTAAGGGAGATGAGTCAGCTTGTGATTTGATTAGTGTCTTCCCTCTGATAGTTCTTTCTTCCACTTGGAGATTGATGATCTCTTACTCATCCTTGGTCGAATTCAGAGAGGCAAGTGTCACAGGAGAAGTTTTTGGAAGATTCCATGCCTCTCCACCTTGCGGATTGACACTGCCATTTGTCTCTTCTCACCCATCGCACCCCATAGAAGGGCTTTTTGAAATGCAACGCACCCACAGAGTGTACTTAGGTGAGATGCAACACACTTTGCCTATGGAGCAAGTGAAATGATCCTGTTTTGACCAGTTTTGAGTGGTTTTTTATGGAGAACTTCTGGGAGAAGCTGTAATCAGTTGACCTTGTTCCTTTAGGGGTTGGAACAACACTTTTAGGGACTTAGGAACCCTTGGTTTATGGACATTTTATGCTTGGGGTTGCAGTGCCCAAAAAAGTCTATAACAGGGGGGAAAAGGCAGTTCTTGGTTGGGTATGGTTTTGGAGATCTGAAATGTAATGGGTGTCTAAAAAGAGCATTCTGAGAGCGTCGGTAAGTCTGAGTCAAGGGTTTGGGTAGAGGATAGAGGCTCTACAGCTGTGTGCACAGAGGCCTAGAAGAGTCTGCAGCTGTGTGCGCGAACCCCCACAGTTGAGAGTGCAGGGTAGATTTGGATGTAAGGGTGATAAGAGGAAATAAAGATAAATTTCTTCTGAATTCTATGTTAATTCTGAACTATCACAACTCTGTTCTTTTATGGTTAATGAAACTATTTTGATCTATGCGCATTGAGTACTTGTGAATCGGGTTTAATCTTAATATGCGAACTAAATGAAAGAAGTAAATGTTTTCTTAAACACCTCTCTAAGTAGATCTGGGTTATAATACTTAATCGAATAAATTAGATCTGTAATCAATGTGGTAAGAGAAAGCTAATATTATCTGGATCTGTGCGGATCTAGCGCAACACAAAGCTACAGGATCATGTGCGAACCTCTCAGACCACATCTAGACATACCAAGGGTGCGGAAACTCGGTTCTAGCACCCTCCCCTGCTACCTCGGGTGAGACCTCAATTCGCACTTCACGGGCTATTGCTGAAAGAGCCAGCAGCTGTGGGATTTTCTTGGCTAAATAATTCTTCTAAACCTGGGTCAGGCCCATATAAGCCAACACCCACCACCTCCCGTTATATATCTTTTTTATTTTTTTTAAATATAATAATAAGGCCAGTTTGAAAAATTTAGATTTTAGGCCGAAGGAGACAAATTAACAGGGCCACAAATTCACCCAGAATCTGGCCCAGGTTGGCTGGAATCAGGTGGCCAGGTTCTTTCCAAATTGTGGCCTCCTTAAGCTTGCCTAGTTAGCAAAATTCAACCAAACTTTGACTGCTTCTAACTCTCGCATACAAACTTAGTTTGATGAACTATTCACACTGCCACAATTAGGATGACAAGGTCTACACTTTGGTCCTAGTTCGAAAACATTCTGATTACATTGATTTTCGAGATTCCATCAATCCTCTTTGTCTTATGTGTGTCTCTGGAGCCACCTGGATAAATCCTCCCCACTGAGGAGATTTTGGTCCTCCAAAAGCATGAAAAATAATCTGCAACTTATTTGTACCTTGTCTGCGTCATAAGCATCCTGAAAGGCCTCGCTTCCATCTTCTTCACCTTTGTTCTTCTGAGCCTTAAGCGATGAGCCGACACCTACTACTTCTGCAACCTGTAGTACATTGTTTTCACAAATTACATGCTTGACTCTCATGACCAACTAATGACCCAAGCGTCCCACACTTTCCATGAGTTTATACTCGGTGGTTAAGTTTACAACAAGATGGATGCAATACCCCAGCTACGAAAACAAGGCCAACATATCATTGTTGCTTCAACAAGAGATTGAAAACACATCATGATCCGAATTGGATCCTTGAAAATTATCAGAGTTTCTATGGTTGTTTCAAATTATGTCAAACTTCAAAATCTTGTAAACAATGAGCTATCAGGAAGGACCTTTGGACAGTGGTAGTTTGTAGCCAGCACGGAACAAAGAGGACCCTCGGTCAAAGCACATTGACCATTGGCCCATGGAGACTACGGAGTGGCACAAACTAGCAAATATGGAGTCCAGATCAGAAAACAGAGGTCGTTTCTGATACGCGATTAGTGCATATTAGGATAAAAACCTTAGAGAAGGAAAATCCCCGGCACCTGGTCATGTGAAAAACAGGTAAAATAGTGTGGAAATACCCAAACCGTTAGAAGGCGGGTCCCGCACTCAAACCGGTGGAATATCGGAGGCATTTCGGGCGGTAAGCGGATTTGGCAGATGACCAAGCAATGCCATACACTGAATGACGCATGTTCGGTGGATGAGAGAGAAAACTACTCTCATCATAGGGTAACAGTCGAGCAACTCACCCGTGCAATAAAAGCGATGGCTATAGGATCTGGAGGCCCTAGATCAACAGTGATGATTCCACTCGATGGGAGACTGGATTTGACAGAAGAATAGGCTGGGGCATACGACATTTGGGGTCCGACATGATTGATGAGCTGGTGGATGAATCATTTCATAGAATAACTGAAATAATGACCATTCGAGGAAAAGCTGGCACTCAGTTCGTAAGGAGACAAGTGGCCACCTCTCTATGAAATGTTACACAGTGGTGATGACGCAGAAGTAGAGAATTCCAATAGACAGAGGTAGGCGATCCAAAGAGCTGGAAGAGGAAGCAAACAGTCAAGGGATGGATTGGCTTTAAGCCATGAACAGATAGAGAACAGAGAGGAGAAAGACAAGAGAGTGAAGCAAGAAGCAGAGAACAAAGAATTCGAGTTGACCTGTAGAGCTAAGGCAACATCGAGCAGATAGAACCGAGAAGGCTTGAGAGATTCAAGCAATCCTTGTAAGGATATCTGTCGGGAACTGAGTACCAAATTGGACTCATCCTGTTAAGACCAGTTGAGGTCGAGACTTGGTAAGGGGGAGTCTATGTACTCTAGTGGCTTGGGGAATCCAAGTACCACCCTATTAAGCATCATTTGTTTTAGGAGACTCAAATTGAGCTCCTCATTATAAAAACTCCGCTTAAAGACACAATAAAAAAAAAGGCCACCACTGAAAGCTGGACCAGGAGATGTAGCCCAGGAGGATTGGGTGAGTTCCTTATTAAATTTTTGTGTTT
The DNA here is from genome assembly GCA_031772625.1 of Pinus tabuliformis. Lineage (NCBI taxonomy): Eukaryota > Viridiplantae > Streptophyta > Pinopsida > Pinales > Pinaceae > Pinus > Pinus tabuliformis. The sequence goes on from CM062809.1 coordinate 1,073,013,328, forward strand.
TGCATTTGCTTGCTATGTTTCTCTTACTGTTTTCCAATTGCCTATGTATTTCGCAATCTTATCGATCCGTTTCTTAAAATAACATAGGCATGTCCAAGCGCATGAGTCTGTAATACCTATATTAATTAACTGAGATCATACATAAGTGATTTTCAGATCAAGTGGTATCAGAGCTATATGTTGTTAAGGTTAGACAAGCTTGTGCTGGATTTAGCTGTTGAATGCTAACTAGATCAAAGCTCAAATTAGGAAAAGGAGAGTTGGTCGAAACTAATCCTAAAATTGGAAGAGTTTATCCTCAGAAGAGAATGTCGAAGGAAGGTTCTGTGGGGCCAAACCCTCAATTTATAGATAGTTTCCCGGCCATAAGGTCCATGGTAGAGGATATATATAAGGACTTTAGAAAACATAAAGATGAAGATTCATCAGGCTCCAAACAAGATAAAGGAGAAGAAGAGTCTCTCCTCCATGACCACTCAAAAGGTAAAGGGAAAGAGGAAAGCTTTCTCACACCTCCTAATAGCCCTGAACATAAAAAGAAGACATATTTGATTAAAATAGATGCTAAATTTGATTTACCAATATATGATGGAGAGTTGAATGCAGAAATGCTGGACAATTGGATCAGAAAAATTAATGTTTATTGTAGAGTGCAGAGTATTGATTCAGACAAGAGCAAGATTCAGCTGTCCAGCCTATGCCTTGAAGGCATTGCCTTGGTTTGGTGGGAAGGTAGGACCCAAGCTGACATGAATAGACAAGGTAAGACTCTTTATGTCTAGAGTCAATTTGTTTCTGCAATCAAAAAGTAGTTCTATCCACTAGCCTACATGCAGCAAACCATGACGAGCTGGCAAACTCTTCAACAATTGAAAGGGAAAAGTGTACAAGGTTACACCCAAGAATTTAGGAAGAGAGCTTTGATTCTAGGAATCTCATTAGACTCACTTGAGACTCTGTTGAAGTACATCGGTGGTCTACACAACTACATGAGGCACACTATCCTCATGTTTAATCGCACTAGTATAGATGACGTATCTGTTCAAGCTACGCATCTAGATGTTAGAGGAAAGAATGGAAACCCAGAAGTTGGGGGATCATCCCAACCCACTGCAAGAAAGAATAAGGAGAAAAGAAAACATAAATGGAAAGCAAGGAAGGCCAACACTGCACAGAAAAGCAAGTCTTCATGCACTCACTATAAGAAGGATGGGCATGATGATGAGCACTGTTGGATTCTGCATCCGGAGCTGAGACCTAAGAAGTTGAAGGCCAAGAAGAAGAAGACTGGTACAGCTATTCAGAAAGATTTGGGGTCAGACTCATGATATGAAGCAACCATCGTAGCCACAGGTATAAAAGGTAAGAATTCTGAAGCATCTACTAGTAATTCTGCACAATCTACTATTGATGAAGAAAATGAGAGAAAAAGACAAGAGATTTTCCATATTCGAGTTATTTCCAAACATCAAAAGATTGATACTTTGTTTGATAGTGGCTCACAAGTAAATTTAATTTCTAAAGCAATTGTAAAGAAGTTGGGATCACTGACTACACCTCACAAGAAACCATACCCATTAGGATGGTTAACTAATAAAGCACAACTACAAGTGACTAGACAATGCAAACTTAAGTTTTCTTTTGGGTCAGCATTTGTAGATGAGGTTGAGTTAGACATAATTCCTTTGGATATATGTGGAATTGTTTTAGGAAGTCCTTACTTGTATGACATAAAAGCTATTTTCTATAGAGCTGAGAACAAGTAGCTACTCGTTAAAGAGGGAATCAAATACTTTGTAAGATGTCATAATCTCAAGAATAACTATACTCTCATAAACTCAGGGAAGATGAAACAAATGATAAATTCATGCAAACAATTTTTATTGATGGTTTTAAAGGAAAAGAAACCTAATAAAACCAATGTATTTGAGGGTTGTGATGCTAAACAACAAGCTGATTTAGAAAAAGTTATTTCAAAGTATGATATCTTGTTTCAAGAACCTAAAGGTCTACCACCCAAAATGTAAATAGTGCATGATATTAATTTGCAGCAAGATGCTCCATTGCCTAACATTGGAATGTACAGGTTGTCCACTTTAGAGAACGCAGAAATTAAGAAGTAGGTGCAGGAGTTGCTCGAGAAGGGGTTCATCAGACCTAGCACATCACCATGTGGGTCACCAATCCTTTTGGTGAGAAAGAAAGATGGCTTGTGGAGAATGTGCATTTAGTACCGAGCACTGAATAAGATAACAATAAAAAACTGTTATCCCCTTCCTCGCATAGATGATCTATTAGATCAATTGAAAGAAGTTGTTTATTTTTCCAAGTTAGACTTGCATAGTGGATATTAGATCAATTGAAAGCAGGGATTGTATGAGTGGCTGGTTATGCCTTTTGGCTTAACTAATGCTCCTGCTACTTTCATGAGAATAATGAATGATGTACTTAGACCTTTTCTTGATGATTTTGTTATTGTATATCTGGATGAAATTCTGATATTTAGCAAAATGTGGGAAGAACATTTAAAGCATGTTAAGCAGACACTAGATGTTTTTAAAAGAGAAAAACTTTATGTTAAACTCTCAAAATGTGAATTTGGCAAAACATCTTTGAATTATTTGGGACATATAGTAGGGGGTGGTGAATTGAAGATAGATCCCTCTAAGGTGGCAGTCATTGTAAACTGGCCTAAACTCAAATCTGCTATAGAAGTTAGGAGCTTCTTAGGAGCAGCACAATATTGGAGAAAGTTCATTTCTAACTTTTCCTTAATTGCAGCTCCCTTACATGCTTTAACAGGATTGAACAAGGTGTTTTAGTGGGGAGGAAAATAGCAGAAAGCCTTCGACACATTGAAAGAAAAGATTAGTACAGCACTAGTACTAGCACTACCAGATCTTCAAAGACCGTTTGAGATCCAAACGGATGCTAGTGACTATGCCATGGGAGTAGTGTTGATACACCGCGGTGAACCCATATGCTATCATTTTGAGACATTTAATTCTACAGTAGTTAACTATCCTACATATGATAAAGAATTGTATGCACTAGTACAGAGTGTGAAAAAGTGGAAACATTACTTAATGGGAAAAGAGACAGTAATACATACTGATCATCAACCACTTCAATATCTACACTCCCAAACTAAGTTGTAGCAATCAAGACACTGTAGATGGATGGGTTTTTTACAACAGTTTCATTTAGTCATCAGATATAAAAAGGGCATACACAATAAAGTTATAGATATGTTATCTAGACCCATTATAAATGAATCTACTATACATAAGCATAATTTTGTGTTACATGAGAGCTACATTGAAAAATATGCTTAAGATATGGACTTTAAAGATGTATATGCAACTTTAAGTCAAGGAAAACGAGTAAAAGAATTGGATTATCATATTAAGGACCGACTCCTATATCATTATGGGAAGCTATGCATTCCACAAACTAAAAGAGTAAAGATAATTCGAGAAGCACACACTTCTCTAATATCAGGTCACTTTGGGGTAAGTAAAACAGTTGCACAGCTGCAAAGATTTTGTTACTAGCCAAGAATGAACGAGACATTTTCTAGATATGTAAGAGGGTGTACTATGTGTGCTAAAAGCAAGCCCAGCAATAGAAAACTAGGCTTGTACACTCCATTACTAGTTCCTTCTCATCCTTGGGAAAGTGTTTCCATGGACTTTGTTGGAGGACTGCCTAAATCTAGGAAAGGTCATGATTATTTGTATGTTGTTGTGGATAGGTTCAGCAAAATGTGTATTTTCATTCCTTGTAATAAACAGATTACTACTGAACAAACTGCAAAACTATTATTTCAACATGTATGGGTTCATTTTGGATTAGCCACTTCCATTATATTTAATCGAGACACCCGATTTGTGGGAAAGTTTTGGTCAAGTCTGTGGGAACTGATGGACACCAAACTGAAGAAAAGCACAGCTTTCCATCCACAAACTGATGGCCAGACAGAAGTAGTCAACAGGATAGTGATCCAGTTACTCAGGGGATATTGCAGCAAGCACCCTAAGCTTTGTGATGAACATTTGTGTTATGTGCAGCATGCTTACAACTGAGCCAAACATTCTTCCACACAGAGATCTCCTTTTGAGACCTGTTTTGGTTTCACACCAAGGTCTCCCTTGGATTTTGTCTTTGGTAAGGACACAACAGTTGAGGGACACAATGATGTGGACAGGGAAACTAGGTTCATTGAACAAATCTAAGAGATCCACTAGGCAGTACAAGAACAGCTGGAAAAGAGCGAGGCCAAATACAAGGCAAGGCATGACAGGCATTCGATGGAGTATAGTTTCCAAGTTGGTGATCAAGTATGGCTATATATCAACAAGGAAAGGATGCAAGGTGAAGGTAAAAAGCTAAAGCCTATAAGGTATGGACCTTTCAGGATCCTTGAGAAAATTGGTGAGAATGCTTTTCGCCTTGATTTGCCAGCTTATATGCACATCTACTCAGTCGTCAATGCAGACAGCTTGAGACTATTTGAACCTTCGTTAATTGAAGATCCTGAAGAATAGAGTCAATTGCCTTCTATTGATGACCTGCTACCTGAATATCTTAATGAATTGCAGGAAGACACAATTCTGGACAAGAAGGTGAGAACGACGCGCAGGGGAGATGTTGAGTACCTCAGAATTGGGCTCAGGGGTTCAAAGCCAAGCAGTGCAAAATGGATAGAGATTGGACAGGTGAGAAAGTTGTATCCTCACTTAGTCGATGCTTGAAAACCAACTTTTGGTGGTCCAAAAGCTTTTTCAGTGGGAAGGCCATGATCCGAATTGGATTCTTGAAAATTATCAGAGTTTCTATGGCTGTTTCAAATTATGTCAAACTTCAAAATCTTGTAAACAATGAGCTATCAGGAAGGACCTATGGATAGTGGTAGTTTGTAGCTAGCACGGAATAACGAGGACCCTTGGTTAAAGCGCACGGACCGTTGGCCCATGGAGATTGTGTAGTGGCACAAACTAGCAAATAGGGAGTCCAGCTCAGAAAACAAAGGCCATTTCTGATACGCAATTAGCGCAAAGAATCGCGTATCACAGGATAAAAACCTCAGAGAAGGAAAAGCCCCGGCACCTGGTCATGTGAAAAATAGGTAAAACCATGTGGAAATACCCAAACCGTCAGAAGGTGGGTCCCGCACTCAAAACCGGTAGAATATCAGAGGCATTTCGCGCGGTAAGTGGGTTTGGTAGAGGACCAAGTGATGCCATACACTGAATGACGCGTGTTCGGTGGATGAGAGAGAAAACCGCTCTCATCACAGGGTAACGGTCGAGCAACTCACCCGTGTGATAAAAGCGATGATTGTAGGATCTGGAGGCCCCAGATCAATGGCGGAGATTGCACTCGATGGGAGACCGGATTTGATGGAAGAATAGGCTGAGGCATAGGATATTTGGTGTCCGACATGACCAATGAGATGGCAGATGAATCATTTCACAGAATAACCAAAATAACGACCATTCGAGGAAAAGCTGGTGCTCAGTTCATAAGGAGACAAGTGGCCACCTTTCTATGAAACGTTACACAGTGGCGATGATGCAGAAGTAGGGAATTCTAGCGGACAGAGGTAGGTGATCTAAAGAGCCGGAAGAGGAAGCAAACAGTCAAGGGACGGATTGGCTTTAACCATGAATAGATAGAGAATAGAGACGAGACAGACTAGAGAGTGAAGCAAGAAGCGGAGAACAGAGAAGTCAAGTTGACCTGCAGAGCTAAGGCAGCATCGAGCAGACAAAATCGAGAGAAGGCTTGAGAGGTTCAAGCAATCCCTGTGAGGATATCTGTCAGGAAATGAGTACCAAATTGGACTCATCCCATTAAGACCAGTTGAGGTTGAGACTTGGTAAGGGGGAGTTTGTGTACTCTAGTGGCTTGGGGAATCCAAGTACCACCCTACTAAGCATCATCTGTTTCAGGAGACTCAAATTGAGCTCCTCATTGTAAAAACTCTGCTTAAAGACACAATAAAAAAATGCCACACCGAAATTTAGACCAGGAGACGTAGCCCAGGAGGATTGGGTGAATTCCTTATTAAATTGTTATGTTTTGCATTTTCTTGTTGTGTTTCTCTTACTGTTTTCCAATTGCCTATGTATTTCGCAATCTTTTTGATTTGTTGCTTAAAATAACATAGGCATGTCCCAGTGCATGAGTTTGTAATACCTACATTAATTAACTGAGATCATACATAAGTGATTTTCAGATCACATCATCACTGCAACACATGATTTAAAATAATAAGGCAAAACATTATTTGCCTTGTCAAGTGATGGAAACACGACATCACTTTTAGAGTTTAAATGAAACTCAAAATAAGACCAGACATCATTGTTGCTTAACAAGTGATGGAAATACGTCATCACTTTTACATTTTGAAATGCAACAAATGATTTACAAAAGCACAACCATGACAATACAACATATCTAGAAACCACTTTTCACTTATCAACGTGAATGGGTTGCCTCCTTGTGGCGATTTTGCTTGTCGAACAATCATTTCACCTGGTTCATACACCGACACTTTGTCTTGAAGGCACTGCTTTGGATGGAGCCTCCAACAAGTGGCTCTTTGATGGCCACTTCTATCGCAATGATTGCAATAGGTTTTCTTTGTCCAGATTTTCTTAACATGTTTCTTTACCTATTTTTGAGAGAGTCTTTCATGACTCATCCTTTTGTGTGCTTCCATTCTTTTCTAACACTTATAAAATGTATGGTTATGTAATCCACAAAAGGTGCATGTTTTTCGATGCCATGTTCTTCGTTCATCATTAACAACATGACCATAATCGAAATGAACATTCACATGTCGAAAGTGGTTATACCTTTCCTTGTTGTCTCTGGTGTAAGTATGGCAATGAGAGCTTGCCTTGGCTCTCTCCCTGCAACGGGCACTGCCGTGGGATGATGGGGATGTGTTCCCATCATTCTCTTTCCTCGACGATTTCGACGATGTCTCGGAAGAATATGACACCTTCGAGCATTCTTCTTTGGTTCATCTCGAGCCTGAAAATTGAGGTCTCTACACAACCTCGAATGGTTGAGTTATGCCTTGGTTATTAACACCAAGTTTTTCTTCTTCCTCGTGCCTCGTCCTTGTAAGGAGCCTCATGTTTGTCCCTGTAATTGGGATCTCCAAATCTCCAACAGAAATTATACTATGTGAAGATGAAACCTAGAGGAAATCAACATCTTTTACCTCCTTTGTCGATTTGGAAAGAACTGATGAGGGCCTCTCATCATCTATTGTTGTTGGTTCACTAGCTGTCTTAGCACATTCCCCAACTTCCTTTCTGACATACCCAAGTCCCTCCTGACGGGGTAATTCTTCTACTTTGATGGGGTTGACAATGCCTTGGCCATTAACGCCCAAGCCTTTTCCTTCATACCCCATTTTCTTCAACAGTTTGTAGCCAATTCCTGTGGTGTGATTTTCAAAAACACGCAAAATCATCATCAAGAAACATACATGAATTCGGAGAACTACTTTTTAACTCACATGGGTCATGCTGCAACTTTTCCAAAGCCTCGTCCTTAGCTTGCAGTTGTTGTAGAAAACTTTGTTTTCCCTCCTTCTCTTCATGTAGACGCATCTTCAATTCAACATTATCTATTTGAAGACTTTGGTTGTTTTGCTTCAGTTCTTCCAGGGCCTCTTCTGTGGCTTGCCACTGAAGCTGCAACTGCTCCTTTTCCTCTGTCTCTTTCTGTAGAGTTTCATACATTATTTACACCCTTTCAGAAATTTTGAGCATGGTCTTGTACATCGCTTTTTCATCCTCTATCATTGCACGTTCCATTGTTCACGCTGCAATTCACATCAATGTAAAGACCACTCTGATACCACTTGATCCAGGTTTGGGTGTGACAAAGGACCCTTCGAAGACCTTTTACTTTCATGATCTGTTAAATTGCATTTTCAAAATAACATAAATGAATACATGTGCATGCAGTAAAGACGAGGAGCATGACAATCATCAGCAACATAAAAAACATAAGCCATTGATAACGAAGTTCGTCCAGGAGGAACTACATCTCCGGGCCCCAGTGTCAATATGGTGTAGGTCGGTGCATTAAGTGCTATCAATAGTGATGATGTACATAGAGGTGATGTCACTATCATACAAGGAAAATGCCCTCATGCAGCAGTGGCTCCAAGAGATGTTCTGCTACAGGAACTCTCAGTAAAAAAGACTCCTATCAGTATGACATAAATTCATGCATGATGAGCATCCTGCTAACATGGCATAAAAGGGATCTCAATGAAAACATGCATGATGACAACATGAGTATCCCATCAACATACAACAAAGGGATCTCAAAACATAACATGACAACAAGTACATCACATAGACGAGGAGCATGAAAATCATCAACAACATAAAAAACATAAGCCATTGATAATGGAGTTCATCAAGGAGGAACTACGTCTCCGGGCCCCGGTGTCAATATTGTGTAGGTCAGTGCATTAAGCGTTGTCAATAGTGATGATGTACATAGAGGTGATGTCGCTATCATACAAGGAAAATGCCCTCATGCAGGAGTGGCTCCAAGAGATGTTCCGCTACAAGAACTCTCAGTAAAAAGGACTCCTATCAGTATGACATAAACTCATGCATGATGAGTATCTCGCCAACATGGCATAAAAGGGATCTCAATGCAAACATGCATGACGACAACATGTGTATCCCATCAACATACAACAAAGGGATCTCAAAACATAACATGACGAATCATGACAACAAGTACATCACATAGACCATTCCACGCCACATCAAGCAGGAATCATGAAAACAAGTAATAAACAGGATCCGTCATCAACATCAAATAGGGATTTGTGCAGCACAATGCATAGCAAAAGAAGCACATGAACACACTGCATATACCGCACAACCAGGGCCATTTGAAGAAGCAGATGTCAAACTGCTGAAGCTGTTCGTGCCATCAATCTCACGACATCGAATCTAAGGGAAATGGATGCTCGCACATGAATGTTGACACCTACACTCCACTTAGAAAAGTGGCTAAAGAATAGAATGAGAAAATGAAAAATCTGAATACACCATCAGATTTGTGGCATCGAATAGTGCAAAATCGACTGTCAAATTTTTGAATTCTGAGAAATTGAGAATCTAGGGCTCAATGAATCTTTTAGATTCCCCATAGATTCCTCAAAGATTCTGCTCCATGGGTGGATTGGAAATCTGCAACTAAAAAGGTGAATCTGCCCTCGCCTTAGTGATCCTTGTGGAAAACCATGAAAAACGGCTATAAACTTGACTATATTCCGACATGGGGAAAAATTACCTCGTCGGGAAAATTTCAAGGATCATGGTTCCACTCCCTATTTCTACAGCGGTCATGGTTCTACCTCCATACTGAAATGTGGCCAAAAAATGCAGAGCCTTGATGGAGAAATGGACAACGCCATTACATTCGTGGTGTCGAGAAGTGCTGAAACCATATAAAATTTGTCAAAATCTGACAAAGTGAAAATTCGGCCCTCCTGCAAAATGTTGCCTTGAACTACGTGCACTACGTCCTCCACCTCGAAATCTATGCCCTCTCATGGTTCCTCCATCTGCCTCCCCAGTGCACTGAAAAAATCTGGGTTCTTATAAAAAATTTCGAGCAGATATTCCAATGAGTTTAGTTTGGCAGGTTGGTAAAGATGGAAAATGGTTGAGGAGGGGTCGAGGGATCAAATCCTGCCCCTCCCTATTTTAACACATTATGGTTTTTTTTGTTTTAAATTGGGCGTGTTCGTATTAAATTTTGGGTTGGTGTTTATGGCCATTACAATTAAATGTGGCGCATTAAAATTTGGTTATGTTGGTACCGTTCTTCATGGGTTCATTCATGGGGCTGCCCAGTGGGGGCAAGCCCATGTGGGCCAGACAGTTTCAATCCCTGCTGGCCTCCTCATTAACTATGACATATATTTTAGTTTGTTAAGGGTGTGGGGTGGTGGGGGTGGTGGCCCACCACCTCCCGTTATATTTTTTTTTAATTTTTTAAATATAATAATAAGGCCACTTTGAAAAATTTAGATTTTAGGCGGAAGGAGACAAATTAACTGGGCCACAAATTCGCTTGGAATCTGGCCCAGGTTGGCTGGAATCTGGTGGCCGGGTTCTGTCCAAATTGTAGCCTCCTTAAGCCTGCCCAGTCAACAAAAGTCAATTGAACTTTGACTGCTTCTAACTCTCGCATATGAACTCGGTTTGACGAACCATTCACACTACCACGATGAGGACGACGAGATCTACGCTTTGGTCCTAGTTCGAAAACATTATGATTACTTTGACTTTCGAGCTTCCATCAGCCCTCTTTGTCCTGTGTGTTTCTCTGGAGCCACCTGGGTCACCCCTAATGTCACTTCATATTTCACACTTTCATCTAGATTAGAAAACATTTCTATTTTCCCTGACATGTGGTTGCTACACCTTGAATCTAGATATCGTACTTCACTTTGTTTTTCTTGTGCTACATTACAAGCTAGAAACATTTTATCATGGTAATGATTTTCCTTTGTGAAATTTACACTTGGTTTGTTACTAATGTCATATTTCTTCTTTCTACATTCATTTGCATAATAACGATACTTCTTACAGTAATGACATTGAACTTGAGATTTATCATACCTATGGCCTTATGCTTGATTTTGGCTTGGGCCTTGACTTGGATTTTAATTGCTGCCCCTTCCACTTGAGCTTGAAGGGTTGCTTCTTCCACCTCTATGTGGGCTTCTTCCTCTTCCTCTAGCATATGATCTTCCTCTACCTCTACCTTGACAAAATGAAACTTGTGTGTTGAAGGCATGCTCCAATGAGGAGCTTGTTGCTCTATTCAATCTATGTTCATGAGAAATCGGTGATGCATGAAGCTCATCCACTGAAAACTGTGAGAGATCCTTTCTCTCTTCTATGCCCACAACAATGTCATCAAACCTTGCTGGCAGACTTCTCAAAACTTTCTCAACTATTCTCCTTTCCTCAATGGTATGAATATATGTATTCATCTTCAATGTTTAGATTACAGACTTTAGATTTCCTCAAATGATCTCCTTCCTATTGTTAGACTGCTATTGAAGGAACCAAACTCTGATTCCAATTGTTGGAAATACTGGGGGGGGGGGTGGTGAATCAATATTTCTTAGCAATTAGCACTTTTAAATAGTTTCAGAGCATTAGTTAATCTTCAATTATTATTAATGTTTATGTAGTAATAATAGTAAATAAAAGAACATAGTAGGCACAATAATTTTAGGTGGAAAACCCCCTCCGGGTCCAAAATCACCGAACACTTTTCTAATAAATTCTTTAATCTTCAACTCCAACTGAAATGAAAACAACAACTTTCTATAATTCTAGAAAATAATTTTTCTCCAGCTCCCACTGGAAGGATGCCCCAACACCCTGGTTTCTTCAGTAATTAGCAGAATGGATGCCCCAACACCCTAGTGAGAAACAAATCGCCCTAGCACCGCCTACCACCCTGAAGTTTTCACAGGCCCCAACCTACAGGCGACTTCATACATTTGCCTAGAACCTCCCTGCCACCATATAAAGACTAAAATAAGACAAGATTGTGGATTCCCAAACCAGGGACAACAATCCATGATACAATAAGATGTACAATGATTTTCACTTGCTTGAAAAAATACCCAATCACTCTATGACCTACAACCCAACCATGACATCATCCCAAGAGTGACTCCTATACCTCCCAACACTGCCTCTTCAACTCTAAGAAGAATGACTCTTTCACAAATGACTCATTTACAATCTTTACAATGTTGACTCTTTACAAATGACTGTTTTACAACTTTAATTTGATGACTCTTTTACAAATGACTCTTTTACAATAATGACTCTTTTACAACTTTACAATGACGACTCTTGGCCTTAACAATACTTCACGATATTTGGATGGTTGTCATGTCTTGAAGGATGTCTCATTGCAATGCTTCCTTTGATTTGATACTTTTTCTCTTGAATTCTTGCTTGATGTTGTACTTGAATCTTCTTCTACCTGCATGCAAAATTTTCCCGGTGAAACCAATCCCAAAACAAAACAAAATACCCTTCAACTTACCTATGTCTGCAAAACACATGTAAGTGCATAATAATGAATAAATACAAATTAAAATTACAATGCATACCTAAAGTGTTCTTGTCACTTTTTTTGTTGACCTGTTGTAGCAGTAGACAAAGACTCCCACTCTTGATATAGGTTGGACTCTATGCAAGACTATATCCAAAACTACCCTAAATATATATACAGTAAAAACTGATGACAGACCCCAGACTTGTGATGGACCAAGTTCTAAGTGCAACAACAGAGACCATTATATCAACAATAACAAGACAAGTAACATGAATTTACAACATCATATAGATTTAGCAGACTTGGTGTAGCATCAAATGTGTAGTATCAAGAATAGGACATCCAAAATGTGGTATCAAAACTAACTGTGACATATAGAAACATAGAGATATAAGCGAGACCCTGTATATACTTATGTTTTCCTAAAAAAACATAGGTGAGAGATGATACTCAAAATTCAAACGTAAACATTAATCATACATACTTTGTTGTAGGAGACTTACCCTGGACTGTTGATGTGTGGTCCTTACTGCAATGATCTTTGAATGCATGCTTTGTCTTGCCTTCTAGGAGCTGGATATTGAATTTGTTGCATCTATGTAATTTTAGATCTTCAGGGTCTAAAATTTCGTCATGTGGTAGCCCTCAAAGTCCTATTTCCAACCACACAGGTTTGATCAATATTGGATTCTTGAAGAAAGCGTTATGCCCAATCTCACACGATCACCTGATTATAGGTTGGTTCAGTAGAGTGAAATTGTACGAATTGCCTTGTGTCATTGTTGCAACCTTCGGTCTTGAAAACAATACCCAACAAACTGCAGTCTATCCTATATATGTCACTACTTATGAAATTTAAAACCAATGCTCAGAGAGAAATTTATGACGATTTTCCCAACGTCACCTATTTGACATGGAATTCGGAAGCCTGCAAAAATGATAAATTTCTCATATCATATCTCTAAAATAAAGCAACAAAATATCTGAAATTTGGAATCCAATTGAGAATTCTGGAAAGCCAACTGCTATTGTGGACAACCAACCTTCTGATTGGTTAACGATACTTGTAATGAAATTAAATGGTAGTACAAAGAACGCCTGTCATCGTGCAATTGTGCACAACCACCCTTCCGACTGGCTAACTATACTTATAATGAAATTAAATGGTAGTACGAAGAACGCCTCTCATCGTGCGATTGTGGAAAACCACCCTTCTGATTGGTTAACGATACTTATAATGAAATTGAATGGTAGTACGAAGAACGCCTCTCATCGTGCGATTGTGGACAACCACCCTTCTGACTGGTTAACGATACTTATAATGAAATTGAATGGTAGTACAAAGAACGCCTGTCATCATGCGGTTGTGCACAACCATCCTTCCGACTGGCTAACGATACTTATAATGAAATTAAATGGTAGTACGAAGAACGCCTCTCATCGTGCGATTGTGGACAACCACCCTTCTGACTGGTTTACGATACTTATAATGAAATTGAATGGTAGTACGAAGAACACCTCTCATCGTGCGATTGTGGACAACCACCCTTCTGACTGGTTAACGATACTTATAATGAAATTGAATGGTAGTACGAAGAACGCCTGTCATCGTGTAATTGTGCACAACCATCCTTCTTCAATGGGGTTATTGCCTAGCTAAGAAATCAGGAGAGTTGTACAACTGCCGGAAAATGGAACTGTTAGTTAATTGAGGCCAAAATATCCCTGACATGTATGTATCACCCTTTATAGTTATATCACGTAAACTCCAAACACACTCAAAAAAATCTGACAAGTGGAATGTTGTCGTGAAGTTCTGTTGTCCTTGCCACATGTGGCCTCTGGTATTTCCACTATGTATGGCCCGGGAAGTGCGGCTGGTTATCCTGAAGCCCTGTTGTCCTTGCCACATGCGACCTTTGTTTGTTGGGCCCGCTCCCCCTCGAAGGCTTGGAACCAAGGTTGGAATTTGTTGTGCAAAATAGTTGCTATAGGGTATTTTGTTGTGAAAAATAGTTGTTATAGGGTATTTTGGCCATTAAATACGTTTAAAGATTTTGCATGAATGTATCTTGTGATGTGTCTTGAATTTTCATAGAGGACTACAAGTGGCGATGAAAAAAGAAATTGACGTTGGTACATCTCTTCCACTTTATTAATACCTTCTGGATGATGCTCTAGATATAAGTTTGATTCCCTTACCCTCTAGAATACAATGAAGCCAAAATTATTGGTACTATGTATCCAAAAGATTTTTCTATAGAAATTTGTAGGCACATTAACAAGTTATAGGTGCGTAATGAGAGCTTATTTTTTTCCTTTATACAATTTAGGAATACAACTTCCCTATGATTTGGATTTCATTTGCCAATGGATCTATTCAGGGAAAGTCGATGTGTTATCCACTTGTTCCTTGTAATATTACTATGTTGGTTCAGATGGTTGCGTGGTCTTACATTTGGACAGTTGAATGAAGCTTTTACAAGTTCTATTAATTTTCCAGATATAGCAATCACATGTATGGCCAAAAAGAACAATTATTTTAGTAGTCCAAATTTCGATAGTGGATCATTCCTTTTTTGCACCAACGTTAAGATATGAGAAATTGAAGAAAATAAAATTGTTAGAAGGGTTGACAACTTGTTCCAAAGAACTATATACATGTGATGTCATAATATTGTCAAAGGAGACTCCTCGTTATTTGATGCAAAAATTATTAAAGTATGTCTACGATGTTCATCAAGTGCACTCCACTTTTTCTGCAATGTTTCCATTTACAATCTATAGAAAAATTCAGTGTGAAAAAAGTTTTGTTACTGACCTCCACTGTTTTGTTTGCCTTGGTTTGGATTTTCTGTTGAGTATTTTGGTGTGAGGAGGAAGGATGAGCAACAACAATGGGATGTGGGTAGAAAGATAGACACAAATTCAAATCGAGGATGGAAAATGGGCATGGGGCTTGGGATGGATTCGATTGCCATGGGTGGGCCTCTAGTTTCCCATTATGGAATTCTTGATGGAGATTAACTCTAGAATTCTTGATGGGGATTATGAGAGGAAGCCAACAATCTATAAGATGTAGATATGGTTTGATCTTGCTAATGTTTCTCTTCGTGTACTGAACTTGGCTTGCTCAGTGGTAGCTTTGGTGTCCATGGCCAAGAGTATGGGATTGTTACTATGTTTGGGTTCAAGCTTGTTTTGTATTCCAATTCGTCCTATTCTGATTCATTTGAGTGAGCTTCAAGTTATTTTTGCAGTGTTTCATGGCTTGGATTTGGAATTTCAGGAAGTGGGTGTGTCGTATTTTGTGTTGTTGTAGTGTCATATGCATATTTATTAACATGTAGAGCATTTTGTTGTTTTTTTGTATGTTTATGACTGTTTTGATCTTAATTTTTGTGTGCAAATTCTTGATGGGAGCTTCAGCTGCAACTGTTTCTCATTCATTGCTTTAACTTATGCTATGTGGGTTAAAAATGGTGAAGAGGAAATCTACTATTCCCAGTAGGAATTCATGCATGCTTGTTGTTTGCAGACAATCGGGTATCCTCAAGAGTTGTATTCTTAGTTTTGAAAATTCATGTCATTAGAGACACGGTTTAGACATAGTCGCAAACACACATGTATGTCATTGAAGACCTCTTTCTCAAGAAGGAAAGGGATAACCTTCCTTCACACATATAAGTATCATTGAAGGCTTGCTGCTCAGCAAGGAAAGGGATAACCTTCATGTCTCTCAAACATATATTATTAAAGGTCTGCTCCTCAACAAGGAAAGAGAGAACCTTTAGAAATTTGGCTGCCTAAACTTTTGAGTGAAAGGATGGACTTATTCGTTCGAGATAGGTAAAATATCAATGCAATAAATTTCTTCTTCTAGCTTAGAATTGACATGTTTTTGGTGTGAGTAATGTGTTTCTAACATGGAATTGACATGATTGTGGTGTGAGTTATGTGTTAGAGACTTTATGTTTTAGAATAGTTGTTATTTATGAACTTATTCCATCTAGTGAGACAAAATATCAATGTAATAAGTCTCTTCTTCTAGCTTGAAATTAACAATTTTTTGGTGTGAGTAATGTGTAATGTGTTTCTAACTTGGAGTTGACAAGTCTTTGGTGTGAGTAAAGTGCTTTTAGCTTGGAATTAACAAGTTTTTGGTTTGAGTTAAATGTGTTAGAGACTATTTTTGTTTTAGAATGGTTTATAATAATTGTTATTTTTGGACTTGTTCCATCCGGGAGAAAAAATATCAACAGATAAGTCTCTTCTTCTAGCTTGGAATTAACAAGTTTTTGGTATGAATTATGTATAAGAGACATTATGTTTTTTTTTTTTTTTGTAGGCTAAGGTGTTGCTCTCTTTTTTCTATTACTTCAAATCATAATACATATCAAAATAGGTTGCTTTCCACTCGCCCTTCTTGGGGAAACCGAGTGTTTAAGCCACCTGAAGTTCTTAATAGCCGCCCAAAAATAAAAGATCCAGAGTCTGGTTGTCCAAGCTAAATATACTAAACAGTCTTTCAGATTTCTAGTCCTAATTACTTGCATATAACAGAATTCAACATTTAAAACTTGGAACTCACTATAATTCTCTATACTATGGATTTTCATCAAAAATAAGAAACATATCTGAAATTACTCAGCTTCTGCCTCTGGACGCTGGGTTGTCTCCTTGTTTGCATTCTGATTTCCTTCCTTTATCAGTTGCTGGATCTCGTCCAGCTTCTTCTCCTGCATCTCCAAGGAAATCTGGATAATTCGGAGCTCCCTCCTCAGATTGGGAACCCCCTGCGCAAGCTCAGCCATCTCTGTTGCAGCCTGCTCCAGAGCTTTGGCCAGCAATCTTTTCATTACCCAGTATATATGAAGGGACTGTTTAAATAAAGACATCCTGCCCCTAGTGTTACCAGGGTCGTGGATGAGGAACTCCCAGTCCTCCATCTCAGAATCCGACTGAGCTTGAATGGCGTCCTCCTCCATATTCTGAATAATTTTCCTAATCCTGGGATTCGTGTTCTGGTTATACGCCCTCTCTGCTTGCTGGATTTTCCTGTCTAGTGACCGGCTTGTCGCTTTACTCGGTCTCCCCCGCTGCCCACGACGGCCACCCCTTGTTCCTCGGTATCCGCTCGCTCCTCTGCCTCTCGTGCTGCTCGGCTCCGTCCCGACTCCCGCCTGTCTACTTCCCCTTCGTCTGCCACTCTGCCTTACCCTTCCTCCCCGTTGCCCCGGCTGCTCATCGCTGTTTTGCTGGTTCTCCCATCCTTCTACCGTTCTGCTACGCTCCTTATCCCGCCTGCATTTAACTTGCCAATCCTCCTCCTCTGCAGAATCATCGTAGACTTCATATATTTCATCAATTGTTTCTATATAAGAGACATTATGTTTTAGAATTGTTAAAAACAATGGTTATTTTTGGACCTATTCCTTTCAGGGAGATAAAATCATCAATGCATTAAGTCTATTTGTTTAAGTCTCTTTGTCTATCTTGGAATTGACAAATATTTGGTGTGATTAATGTGTTTCTAGCTTGAAATTGATGAATTTTTTGTGTGAGTAGTGTGTTTCTATGATGGAATTGATAAGTTTTTGGTGTGAGTTAGTCTTATGAGACTATTTTTATCAAGTTTATAAAAATAGAAACTTTTGTGATGTTATCAAAACATAATCATATAACATGATGTTATGAGATCCACAATTTCCATTTATTATAAGTCTAGTTTTTTAATTTTTAAAAGGTTCAGATACTATGCATTAAATCTTGTTAATATTACTATATATCTTATGATCCAAAACAATGCTAAAATATACATGGTGAAACATATATTTTATTTTTAAATCCAATAATATTTATCAAATTATGTAAATCATAACTTAAACCATATTAATGAATTTGTTTTTTGAGTTTTTATTGACAACATTCAATAGTTTTACTGGGTTGGTCATCTTATATGTCCCATAAGATTTTTTTAGTCATATCTCATATACACAAATGCTATGACATGCCCCGTGAAGGACATTTGATTTCAGATTCCTAATATTTTATTGTTAGTGTTCCATGAAATTTCAAACCAAGATTCAAGATTTTATAAGTCATTTGTGTGTCATGGTCATTTTGTTTTTTTACTTATGATAAATATGCAATTTTTTTTAACATAATTTTGTTATTGAAAAATAATTTATTATGAAAACATAATGTTTATTAATGGGAAACATAAAAACCCAGAACTTCAAAAAAATATGATATATAAAAAAAATTCTAAATTCCAACCGTGCTTGGAACTGCTGTCATCATGGAATTTCTGGGTTTTTTTTTTTTTTTTTTCGTCTTTAAACTGTAAAGATTCCGCCTGAGATTACATTTTGAAGCGCAATGGGAACCCATTCTCTCTTATCCAATTTCAATTTGACCCTCTCCACTGTGTCCTCTTCTTATACCGTACCCACAGCAGCTACGAATACTGTCTTTATCCACTTCACTGTGCATCTTCCTCTACCCCCTTTCACTTGAGCCCCCACAATAATAGCATTATTAGATTGCAAGGCTTATTTGAGGCTCAAGTGGGGATGCAAAGGTTCTTTGAAATGGTATTGAAGCTTCTTCAGGTTCTAAATCCCCTGGAAGTTGTAATCCTTGAAATTCTACTTCCTAAAGAAGGTGAGATTACATTAAATCATAAATTGTTTTCTTTTAATTCCATCGTTCTGTATCTTAATCTTGCTGATTTCCAGAATTATGCAGCCTCGTTTTTTCTTCCAGCAGCTCATATCAGCGGTGAAGTCCTGCCATTCTATGGTAAGTGGATAAGCTGCATGTGAAATCCTTTTCGGATGCTGCTTTGGGAAGATTTGACCGTCAATCCTCTGGTGCTTTTGAAATAACCTCACTGTAAGGAACTTCGACTTGGGTTCTGTGCAGCAAGTTTGTCACTGTGATCTTAAGCTGGAGAACACACTTTTGGATGGAAGTCCCGTTCTTCGTCTGATGATATGTGATTTTGGTTACTGAAAGGTATTTATTTTTTACTTCAATGTTTTTTTCTCTGAGAATGGGTCTTTCAAGCATGTTCAGAGTCCATGGAAAATACAGAGAGACTGAGTTTAAGACTGAGTTTGATCTTGTCTTCGTGTCTCAATTGCTAGAGTGATGCATCAAGCTAGGAGGTAAGGATTGGTTTCTCTAAAAGGGGATCCTTTCTACAACTAGGACAAAATTTCTACTTTGACGGATGATCTGAGTCTGGCATGGTGCCTGTGGAGTGGTCTTCCATTGCCTCTATTTTGCGCCTAATCTGTGCCATGATTGTGCCTCTGTCATCAAACTCCTCAATTTTAAACCCCATGTTAGTCTGATCCTTGTATGCTTCGATGAGTTGCGCCAGGTTTTTAGTTGTCTTAGCAATATGCATTGAAATGATAACAACTCCTGCATACATCTGATGGAAGTCAATTAGCACTGCTTTTCAGTATCAGGATGCCAAGTACATGTGTACTTGGGGTCTTCATCTCAAATGGGTTTGACAAAATTGGGTTGTTGCTTAGTTCCTTTGGAACTCTCTTCCCAGCTCCATGTCAATCTTTGTGCCTTGAACTCTTTTTATCGGTTCATTAACTTGCTCCAATATATTTACTTTTATTATCCTCTGGAAATTCTTAGTTGCCAAATTAAACAGAAAACATCAAGTAAACTGGAAAAGATTCAATGTTTAAACTATTGTAAGCTTCCAGTTCCAATAATAGCCAACTTTCATGTACTGCAAACCAAATTGGCAATCAATGGGATATTTGCACGTATTTTCCGTGCAGCACCTGTATTAAACTTCAACATGAAACAGCCTTGGCCGTTTTGCTACCATTAGCCTTGGGTGTAACTATCAGTGTTACATGGGGATGTGTTACTTTGGCTGAGGGGTGTGTCTTTCAAGCTTCTGATATTTCTGGGATGGTGAAACTAGTGGAGGACAGGTTCTCCCCATGATTTATGCTCAGTGGCCTGAGAAAAAGTCAACTTTCTCACACACAATAAAATCAAAACCTTGAAGTAGATGTGAATATTTATGCCATGCCTTTTGTTGTTCATATTTGTGATTTGTCAATGTTTCACATATATTAAGGGGTCTCAAGTTTGAACATTCTACTCTATCGGGGATCCCAACATTTCCAATCATGTTTTTAAAAATTGGGGGGTGCCTGCACATGTCCCTCTATTTCAGCATTCTTCCATACCAGAAAGTTGGTGGAACATTGGTAATTATGGGGGGAATTTTTTTTTGAAGGACTGGCCTGATGACTCCTCGTGATTGTCTTTATTCAGCTGTGAATATTAGAATGGTGTTATATTATTTTGCATGATGAATTATAGATGGGAAGAATTATTTCAAGTTCAGCATCCAGATTTGTACTTCATATGCACTGGTTCTGTTAATTTATGTCAGTTTACTTAGATTAGTTATATCTTTAGTACACTTCCTATGGTGTATTTTTCATTATTCAGTTACTAAACCAAGAGAAAATGCTTTGCTACTACAAAGGCAGGGACTTGTTGCTTGCAATTCCTGGCTAATTATGTCATCAATATCGAAATAGTAGAATCTGAATTGGCTGTATTGGCCGAATAAGTATTAGATTAAATAGATATAATGGTTTCTGAATATTCTTTTAGTTGATGTTGCCTAGGTTTAGGTGGTTGTTTTTCTAGTCAAATATAATTAAACATTTTCCAAAATTATCAGCTTTTCAGATTAAAATAATTATCAAAATTGGCAAAACTGAGTCATTTAGGGTGAAGATTCCAACCCAGCCATGCCACATTTTTTCCATTTCCACTGATGGTCAAGCTCTCCACGTTTACCTTGCTCGACAGTACGGCACTCAGTCTTCGATCATTGTACTTTCGGCGATTGAAAAATCCACAAATCTTTTTATAATTATTGAAAAATGAAGGCCGTTGGTTTACCTTTCCATGGAGTAAGGCAATAATTATTCAATATATGGATGTTGTATATTTGCATCTTTTTATGAAGATATGGATCTTTTACCTTTTCATGAACAGGAAGGCCGTTGGTGAAGCAACACGTGTATTGAAGGAAAGGAAAAACTTGCATCCCCATAACATCTTTTCCGTAGGTTAACATCTTAAATGTCTCCCCTTATCATATTATTAAATTGCCATTATATTTTTTCATAAATAGTGGCATAATTTATCACGGTAGAAATTTAGAGCTAACGTCGTATAATATTTTATTTTTAAATACTTTAATGGTGTATATATACATATATATTTTGCATTTAATTAATAATTTCTTTTACCTAACCATTTATTATTATTTTAAATGAGAAATTTTATAATTATAATTTTGAATTTAATTATATTTATTATTATTTTAGATCAGAAATTTTATAATTATAATTTTGAATTTAATTATGGTGTATAAAAAGGAATTAAATAAAAATTAGTTTTTGAAATATTTAACATAATATAAATTATATTTTTATTGTAAATATCTTTTGGATAAACCACATCATTATTTTTTGGTTGATTCGAACTATTTAATGTGGTTTTTTCTAAAAATAAAGATGAAAAAACAGATGTATCATTAGATATAAATAGCAACGATGCAT
Source organism: Pinus tabuliformis (assembly GCA_031772625.1). Taxonomy (NCBI): domain Eukaryota; kingdom Viridiplantae; phylum Streptophyta; class Pinopsida; order Pinales; family Pinaceae; genus Pinus; species Pinus tabuliformis. Next base: position 1,073,035,104 of record CM062809.1, read on the forward strand.
CATGTTTCCAAAATAAATGTTAAAAAATAGAATGAATATTTATTTAAAATGAACATAAAGAGCAATGAAGGGTGGTCGAAAGATATTAAGTGTAACATCGGAGTTAAACAAGGTTGCCCCCTCTCCCCTACCCTATTTGGCATTTACATCGATAAGCTCGAAGGCTATTTAGAGGAAGCAGGATGTGATGGCACGATCTTAGCTGGGATAGTCGTCATCCTTCTTCTTTATGTTGATGATATTGTTCTTTTGGCAAGGTACCCATCTGATCTTAATAAGCAACTCAGGCTTCTTAAGGATTTCTGCTCTACCATGGGTATGACTGTTAACACTGACAAAACAAAAGTTATGATTATCAAATCCAAGAATGACACTTATGCTAATTTTATGTATGACAATAATAACTTGGAGGAAGTGTATTCTTACAAGTACCTAGGAATTGATATTCATCACAAGCTCAACTAAAACCATAGCATTGAGAAAAGGATTAATGGGGGTGGAAAGCTTACTTTGGTCTTGAAAATAATTGTAAAATAACAAACCTTGTAATGTGGGATAAAAAGAAGTTCCTCTTTGAAACTTTAGTCACTCCTGTTATCTTATATGGCTATGAGGTTTGGGGTTGCAGCATCTCTAGAGAATCATGGAGAAAGATTGAGCAAATCCAGAAGCGTTTTATAACTTATAACCTGAAAATTAAAAGTAATACACCCTATCCTATTCTCCTTATAGAAGCAGGTCTTTCCCCTATTGAGAGCCTAGCTATGCTTAGGTTTCTGTTGTACAAGCACAAAATCAGTAACATAGACGATCATAGACTTCCTAAGCTAGCTTTAAATTCTAGCCAAAACCACCTAAGGCTCAATCGAGGGTGGCATAAAGACACAAGGGCCTGGTTAAACTATTGGGAGATCAACGAAAATGATGCATTGCAAAACATAAATAACATTAAAGATATTGTTACTTCTAAGTTCAAAGAAAAAATGTGGTGTGAGAAAGACTTAGCGGCTAAAAGAAAATTAAGTTATTATAAGAAGGTCATCAACCCCACCCTAGAAGATCAAAAGTATCTCTCTATTTTAACTAGCTCAAAGAAGAAAATTAATATAGCAAAGATTAGAACGAATTCTCATGAGCTCCATAGTGAAACAGGTCGTTGGGCAGTTCCTAAAATGCCATGGACGGAAAGGATCTGCCATATATGTGAGAATAGGAACATCGAGGATGAAAACCACTTCCTCTTAGAGTGCCCCGTGTATAACCACATCAGATCTCAGTTTCACAATCTTTGTTACAATACTGACCTTCCTAGCCTTTTACAATGTCAAAATTATAGTGAGCTCGGGAGGCTTCTCTCCTAGCTTTTTGAGTATAGGAATAAAATCTTAAATCAAAATAGATAATTTGTTTATTTAGGTCCCATAGACCATTATTTGGTCTGAGCGGAGGTTAACCATCATCATCATCATCAAAAACATTTAATTGTATAAAAAATTACAAATAAATAACTAACTAAATAATATAAAATCAAAATACTAATAAAAATAAAAATAAATAAGAAAAATTATATTTAAAAACTAAACCATGAAAGAAAAGGAAATTGATAATCATATCATTATATAATATTTATTATTATATGTTATTATATATAAAAAAAAAAGATAGAATGTCAATATGATATGATAATGCTGGAATCTAACTCTTATTTAATTTCTAACCATCTTCTTGTTAAGTTTTTTTTTTTTTTTTTTTTTGGTTTATTATGGTTTATCCAAAAAAAATATTTACATTAACAATATAAAACCCAAAAATCCGAAATCACTAATAAATTATATTTATTAAAAATTATATACTAATATAAATTTATAAAATTTAAATATTAAAAAATTATTTTTAATCTTTAATTAATAATAATAATGATTAATAAATAGATTATAAAAGTAATAAATTATATATAGTCAAATTTCAAATGAATCACATAATTTTATCATCTATTATCACCGGATGAATTAATAAAGTTAATATGATAAATATAAAATCATATTTTTATCAATTTATTAAATATTACAAAAATAATAAATCATGTATAATAAAAGGTTAAATTTATAACCTAATATGATGTTTATACATTTAATAATGGTTAAATAGTTATAGATGAATGATTTACACAAAAAAAAAAATGATATCTAATATAATGCATTTAGAAAAGCCTCTTAATCATTTTTTTTATTTTTTGAATTATTTTATTATAAAAATAAATAATTATATAATTTGATAATTCAAATATTTAATAGTATAATTTGATAGTAAATTATATATTTAGATTTTATTAAATTGGTAATTTTATTTGTAAAAATAATAAATCAATTTTTTATAAAAATAAACGATATATATTTAATTAAGCCAAGCATTCTAGTTTTTTTTAGCTAAGTATAGTGAAAATTCCCAAAAATATTTCAAACGATATATATTTAATTAAGCCAAACATTCTAGTTTTTTTAGCTAACTATAGTGAAAATTCCCAAAAATACTTCAATAGAGGTCTCTTTGTGAAATGGGAAAGATTGGCTATTCCAATGTGGATTGTGGATGTTTTTGAAAAAAAAACTATGGAGCTCAATCATAATGTTAAAATACTTAAAGGATAAGTTGTTGAGGTATGGTTAAGACTAGGGGCCGATTAATGATATGGAGAAGAAATGTGATGTGAGGGATATAGGTTATGGAAAAATGGATCACATAGAAAATTAGTAATGGTAAGAATGTATTAATTGGATGAGATTGGTGGATTGAGTGTGATAGTAGGCACAAGTTTTCTGCATATTTGGTTGAATTTCTAAATTCTCATAGTGTTTATTATATTCCAAATATGGGTAGAAAGCGTTGGATTTCTGCTCAATATTTACAAATCTTGCCAACTTTTATAGGTGAATGGACTCTTTTTTTTTGTGAGTTTGGGAAAAGGAGGCTTTTCTTTTTAAGTAGGGATGAAGAGGATAACCTTTCTTGGTCTAAATATAAGCAATGTGAAGTTACTTCACCACACTAGGGATACAAAGCTTTGATCTAGCAAAATAGAAGCTGTGAATCAAAATAATGGTTTAATTTAGTTTGGAAGGGTCAAGGACACCTGAAATGTTGTTTTTGTTATGACTTCTCATTGAAAGGAAAATTCTCACTTGGGATGTTTTAGCAAAAAAAGATAGGAAGATCTTAGATTCTGTGTTGTTGAACAAAGAATCTATTGACCATTTATTTGTTTCTTTCCTTTTTGTGATCCTTTATTTGTTTCTTTCCTTTTTGTGAAGACTCTTTGAAAGAGGTTTTGCCAGTCCTAAAAATCAGAAGTTGGTGGTTTGGCAACTCTATTGAAGAAAGTCTTTGGCTTTGGTTTTAGAGATTTAGTTTGTCCTCTTTTAAATTTTTCCTAGGGTTTGTGATGTGGGGCATTTGATTAGAGAGAAATAAAGTTCTTTTTCAAAATGATGTTGTATGCTCAATTGTAATTGCACATAATGCCATAGTTGCTTTTCTGGAATAGGTTAAGCCCTTGAAATTGAAGAAGACAAGAATTATAAGGGAGTTGGTGCTATCTAAAGGAAATGTATGTGGTTTCTTTGATGATGTTTGTCAAAGGGGGAATTGTGGGGCTGGTGTTGTCATTCTATTCCCTCATGATGTGGTTCTAAAATGTAAGTTGAGCATTGGAAATGGTACCAACTTTGTTGCTGAGGTTATTGCTCTGTGTTGTGCTTTAACATTAACTTTATGGAAGCAAGTGAAGGTTTTTAAATTGATTGGCGATTCCAAAATAATAGTGCACTAGTTTAATGGAAATGTGGAACTTAGGTTTTTAAATTGATTGGTGATTCCAAAATAATAATGGATTGGTTTAATGGAAATGTGGAACTTAGAATCCTTCAATTGGGATCGTGGAAAAGGAAGATCCTACAATTAAAACAACAATTTGATGATTTTTGAACCCTTCAATGTTACATGAAGCATAATGTTCTAGCAAATCTACTCTCAAAAGAAGCTTAAAATTTTTTAATAGTGCTTTATCAGCAACCTTTTCCTTTGATCTATTTAATCTTTCTTTTCTAGTAACAAGTTATTATTTTTCCGTGATCTATAACTAAACTTATTTTGGATATGTTTGTTAAAAAATCAAATAAACTGCTATGCAAGAAAGAGATTTTTTTTTCCCAAAAACAAAAATCAGTGAACCTCCTCGTAAGCATATTTTATTATAAAAATAATAAATTACGTACCAACAAATTGCAATATCAATATAATAATAAATTACATATTATCAAATTGAAATTATCATATAATTTGTTGAGTTGCGGAAGTTGGATTGGTCTCAGAAGCGATATTTAAAAAAAATAATGTTTTTGTTTTATTTTATTTTATTTTATTTATATAGTGAATTTTATTCACTAATATATTTTAGATCTGCAGCGCACTACTATGCCGAGCCAGATGCCGAAACTGATTCCAATTGATACAATTTCTTTACTGTACAGAATTGAGAAGATGGTCAGTGAAAGGGAATGGAATGATTATTTTCAAGAGGATCCCCTTCGTCCCCATCTTCGTAACATACAAAAAAGGAAGCATATGTATCTCAAAGAGTTTCCTTGGGTCTATATCTATCTCAAAGAGTTTCCTTGGGTCTATATCATCGCGAAAGTAGAGAACTTTCTCCAATGGTCCATCACAAAGTAAGACCTCTCCGTAGAATGATGAAGAGGTTCAATGCTAATAAGAACCTCCCCGTTGATCTAAACCATATGGATTTCGCTTATCGTGCAAGGGCTGAGATCCTACAGCTAGAGAATGAAATCAGGGACAGCTACGAAGAAAACATCGATTGCGATGGAGATACCCTCGCTCGGATGCTATGTTTGGACGGTTGCTTCCTTCTAGAAGTATTAAGAGCTCTGCGTGGGGAGGAAGACTCGATAGCCAATCCGGAGAACTGCTATGACCCTATTTTTGGGAACGATAAGCTCTACCATGCTGCATCCGATATAGTGCACGACATTTTGATGCTAGAAAATCAAATTCCTTTCATCGTTCTCCTAAAGCTATTAGAATTGGAGGTCAACTCGGCCGTTAATGTCGAGGAGAAGCTTTTGGATCTGCTGGTGGAAGGTATATCGGGTTTGCTCATCCTTTTCGACAATGACAATGAATATTTTGATAGAGAGCAATGGTCCTGTCGTCGTCATCATCATCTTTTGGGTTTATTGCACACCATCATTACATCTCGCCCAAGTTCCACTCAGGGTGAGCGTGTAGATCAAGGTGAGTGTATCATCTCCATTGGCTGTTGTTGCAGTAGCCAGTGCATTAGCATGCTCCACTGCCAAAAAAAAAGCACCGTATGACGCCGAAAGAATCCCTCACGCAATAGAATTAAGAAATGCTGGGATCAAATTTTCACCACTTCAGGGAAGCTGCATCAAGCAGATTAACTTTGACAAGAACAGCGCCACGATTTTCCTTCCTCCTATCTCTATCACCGATCGGACAGAGAGAGTATTCCGTAACTTGATTGCTTATGAGATGTGCAATCCAGTTGAAATCAATTGGGTGACTTCGTACGTGGCTCTCATGAACGACTTGAACGACACGGAACAAGACGTGGCATTGATGAGAAGAATGGGCGTCATGTCAAACTGGCTCGGGAGTGACAAGGAGATTGCCGACCTTTTCAACGGTCTAGGTAAGGAAGTCACCGTGCCCGTAAGCGAAGACGTCTTCGACAAACTGGCAGAAAAGGTGCATGCGCACTACAATAATGAAATGAAGGTCCAGATTGGAAAGCTCGTGCAGGATCATTTTTCATCGCCATGGACAGCTTTAGCATTGACGGCCGCAATTCTCATAGTGGTCCTCACCGTGGTGCAAACGATCTTCACAATTATATCGACCTATAATAAGTAGTCGCTCCAGTCCTTTTTTACCTTCGAAATAAATAATAAAGTGTAAATGATGTGTACTCGGTTGTGATAGGTAGGATTGAACTTTGGATGATGATGTGTCACAGTTCTAGTTAGTTTAAGTGGTGTAAGGGGAATTTTGTGTCGGAGATAAAAAAAAATTTCTATAAATATTGGGATGATGAGCTTTGTGATGAAGATATTATCCTATACTTGTTTTTTATTATTGTAATCTAAAATGTTTTTATATTATTGTAATCTGAAATGTTTTTATACTTGTTTTGTATTATTGTAATCTGAGATGTTTGAATGTGAGGTTAGACATCTATATATCAACTTCAGGGAGGATGAGCCATCGTTGACTTTTTAAATCAATGGCGAGGATTTAATTTGCTGCGACTTTTTAAATCAATGGTGAGGATTTAATTTGCTGCGACTTTTTAATAAATATTTTTTAATTTATAAGCCTGTCGGAAATTGAAGTGGAAGAGCCACCGTGTGTTAAGATGCGCAACACGTGCGTTTGAATTGGAAGACCGCTGTGCATTTAAATTCGATAACACTTCATCTTATGAGACGCTTCATTTTATGAGACGCTTCATGAGCAGCGTGGATGAAGGTCGTAGTGAGTTGAGAGGAAATTCAATAAATTTGTTGAGCTGCTGTTGTGGAGATCGTAGTCAGTTGAGACGAAATTCCATAAATTTGTTGAGCTGCTGTGTAAATCTAATTGCTAAGCAGGTTGAGCAGCCATCTCGGAAATTCAAGATAGTGCCAAGACGTTTGTTCTACGCTATTGATTCAAGCAATGTTGCAGATTTACGAGGTTGTGGTCGAAGATGGGGTCGAATCAATGATTAAAGCGAGTACTGGAGGGCGCACAAATAAACCAAGTAAATGAGTTTGAGGAAGCTCCTTAACTACGTTTGTGAAGTTTGTGTTTCACTGAGGAAGAAGTGAGATTATTTATCCTGCCAAACATTAAAATTTTGGATAATATAGTATACCCATGCCTTAGCTGAAGCTGTGACTGGATAGTCAATTTTTTTATTTTTTATTTTTAATATATGTTCAAGACATGATTTTTTCCTTCGTGTTTTGATGTATGGTGTTTTTGTTAGATGCTGGAAATAGTGATATGCATGAAAAAATTTCCTTCGTGTTTTGATGTATGGAGCGTTTGTCAGATGCTGGAAATAGTGATATGCATAAAAATCGTGGTGTATACTAAGATTTTTCAGTCACACAAACCATCTACTTAAAAACGCATGCTTACGCAGATCTAGAAACAGATACGAGTAGGAAATGAGTATACTGAGATTTTTCGATAATTAGAAAAACAAAACCCTCTATTTGAGTCATCGAACTCTAACGCACACATTGAGAAATGTAGGATGGTAAAAGCACAATTTTCAACATAATTATAGATTGTAATATGATATGTAAGTGCATATGCTTATATTATATTAAATGGCAGAATTAGTAAAATGGGTGGAAAAATTCCTTTTTTATAGTCAAACTGATGCTCGATACAATCTCTGCGGCCCAATATAATCTCTGCGGCTAGATATGGATATAATTTTCTGCCTTATTTTTCTGAGACTGGGTTTTACAGGCAAATATGGCTCTCAGCTTCGCGAAAATAGCTGTTGGCTCAGTTGCGTTCGCTTTTGGAAAGCAAGCTCTTGCCCATATAATGAGTGATGCCCCAACTCCCACTATCCAAGTGGCCCGTGCCTCACTTGATGAGGCTATGGAGTGTTTGTTAGACGCTGGAAATAGAGATATGCATAAAAATCGTGGTGTATACTAAGATTTTTCAGTCACACAAACCATCTACTTAAAAACGCATGCTTACGCAGATCTAGAAACAGATACGAGTAGGAAATGGGTATACTGAGATTTTTCGGTAATTAGAAAAACAAAACCCTCTATTTGAGTCATCGAACTCTAACGCACATATTGAGAAATGTAGGATGGTAAAAGCACAATTTTCAACATAATTATAGATTGTAATATGATATGTAAGTGCATATGCTTATATTATATTAAATGGCAGAATTAGTAAAATGGGCAAGTGATTAAACTCTAAAGTGGAAATATTCTTTTTTTATAGTCAAAATGATGCTCGATACAATCTCTGCGGCCCGATATAATCTCTGCGGCTAGATATGGATATAATTTTCTGCCTTATTTCTCTGCGACTGGGTTTTACGGGCAAATATGGCTCTCAGCTTCGCGAAAATAGCTGCTTGCTCAGTTCCGTCCGCTTCTGGAAGGCAAGCTCTTGCCCATATAGTGAGTGAAACCCCAACTCCCACTGTCCAGGTGGTCCGTGCCTCACTTGATGAGGCTTTGAAGTTTTCCGAAAGTGCCTTAATCTGCCAATTCAATGGTTTTTGGCCGCGGCTGACCGCTCTCCACAATTGGATCTCGGAGGTATGGAAGCCTGTCATTTCTGATGAAATTAATATCTACCCCTGTGCTAGGGGTTTCTTTATAGTAGATTTTCAAAATCCTGAAAGCAGACAATGTATTCTAGATTCTGGCCCTTGGTTTTGGGAAAACTCAGGCCTATTCATGAAGCCATGGAACCCATTATTCGATTCCTCAACAGCAGTCATAACCTCAGCCCCAGTTTGGATGAGATTCCTAAGCCTATCCTTGCATCTCTGGAATCTCTCCTCGCTAAAAGCCATTGGAAATGCAATTGGGAAATTTTATTGCAGGTGCCGAGAAACAAAGGAATATTTCATAACCACCTATGCACGCATCTGTGTGGAAATGGACTTCAGCACCGGATTCTCAGCTGAAATAAACCTAACAAGTAAATACTATGTGTGGAACTAGAAACTCGATTATGAAAGTGTCCTCTTCAGATGCCGATCTTACTTTGAGACAGGCCATCTAGCCAAAAATTGCCCAAAAGCCTCCCAGAAAAATTTTGCTAGAAAAAACCACCATAGATCTACATGGTGAAAATGAGCACAAAAAAAACACTACATTGTCATCAAAGAAGAATACTCTAGAGGAAAGTCTGAATCACAAGAAATCGGGCAAGGAAGAAACAACTCTTAAGGCAAGAATGGAGAAAGCCCCGCCCCCTCAAACATCAACAGTTATGAGGATTCGAATATCGCACAAAATAAATCTTCATTTAAAAGCAAAGCAAATCTCCTAGACCAAACTTCTTCTTCAACTATATTCAAAAGGACGAACACAATAGATCGCGAAGCTAAGACACCAATGTCCCAAGAACCAGAAGAGATGAAGGAGATGCAAGATAAAGGAAGTTGGAAGACCGTAGAGAAAAAGAAAGCTATAGCATCAATCTCGCCAAGAAAGACGAGGAGCCAGACAATTAAAAACTAAGAAAATTAAGACAATTAAAAACTAAGAAAATTATAGGTCTGATAGACCAATTTGGTCTCAGTGGACGTTAATCACTATCATCATCATCATCATCATTCATGGTCATATGGGAAAGTTCAAAGAAATTTTGAGTAGAAAAAGTTATCATGTTACGAAAAACCAATGTCACATGGTTCGGGTTCAGAATTTTTTTATGAGGTTCATCATTAGGTTCGTCTACATATATTAATTTAAAATGATTTATAGGATAAAATATTAAAAAATCAACATTAAAGATCAAAAATGCTATCACGGACATGGAAACTACAAGGATGAATTAGAAGCTTCAGTTGTAACATGAATTTATGAGTTTTGATCTATGGATTTGATCAATGGCTATGAGGTTCGATGAGGTTTTCCAAACTTCAACATTTTTTTAAGGTTCGCCAAAATTCGAACCTCAAGGTTAAAGTTCAACAAACCTTGTGACATAGTGAAAAACTATCGGAAATTATTTTACCTCTTTAACACCCTCAAGTCACATAAAATTACTGAAGTTACTAAGTTGATTTGTGTTAAATGTTAATTTAGATTTTATTACATGTTGATGATTGAATATTGACTGACTGAGGCTAGAAAGCTAAAAAACATGTGTTGTGTTTTCGAAAATTATTGGTAATGGTATTTTAATAAAATATCCACTGTTTAAGGCCCAAGGTACTGATTGTAACTGGACAATCCAGTGTCGAGAAAGTGCTCAGGGGAGAGTCTGGCCGTACTTGCCAAATTAGTGGTTGGGAGGAGAGACTTTCAGACAGATAAGTAAAACAGTAAATTCTCTGAAGAACACTTATCCTCTCGGACAGATAAGTAAATATTAAGCTCTCTGATAAATGCATATATTTATAAATTCCAAGCTCTCTAATAAATGCGTATATTTATAAATTCCAGATAGCAAATCAGACAGTCTAACAGTAAACTTTTTAATAATTATCAGACCCATTATCAAATTTTAATTTTTGTATAGATAACCTATACACAGATAAATATATTTATAGACAAATTAACAAGCTTGCAAGAAACTATATGTTCATGAATAGAAAGGCAGACGAAACAATTAAGTAAGATATAATAAATTTCTATAAGTAGAGTACAATTCGGAAAGTAATGCTACCGTAAGATTTATTGATTGTCATAAGTAAGTAAATATTTAAATGCTAAGACAGAGTATAGTCTAAGATGAAACAGTTAAATCACAGCCTCAAACTATAACAAACAACGCATGCGAATGCTACCCTTGTCGAGGGTATTTCCTCTATACATATGTTAATCATGGAAACTATAAAGATCTTATAGAAATCTCGAACCTTATAGCCTGTACTATCATTATTATTTTCCACAGAATTCTGGAAGAAGTTACTATCTATATCATAGAGTTTCTGACCCTACTCTTCATAATCAATAATTCCAGTCGGCCAGCATGATTACTCAAATTGAATACCACAAAAATAGGAGCAGAGAAGCATTGAAAACCTTCATTCGATTATGTAAATTGCAAGCTAGAAAATAGAAACTGGAAAATTCATTAAAGAAACCAAAGATATACACGGTATATGTTAACCGTCGAATAGGTTCAGAATAGTACAGCATCTTGGCCGTGTAGGGAAAATATAAAAATAAATATAAAAGTAATTCTCCCCGGCCCTAGTTGTTCGAGCTAGTAGCTCTATTCAAAACGACAGAACATTTAAGAATTAAATGTGCATTGCTAAAAACCCTTGACACTCTTTCAAATTGACCATTAGAGCTAGTCTTAGTAAGCCAAAGACTGGAGAACGGCGGTTGAGTCTTGGCCCCAACCTCACGAAAAGCTAAATGCATTTTCATGATAGAAGTATATCCAACCTATGTATGATGAAGAAGCATCTGGTGAGGGCGCGACCTTTTTCAGTCTCCGTTTTAAATGAACCAAAGGGCGGGTAGCATACCTGCAAAAAGCACGACCTCTGGTCAGAGACTATGGAAATAAACCTTGAACCTTAAACAAGAAACAAATATTAAGTATGTTCATGTAGGTGAAGAACAATCTTGAAGGTAGAGTCGCCATCCTGTCAAGGAAACCGTGATACCCTGACTCAGTTCATTCAGATTAAATATACCATTATACAAACAATGAAACCACTCGTTCGCGAGACAAGGACTTTCATTTACCTTGGTTAACAACGACTTCAATGAGGCCGACCACCCTGAAGACTAAGCAATCGAGTATTTTCTGAGCGCAAAGGCAAAATGCTTGAATAGAACAACAAATTTCAGTCAGACAATGACCCTTAAACCATCTTCCGAAAAATTAAACGCTGGAAATGACAAATAACTCTAAGGGAAATTTTACCTGTAGTGGTCGAGAGGCGGAGGACTCCAGAGATCATGGTGATAAGAGTTTGAACCCCCTCAGCCATTCACAGAGGTAAGACACTGCAGAGCAGCAAGAATCCAAACCCCAATCGCCAAAATGATTAACCATCAGCCAGAGGGTGCATCATTCAGTTAGGTAAAACCCTAAGTTTTCTTGCACCATCGGATCAACCATAGATCGACGATCAAAAGGACCCCATCTGTGTTATCCCTGTCACATTAATCCGCATTGCTAGAAGTCAGCCCTACGCTTAACGCGTGGCCTAATCTACGGGTCTAGCTGTGAGCCAACCGAGGGTTTGGGAAGGGCGCCATACGATTTAAACACCATTGAAAGATTTGTAGATGGGACTGCCAATTCATGTCATACAACATATTAAATGATAAGGTTAAGAACCATGTGCCATCCGTATCCACGGTTTAATACTTTAATCACCTCAGGATTCGATTGAAACCCTGTTAATTAATTTGATATTGAATGGTGTAGGTTAATATGTTTTTTCTTTAAGAAATTTTCTTTTTATATGTAAATGTTATGAAGTTGGAAATGTATCAAATTATGAAATTGTGAATGTAAAGGAGTTATTAAAATGTTCAACCTCCAAATCCAATCATACTTCATTCTTTTAATATAATTAGAGATCATGTAATATAATATTTTGTTGCCCGTAAGTTTATCCCCGTTCCGGTGCAAACATAGCTACACTCACCACACCATTATATCACATACATATCTGCATTCACCACACCACGATACAACTTTACAATGTAGCTCTCAAAATTCTCATTTTGGATGCTGCCCAACTAGATCCTTCAGATTTACAGGGTTTAAAATATTGGTATTATTTTTTAATAATTGCTCTTTTTGCTTTCCAATTATATATATTCCAAATGTTTGCTCTTTGGTATTTCTCAAAACATAACACGACTTAAATTTTTCTTCATAATCTCTGTTTTTTTTTAATAGAAGAATTATTGAAATCAGAGATATGAAAGTGAGATATTTAACGTATAAATGGTTAAGATTGAGATGACATAATGAAATTATAATATAAATGGTTAAGATTGAGATAGTATAGTCAAATTATAATTAAAACTTTTAAAGATATTAAATCTATTTAATACAATTTTAAAAATGAATTTTTTTAATTCCAATCATTTTTCTTTAATACTATATTCGAATAATAGTTAAAAATAAAAATCTAAAATATATAAAGTTTAGATTTCACCTTTTAGGTATGAGTGTGTAATTTCATTTTAGTGGAAAAAAAAATCAAAAACAAAAAAATACTAAAAACTATTTTGATATTACGAGGAATAAAAGTTGATGGTTAATTTTTTTACATTGAAAAAAAATAATAATAAAATTATATTAATGATAATATTATAAATATTATTATAAAGATCATACATATATTATTAATCACTCATATTATAGATATTATTATTCATATTAGAGATTCAATATATCAATATTATATTATGTTATGTTATATATATGAAATTGATGGATGAAATTAATACAATAAATATGTATTTTTGGATATATGTTGTCAATAGTTTAAGTATATATAGATATAAGTCGCGAATAATTTAAGTGATATTTTCTAGAAAATAATATATATATATATATATATATATATATATATAGTTTTAAGTTAATAATTTTTAAATAAAAGTTATTGTAATAATTTAATTTAATAGATGTTATAATTTAATAATTAATTTATTTTAATATTATAAATAAATCTAAAGGTTATTAATTGTATAAATTGAAGGGATTAGTTATTTGAATGGATAAATATAAATATTGTGAATGAAAAGGATTGATAGGTAAAATTCAATGGATTAATATTATAAATTATTGTCATTAATATTATAAATCGAAGGGATTATTAATATTATAAATGTAAGGGATTCATAAACCAAATAAATTAATATTAAAAAATTAAAGAATTAATATTATAAATCTAAGGGATTAACATAAAACTCAAGCGTTAATATTAAAATCCCAAGGATTAAAAACCCTGGGGATTGTTAATATTACAAATCCAAGTGAGTTATATTAAACCCAAGGGATTAATATTATTAACCCTTGAGATTAATATTATAAACCAAAGGGATCAATATTATAAACCAAAGGGTTTAATACTAAGTCTATGATATTAGAGTTTTATAATCTTAGTTTTATAATATTAAAAATTAATATTGATTTATAATTTATAATATTAGGGTTTATAATATTAATCAATTTCACAATCATCCTTCTAATGTTTATAATTAGTTGGGTTTATAATATTAATCTTAGGGTTTATATTCTTATGGTTTAGTATTGATCCTAAGGTTTATATTATTAATCCTAGGGTTTAGTGTCAATCCCCTGTGTTTATAATCTCTTGGGTCTATAATATTAATATTAAGGTTTATAATGACAGTGTTTATAAAGATTGTCTCAATATGAAAATGAACGATTGTAAACCATGACCAACCATGTTTATTTTAGGGTTTATAGTATTTATCTTAAGGTTTTATACCCTGGGTTTATAATATTTATCTCTTCGTTTTAATATTATTCCTTTGGGTTTATAATCCCTTGGGTTTTTAGTATTAATCCCTTGTGTTTTTAGTATTAATCCCTTGGGTTTATAATATCAATCCCTTGGGTTTATTAATCTAAGGGTTCATATTCCTAGGGTATAATATTATTCATAGGGTTTATAATATTAATCTTTGGGTTCAATATAAATCCATTGGGTTTATAATCATGGTCAACCATGGTCCAACGTCACATTGTGACAAATATTTTCTTAATAAGATAATCAACCATTGTCGCATTGTGACAATGATTGTTTCAATATGAAAATCAACCATGTTCAACCATGTTCCAACGCCTCATTGTGACAAAGATTGTCTCAATATGGAAATCAACCATAGTCAACCATGGTCACATTGTGACAAAGATTGTCTCTTGGTCCAACGTTACATTGTGACAACCATGGTCATCCATGGTCAACCATGGTCCAATGTTGCATTGTGAAAAAGATTGTCTCAATATGAAAATCAACCATGGTCAACCATTGCCCAACGTCGCATTATGACAATGGTTGTCTCAATATGAAAATTAATCACGGTCAACCATAGTCCAACGTCACATTGTGACAAATATTGTGTCAATATGAAAATCAGTCGTGGTCAACCATGCTTATTTTATGGTTTATAATATTTATCTTAGGGCTTCACAGGGTTTCACTCAATGAACCTATGACACATCACATGAGTCTGTGACATACTAAAAAAAACCCTTAATTTGACTACATATTGGAAAATACCTCTAAAAATCACATTATTTAACCCCCTACCAATACTAACTCAATAAACCTTATCAATTAAAAAAACCCCTACTTTCTCTAGATATGGTAAGTATCCAGTTTTTCATTAACATTTTTTATACGCCTTTATGTTTTTTCATTAACTTTGAGCTACATTTTTTATACCTACCAATATAAGAACCATTTAACCCCTATTATATGCTCAATATATTATGTCCTTTTTCCCTCAATATATACCCCCCAATATGAATGCATGTGGTATGGTATTTCCCCCCTAGTGAAGCCCCTGTGTAAGGTTTATACACCTTTGGTTTATAATATTTATCCCTCAAGTTGATATTATTCCCTTAGATTTATAGTCCCTTGGGTTTAACATTATTTCCTTGGGTTTATAATCCCTTGAGTTTATAATATCAATCCCTTGGGTTTATCAATCTAAGGGATCATATTCCTAGAGTATAATATTATTCATAAGGTTTATAATATTAATCATAAGGTTTAATATAAATCCCTTCGGTTTATAATGATGGTCATCCATGCGCAACCATGGTCCTATATCACTTTGTGACAAAGATTGTCTCAATATGAAAATCAACCATGGTCAAATGTCGCATTATGATAAATATTGTCTCAATATGAAAATCAACCATGGTAAAACATGGTCAACCATGGTAAAACATGAACAACTATGTTTATTTTACGGTTTATAGTTTTTATCTTGGGGTTTATATACCTAGGATTTATAATATTAATCTCTTGGGTTTATCCCTTGACTTTATAATCCCTTGGGTTTTTAGTATTAATCCCTTGGGTTTATAACATTGATCCGTTAAGTTTATTAATCTCAGGATTCATTTTCCTAGGGTGTAATATTATTCATAGTGTTTATAATACAAATCCTCGAGTTTAATATAAATCCCTTGGGTTTATAATCATGGTCAACCATGCACATTGTGACAAAGATTTTCTCAATATGAAAAATCCACCATGGTCCAACGTCACAATGTGACAAAGATTGTCTCGATATGAAAACCAATCATCAGTCATGGTCCAACATTGCTTTGTGACAAAGATTGTCTTAATATGAAAATGATCCACTGTCAACCATGTTTATTTTAGGGTTATAATATTTATCTTAGGGTTTATATACCTTGCATTTATAATATTAATCCAGTGGGTTTACAATGAGTTTTAGAATTAATCCATTGGGTTTATAATATTAATCCTAGTGTTTAATATAAATCCCTTGGGTTTACAATCATGGTCAACAATGGTCTAATGTCACATTGTTCCAAATATTTTCCTGAATATGAAAATCAACCATGGTCAACCATGGTCCAACATCGCATTGTGACAAAGATTGTCTCAGTATGAAAATCAACGATGGTAAACCATGGTCTACCATGTTTATATTAGGGTTTATGATATTTATCTTAAGTTTTTTATACCTTTGGTTTATAATATTTATCCCTTTGGTTTAATATTATTCCCTTGGGTTTATAATCTCTTGGGGTGTTAGTATATATCAATCCCTTGGGTTTATAATATCAATCATTTGGGTTTATTAATTTAAGGGTTCATATTCCTAAGGTATAATATTATTCATAGGGTTTATAATATTAATCTTTGGGTTTAATATAAATTCATTGGGTTTATAATCATGGTCAACCATGGTCCAACGTCACATTGTGACAAAGATTTTCTCGATATGAAAATCAACTAATGTCGTATTGTGACAAGGACCATCTGAATATGAAAATCAACCATGTGCCAATGTCACGTTGTGACAAAGATTGTCTCAATATGGAAATCAAACATGGTTAACCATGGTCGATAACCTTGGTCACATTGTGACAAATATTGTCTCTTGGTCCAAAGTCACATTGTGACAAACATGGTCAACCATGGTCCAACGTCGCATTGTGACAAAGATTGTCTCAATATAAAAATAAATCATGGTAAACCATGACCAACCATTGTCCAACGTCATAATGTGACAAATGTTTTCTCAATGTGAAAATCAATCATGGTCAACTATAGTCCAATGTCACATTGTGACAAATATTGTGTCAATATGAAATTCAACCGTGGTCAACCATTGTCAACCATGTTTATTTTAGGGTTTATAATATTTATCTTAGGGTTTATATACCTTGGGTTTATAATATTTATCCCTTGGATTTAATATTATTCCCTTGGGTTTTTAATATTAATCCCTTGGGTTTATAATATCAATCCATTGGGTTTATTAATCTAAGGGTTCATATCCCTAGGGTGTAATATTATTCATAGGGTTTATCATATTAATCTTTGGGTTTATAATCATGGTCAACTATGGTCCAACGTCACATTGTGACAAATATTTTCTCAATATGAAAATCAACCATGGTTCAATGTCACATTGTTACAATGAAAACCAATATGAAAATAAATCATGGTCAACCATATGAAAATCAATCGTGGTCAACTATGGTCTAACATCGCATTGTGACGAAGATTGTCTCAATATGAAAATCAACCATGGTAAACCATGATTGGTTTAGGATTTATAATATTTATCTTTGGATTTATATACCTTGAGCTTATAATATTGATCCATTGTGTTTAATATTATTTCCTTATATTTATAATCCCTTGGGTTTTTAGTATAAATTTCTTGGGTTTACAATATCAATCTCTTAAGTTTATTAATCTAAAAGTTCATATTCGTAGGATATAATATTATTTATAGGGTTTATAATATTTTTCCTTGGATTAAAAATAAATCCACTGAATTTCATTAATTAACAATTATATATATAAATAATAATAATAATAAGTAATTAATTATTATTATGATTTATTAATTAATTATTGATAATGAATTATTATTAATATTTAGTAATTAAAATATCATTAAATTTAATTAGCAATAAAAATAATAATATTAATTATTAATAATAGCAATATTAAATAATAATAATAATAATTATTATTTAGTAATAACAATAATTTTAAAATGAATATAATAGTAATTAAATTAATAATAATAATAATAATATTGATTATAATAGTAATTAAATTAATAATAATAATAACAAGAATAATAATAATAATATTTTTATTAAAATAGTTGTTTTTATATTATTATTATTATTATGTATTTATATAAATATTAATATTAACATGAGACGTATATCATTAAGATTTATTGGTTTTTTTCAACCATATAATTGTGCTAATTATTTCTTAATTTTAAAAATATTTAAAATATTATCTTAACCATTTAAATTATCAATTTAAAATAATTATTTTATTTTAAAATCTATATTTATATAAATCTATAATATTGTATAATAATAATATATACGAATTATGTTTAAAAATTTAAAATTCTATTTTGATGAGACTATCTCACGGGAGAGTCCACAAATTTCTTAATATACCAGAAATGTAATTTAAAAAAAATTTAAATCAAGGCATGCTTAAGAATAGATGAAAATTCATGTTCCACGACCATAAGGATGAGGGAAAATGGCTTTCTTTTCATTCAGTCTCTTCCATTAGTTATATTAACATTTTCTCTTTCATTCATTCAAATTTGAAAGAGGTATTAATTATGATGTTTATACTTATTAAATTTTACAAATTTAAAATAAAATAATGTTTTTTATTATAAATATGAAACACATTTTTTTTTTAATGTTTTTTATTATAAATATGAAAGAAGGAAATTTGTCAAATAAAAAAATTAAATTTATAAAAGAAATTCATAACACCATTTATTTTAGAAATTAATAAGAAAAAAGCAAATAAATATATATCTTAAATGATATTAGCCTCAATTTTATTTAAAAACAATATCGTGCTTATTAACTAATATCAAAACATCCAAACCAATCTCCCTCAAATGTTGAGCTTCATACATGGATTGAGGCTAAACCAAATATTATAACAAGTGTAAATTATAACTTATTTTACATGGTGGTCATCTCATTGACATCATATGCACTTAAAAGTGAAAGCACAATTTCTAAGTTATGTCTTATCAGTGTTATACTCAACCTCTTATCCTATAATAATATTCTTAATATTTATATTATATTATTTAATATTCTCATCTATAAAACTACAACAAATATAACCATAAAAATATAAAAATATAGATAATATGAAAGAAAAATTCTCTTTTAGTTAAAAACACAAACCTATAATAACAAAAATTAAAAATAACATATTCCTTGTAAATAAATTTTAAATAGAATTTCAAAATACATATCTACTTTACACGGATATAAATCTGTACTCTAAACTCCTTTTTAATTATTCTAAAAGAAACATATTCTCATTAGATATAACATTTTACTGAATTTCCAAAAACAAAGCCAAACATATAATGCCAAAATTCTCTTGTTTTGTTTTGGAAAAGTAACATATTCATTTATATAACTTTTTCCATGGATTTTCAAAATATATATCTACTCTCTTTTTCCATGGATTTTCAAAGTATACATCGACTTTATGAGTTTGTTGCCTTTGATTTGACACAATGACTACTTCCCGGTGTTTATCTTTAGGAAGACCCAACTCATACCTAAATAACTTCCCTAAAGATTTTATTTCCATGCTTTGTAATGTTAAAAAATCGAAAACGATTATCATTTTAAACAAGGGGAGTTGCCAAGTAGCAAGTCCTTGCTAATATTTTTTAAAAACTATTATTAAAAACCAATGTACTTAAAATATTATTATTATAAACTATTTTATATTTATGGAAAACGATAAACTATTTTATGTTTATGGAAAAAGATTTAAAGGGTTTTAGGAAAAGAGCATTTTCCTTTATCTAATGGCATGAAGTTTCAATAACCTCAATAAGTTTCAAAATAAAGTTGAAAAATAACTCAAGGGCGATCTAATTAATTCTAAGGGAAATATGATATTAGTTCAACCAAAAATGTAATAGGATTGTAACTCCTCGAAATTCACTGAAAATACTTCTAAGGGGAATTTGATATCAGTTCAACCAGAAATGTAATGGGATTGTAACTCCTTGAAATCCATTGAAAAGACAATGTTAAGGGAGTATACATATGTTCCTTATTCACGAATTAAGACATATTTTTTGTAACATTCTTCCAAATCGTAGCATGAGCATTAAACCACAAGTTTGGTAGGTATCCCTCAAGTTTTGATACCCCTTGGAGGTGGAAAGCTAGCAACAGGGTATACTGATATACACCTTTGATTATAAGGGTTTAAGATAAAATGGAAGATATGAGTATGCAACTAACACCTCGTAGGTCCCTGTGACTATTTGGTTGGCTTGCAGATTTTTCATACTAGGAGTATTGTTGATGTCCTCTTTCGATGACAATGTCTGTCAAGCCAATTCTTGCAAATAAGCTTTGGGCGGTTATGGTTCATCAAGGTGTGTTTTTCGCAGTCAAAAGTTGTTTGGTTACTCCAATTGATGTTCTCGGTGAGAATCTGTTGTAGCAGCTACAACCACCCTCCAAATTTTTTCCTTAGCTTTGTTTTCAAGCCTCCCTACTAACCATCCTCAACAACATGTCTTGCACTATCAAGTACATAAGCTTCAGTGGTTTTCTAGCAGCATAACTACCTGTGCATGAAATCTTATTGCATCCCCCACATAGGCTGCTTCCCCAGACTTGGTTTAGTTGCAGGCTGAACAACTCCCTCAAGAAATTGCGCAATTCTGGAGGGGAACCAACCTTCCCTCTAGAAATTGTGCAATCCTGACTGGCAGCCTGTTGGCCTCAGGAATTGCATAATTCTGCCTGTCAACCTTCCCTGGAAAATCTACGCAATCTGGCCCAGCAGGACTGCTCATCCTAGAAAATGTGCAATCCTGGGCAGCAGTGAGGTATTGAGCCTAGAAATTGCATAATCCTTTTGGGCAGCTAGCCTAGCTTCCTCCTAGAAACTACGCAAAAGCTTCCCTCAATTAGGTAGGTTGTTGCATGTGCCATCGAGTTGAAAGGTTCCACCTGGGATCGAGAAAACTTGACTTGCATGTATGGGCTGCCTTTTCCCAAAATAGCAAAAATCAACATGCAAAAAGAATCCCTAGATTTTAGGGATCTATTTTTAGCAACTGGAGGTTACATGCAAAGATCATTTTAGAATTTTTCCTCCAAGTGTCGCTTTTTCCTAGATTTGTGGCATGCGCATCGAGCCTCAAACTTATTTATTCGATGCTTCATAACTCACTTATTCACATTGATATTGGAGCTCTGACATCCCACAACACATCCAAGAGTCTTTGACACATCCAACTCAATTATTTACAGGTAAGTCCTCTTAACTTGTCTTTTGCAACATTTCTATCACGTTTTGTGTTTTGGCTTGTGTGAGTGTTTTCTGTTTGATTTCTATGAACGCTTGTTGTCATTTGCATGCATATTAGCTTGTACTAGCATCATTTCAGTTTTTGTTAGCATCTCACTGTTGTCGCATGCATGACACTGTTTTGCACGAACGATCGCTGATTCGGTGACTTGCTTCACAAACATGCATGTTGTTCCATTCTCTGAATCTTTCATTCATTGTTTGCATGCACGATCATTCACTCCTACTTACACTCAGTATTGTGATGCATTCACATTTACATTTTCTTTCAATTGCTCGTCAGCGAGTCTGGGCAGCCTTGGCCCAGACTCTGCCTCACCAAGACAGCAATGCGTAATCCTGAGAGGGAAGGATCTACCTTCCTCCCTAAAAATGTGCATTTATTCCGAGTGAATGTCCTCCAGTCTTGAATTGCACAATTCTAAGAGGCAGTGACTACTGGCCTAGAAAATTGCGCAATGCAGTCACTTGGCCTGCAACCCTTGCCAGTTGGAATTGCGCATTGCACAATCCCAGCAGCCAACATGCCAGTATGGATTATGCATTGTGCAATTCCAATAGCCAGCTAGCCTCCCAGCAACCCGGTCTACCTTTTGTGCAGTTTCGAAAGCCAGTCTCCTAGCCTCCCAAACAAAATTGCACAATCCTTGCCAGTCAATCCCCACACATGTTGCATGTCGTTCCTCAAGTTTTCTTTGGTTTTAGCCGACATATTTCTTGCCATGCATGTCGCTATGTCTCCAAACCTAGTAGGTGTTCGTTTGCTTCTCAGCAGTTCAGGATCAATGGCCTCCAAGAGAGTAGGATCAAAGGACACTAATGGAAGTGCAACTGGAGCAGCAGTTGAGTGAGTGTCTACAAGTTTACTGATCTATGAAAACACCAAGTTGATTTTAGACAAGGACATCAAGCAGAAATGGTAAGTGGTCAATGATGCATTTTCAGGCACATTCGGGGAAGACCTCGAAGACCGGCAAGTCTATGTGAACATCCAGAAGTCCGGTTTTCATCGGATTGCATGCAGGTATTCCATGTTCCCATGCGCGGACATGATACATTGGATCATCTTGCACATTGATCCCGAGAGGATGAAATTGAGCAGTGTCAGCGAGACGAAGATTGCTACATTCAGGGCACAGGATTATGAATAGATTCATCATACATTGAAGCTAGTGGTCACCATGGAAACACCCTTCAGCATACCCAACAACAATTCCAACTTGAGAGATATCTTGAAGAACTAGGTGAAGGAGCCGACCAAATTCAAAATGACACCCAACCAGATCTACAAGACGAAGATAATGTGGAAGGCGTATCAACACTTGGTCATCTTTGCATGTTGCTTATATGGCCAAGAGAGCACGGAGACCTTCCCGCAGAGTTGGGTGATCGCGTTGGACCAACTGGCCAGTGAAGGTAAAGCATGCAATCAATCCGACATGTTAGCTCACAGGTTGAAGGAACAGGTAACAAGAGCTCGATAGCCGCCCAAAGGTCAGCAAGCAGAAATTTACATGTCCTCTTACATATTGGATGTAATTTGTGCCTGTCAGGAGTTCCCGGGCTTGATTTTGGGTGTGGAGCCTGATTATGTTCTTTATTTAGAGGTATCATCACATAGGACTCCAGTTCATAAGGTGGGGGAAACACCACCCGTAAATGTGCACCACCAGGGGGGTCCAGGAGGGGGTGGCGACGATTATTTGGAGCCCCCCCTGGTGAGGGATTGGGGGCAGCGCCCCCGAAGCTGAAAATAGATGTAAAATTTCCTTATAGAATGTTATAATTTAGTAGTCAATCTGGGCCGTTCATTAGGTGGAGATTTGACAGTAGAAGTTATGTTTAATTTAATTTTTTTTTGCCTAGAAGGCAACCCCTCACTATATATGAGGGAATTGTATTGCGTCTATGTAGATCTGTATTTTGAGCGAGAAAGAGAGAGGAGATGGTGCGAGAGAGAAGCGGGAATTATAGCAGATCTTCTGTAGGTTGTATCTCTTCATTTTGCTGGATAATATAAAAGGAAGGACTAGCTATTTCTTCGTGGACGTAGCCCAAATTGTGTGAACCAGGTATATCTGTGTCTCTCTTGTTTTATGTATTTTCTGTGTTTATATTTCTACAATAATTTTATGTGTTCCATTGCTCTGTAATGTATAATTTTCTAACACTTGAAATGGGCATGGACATTGGTGGAGACCTCTGTGAATAGTTATTGTAAAATGTTGTCCGAATGCAGCTTTAAAGGAGTTATCACATAGCTGGCCGATCATTTTGTCACCCTGGTGTACAAGATGATATTTGAATAGGATCCACCTTGCATGTCGAAGGAAGAAATGGAGGCACTAATCGATATCGCACATTGGTATGCCTCACCGTCTAACACCTTGATACAGATGTACAATGCAGAGAAAGCTCTAGTTCTATCGAAGTTTTCCTTGGACAAGCTCATCATTCAGGAAGTATCATACCACATCTCGGCAGGACTATCATCTAGGCTGCATGGGAAGAATAAAGCAACTTGGCCTGCTCTTCCTTTCCAGATTGGGTTATACAAGATACAGAATTTCAAGCATGCGTATGTCGAAGCAGAGGAGATCAATAAATATCCATTCGACGTCCGAAGCTACAATCCGTATGACCCACATTGTCTTGTAAAGGATCATTGCACGAGAGTATAGTTTCAGTGGATCCATAGGGCATGTCATTGGGCGGAGGAATACCCATGGAGATATTGTTACAACTTCTCCATGCCCAATGAACCGGTTGACATCGTTGTGGAATGGTCAATGAAACAATGTGAAGCAGCATCCTGGAGAGCACCAACAACAACAACAGCAGAGGTAAACATACCGGCACGCGACAAAGACAATAATCTATTGCAGACAGTTACCAAAGAATGCTTAATTTCATTAAAAGAGTAATCTAATGAAAAGGAATCAATCTGCAAAGGAAAGCACTAACTATGTTGTACCAGAGAACAAGACCCTATTCCCAAAGCAGGAATCTTCAGCACTTGTTTCTGATTACCATTCTTTCCAACTCACTCTGTAAACTCAATTGCCAATGAAGCACTCATGAATTAACTGTAGATGAATTAAATAATGCAACAATCAATTGGAAAAACAGAGTTCAGCAATAATGCATAAGCAATATTCAGTAAACAGAACTTTTAACAAAGTATGGATAAGAAACACACTTAACACACTTGTTATAGACATTTTTGTGCCTTGCATCACTGAGCATGAAATGTCAATAATCAAGGGATCCAAAGTCCCTAAACATGTTGTTCCTACCCCTAGAGGAACAAGGCCAGCAAACCACAGCACTTAACAAAAGTTCTCCACTTGAAAACACTCAAAAACAAGGCAATTCTGGATCATGTCAACTGCTCCACTGAGCATCTGCGCTGAATGTCAACTGCTCCACTGTCTACCTGCATTGAATGTCAACTGCAAAGAAGGCTACCTGCGCTGAGCGAGTTTGGACAAGTGGCAGAGTCATTTCTCAAGGTGTCAATGCCCAGGAAGCTTCCAAAATGACACTTGGATCAGGGAATTCGACTGGTGATGAGTAAGAGGTTCCAAATCTCCAAGTGGAAGCAAGAACCTCCAAGTGGACTCAAGAACTGAAGTGGGAGAGGACACTAGTCAGTCTCAGACCAGTCTCAAGCTGACTCATCCTCTCTCCAATAACCCTATATATAGATCTCTTCTACATGAGATTTGGGGGGCTGGAATTTGGTATTTGCAAAGAATTGCTGTTGGTTTGTGGCTAGAAACATTGGGTGTGTTATGCTTTGAAGGGAGCTGAAGAAGGAATTCCATTCTGCTGGGAAGGAGATGCTGGGTTGGAGCCCTATGGGTTGTATCTCTTCCTGAACCCTGTTACTTTCAATAAAGCTATCTTGATTCTTTCCTATATGCTGGTGTATTTGGTATGATTGCATTAGTATATTTGATTTACTTCTAATCCTGAATCATTTATGAATATGTACATTTGCCTTTGTATTGTGTTCTTCTTTTGTCGCAAGTAGCTGTTCTCTTGTCACAGGTAGCTGTTCTCTTGTGACCTCGTGGGATTCAAGTAGCTGTTCTCTTGAGCAAGCGAGGAGACGAGTAGATGTGGACACACAAAGAGAAGAGGATCTAGATCGAGGGACAACCGAAAGACAACGGTAAGTCTGCCGATCTCCCCTCTTTCACATTTCATAAAGGAAGAAATCATAATAGCTGTATTCGTTTGTTGCTAAGGCGCTGTCACACCTTAGGTGGATAGGATCGTCCTACATAGGCATTTTTCCCCACAACAAATTGGTGACTCCTCTGGGGAAGAACTTGTTTATTCATTTCATTTGTGTTTCCGTCATTTGTTTACTTCATAGACTTGACAGCAACTCTTGAACTGCATCTTTCCCGGATGCAAAGTAAAAGTTGCTGCTTTGATCCAGTATGTTGGACTTGTCTATGATTTAAACTAGATCCACAAATGATTTGATTGATCCTTGTGATAGTCTTTAGTACCTTATCAAAGCATCCCTCTGTTTATACCTTGCTTGTGTTTCTGATTTGGCCTGAAACAGTTGATTTTTGAGCATTTTGTGACCCAGAAACCAAGGGAAACGAGAGTTTCTCTCTTCAGCGCAGGCACTGTGAAGGCAGTCTGCATTTCAACGCAGGTCCCGAAGGGGCTACCTGCGCTGAATGTCAAACTGACAATGTTAGACCTGTGCTGAACCAATGTGGCCTTGTGCAGCTGGGGTTCTTTGTCCTCTTTTGCCCTGTTTTGGTCTCTGTTTTTGCAGCCTTTAACCAGCATAGGCGCTAGTCTGATAACCCTTTTCTTTGCCTGAATTCCGCCCCAATTTTTGTACAAAAATATTGTGAATGTTTTTATGTGTTTGTGGCATCATTTACAGTCTTCCTTTGCATGAGTAAAGTAGTCTTTCTGTAGCCTTTGATTCAGATCTGATTGAAAGTGATCTTAGAAGAGAGTTCATTGGCTGTTTGTTCAGATTGATTATAGTTTACTTTTGCTTATTGGTTTGAATTTGTTCTTTTCAAAGTATCAAAACAAGTCTTTATTTCGAAAATCGCAAAGTGATTGTAATCTCTTCTACCCTTGTTGATTTCGAAGAAAGTGAACTTGTTTATTTTGATCATTGTAAAAGCAAATTCAAAGTTGTGCAAAAAGCTTTCTTTGTAGGCATTTATACTAAGAAAGTGAAAACAAACACCTGCATTGTGCATTTTGCATTTGATAAGTTTGCATGTTGGATTTAGGGAAAGTGCATTAGAGTGTGCTGATTGCTCTTTGAGAAAAGATAGTCGCTCTCTTTTCCCTTAGTAGCTAGGATTTTCAAAGTTGAAAGATTGTAAAGCTTGCTTATCATCTTAGACTGCATTTAGGAATTTGTATCATACATCTCGTGGTGAACCTTGAAAGGCAAACTTTAAAAAGATCAACCTAAAATAAACTGAATGAAGCTAACAACGCTTTGTAACATAACGCACAACATAGAGGTCTAGGCTAGAGACGTGTTCCGGCGTCGTTAAACATAGTGACTGTCGATCTCGAAGAAGGTGGGTGATTCCTCCTGAGAGTCGGTGGCGCTAATACGGATTGTGCTCCCACGTACCGTCGCGTATATATTGGGAGACCCCTATAGGCATATATATTTTATCCTTAGGAAGTCGTGTCGGCCGCCCTACTGATCGCAATGCAGTGAACACAGCATTCACGAAGATCGACCACCCGTACTGTAAAAAGTATTCTGTGGTTTTGCGAAAAGTTTGGCACACCCTCTGCCTAGATCTCCAGAGCAGTTCCTTTTGGCCTTTTTCAGACTCTATAACAGAAAAAGTCCATCCGAGCATTTGTCACTTCGGGCTCGTTAAAACATCGAAGGAGACTAGAGTCATCTTTAGCTTTTTCTCGACTCTTTAAAACTGAAAAAGCAAGTTGTGTCTAAAAGCGTCGTTAACAATTTATTTTAAACGGAACAATCACCATTTAATCTTGCGTTGATCTTTAGGTTGAAAAGATGGAGCACACCAACCAAGGAGTTCCCTTGGGTGGAAATCCTAGTCCCTTCTCCTCTTGGGGAGATGTTGGTGCGCCCCACATGGCCACATTGTCGCTTCCAGGATTGACAATTCGCCTACCAGTTTGGCTCTTTTCGACCAATGTCGTTCAGAATACCACCACTCCTGAACAGTCGAGTCAACAGTTAGATCATATAAGAGTTGCCTCCCAGCCTTCCACTTCATCTTCCTCCCCTCCTTCCTCTTCGCTTGACGGAACTGGTCGATCACAAAATCGGGTTCCTAAGGAGAAGAAGGAGAAGAAGAAGAAAGAAAAGAAGAAGAAGGAGCCTAAGGCGACTGGGGGCAAACAAATGTCATCTAACAAAAATCCACACACCGCACTTGTAAGGCCTAAATCGCCATGCATCATATGCAAGGGAGACCACTTCCATAGAGATTGTCCCTGTATCCCACGGATACTAAGAGACTGGTCCCCCCGTTTGCACAATTCTGGAGAATCGACCTCTGATAGCCATGCCGATTGCTCACTGTCAACTAGTGGGAGTGAAGCTCCATGACAGAATGGGAGAGTTAAATTTCCCTGCAGACTGTGTGAAGGCGATCACGCCATCCACCGTTGTCCCTTCTTAGACGAGGCAAAAAGAGTTCTGGAAGATCGCCCGGTTTTACGAGCGAAACTTCCTCCTGGATATCAAAGACTCCTGCCAAGTCCCTCACTAGTTGAAAATCCGGCTGAGCCACTTAGATGGTCAGCCGAAGCACCTGTCATTGAAGAAGAACCGTCTGGATCCATGCCTGACGAAAGTCAAAAGGTCGATACGGTAGTTGACCCGGTTTTGCCTTCAGAGGCTCCATCTTCGAATGACACCATCACAGAGGAGAATATAGACGACACCGTCCAGGTTCTCTTCATCAGCACCGACTCTGATGATCAAGGGGGCAATGCCACCATTCCTTTGTCGCAGGAAGGAAGTTCATCAGAGCGCTATCCGGCCGTATATTCGGTCCCACCACCAAGCAACCTGGTTGTGTCCTTTGATTGGAACCAACTAGGCAGACCCCGGTTGCCAGCCAGTGTGCCATTCAGAATTATTTGTCAAATATACAGAATGGTAATGGCTGGCACTATCATTGATGAGGGGGCATCTGTGAGTATCCTTTCCTCTATTGCTTGGAGAGCGCTTGGTTCGCCAGCACTCTTACCTGAGATGAGAAATCTATCAGGTTTTGATAAAGGAACCAGTCGACCTTTAGGGATCCTCCCCAATGTGCCTATAACATTGAAAGGGAAGACCGTTCAAATGAACGTGATGGTCGTTCAAGGACCCTTGGATTATAACCTACTCCTTGGACGAGACTATATATATTGCATGGGAGCTGTAGTCTCCTCACTCTTTAGAGTAATGTGTTTTCCGCATGAAGGAAGAATGGTCAAGCTCGTAGACCAACTTTCGTTTCCCGGATCACACATCGCAAATAGTCATGTACCATCCCTAAATGGTTTATTCATGCAAGAAGTGTCTCAACCCACGGTCTGTCCTCCTGATGAGCGCGAGTAATCTGGGAGGATATGACTGGAACCCAGGGGGCATGCGTCCTGGCCTGCTTCGGCAGGAAAACTTTGGGTATAGGGTAGGTTTCCGCGGGAGAATATGACTAGTCCGTACCCCGTCCGTGGGTGGAAGAGGGGTTGTTCTAGAATAAGATTCTTTTGTCAAAGTTACGTGTTTGACAAAGGTCATTCACCCTTGTCTATTTCGGTAGACATTGCCGAGGAAGTGTTTTGTTTGAAAGAGTAACGAGACAATCTTTGGGTAACCTGAAAGAGGTAAGCCTCTCTCGATTAAAACAAATGTTTTGGCGGAGGGTAAGTAGAGGTAACCTTGAAACTCTATTTTATACCTGGGGGCATGCAAACCTTTTGGAGTGCAAGCAAAGAGCGGTTATTTATCTTTTTTTTGGGTTAGTCGTTTCCTAACTTGCATAAAGAAAGGATCAGGAGCAGAGCTTAGTGAGATGAAGCTCCATAAAAAATAGAATCTTGATGAGACACTCTTATCAAAAGACTGGGTAATCGAGCAGTTTTAGCATAAAGTTCATGCTCATTAAAAAATAAACGCAAGATCCGAGCAGTTTTAACGCGGTCTTCATGCTCGTTAAAAAATAAATATAAGCAGTGAGCAATGTTTCCTCCAGAGTTTAAGCTCATTTTTATCTAAAAAATGAACCTATTTCGGTAAATAACCACTGTGATCGTAAATTTATCAGCCATAAAAACCTTGGTCGTGTTTGCACTTGCCACCTCCATCTTTCATTTGGCCGATCGTTCACCACCATATGATTGTTTACCCATTTTGAGGAACAGCTGCGAAGAGTGATTTCACCTAGCCATCCTTGTGACACTGCCGTGATTGGAAAATTCCAACCTGTACCTGGAATCAGTTGCTATCCCTGTTTATCACTCGTTCCTCAAAAGACGAGTCTTCTTTAAGCTCTTTTCAACTGACTCGTAAAATATGAAAAGATTGCCGAGTTTTGGCCTTCCAGCTCGTTAAAGGACAGGAAGAGCTATCCCTCCTCTAGATTTTAATCTTTTTGGACCTGAGGGATTATTGCACAAAAAGGTCGAGCACTTGGTTTATTCAGCTCGTTAAAGTTATCGAAAACTCATCCCTTCTGTATTGTTTTATACTTTTTCGGACTTAAGGGATTAGATGACGAAAAAGGAATTTTGGAGTTGACTTTATGTACCTTTTCAGACTCTCTAAAAATGAAAAGGACCGAGTTATCCTTGTCGTTAGACTCGTTAAAATGATTAAATAGCGACAAACTTGTCTTTAGACGAGAACGAGTTTCCCTATCGCTAGGCTCGTTAAAACATAGCGATGGGCTTGCCCGAAGGGCAGGTTATAGAACAAGCATATGTTATCCTCCTCAAGCTTGACAAAAATAAAGAGGTACTGGTCAGCAATGACTGGGGAAAAATTGGGAAAATCAAGAAAACTTTGATGGTAGCAGGTCGCTCTTGAACATGACACTTTTCCTCCGTATCACAATTCGGGTTGGGTTGTTTCATTCACCGGTCACATCACCATGGTCTTGCCATACCATCCATATTTGGGGTAATGCTACCGATCCATCGCATCAGTGTCGCCATATGTTCAAGAGAAGTCGTTCAGAAAGAGTCAACCGGGTCCCATCCACTGCCATACATTATCCTTCATCCATTCATGACCGCCACCCTGAATCATATGTCACAGATTGTTTTCACCTCCATTAAAATCATTAGCTCCGTTCCGTGTCACTGATGTGGGATTCATTAAGGCCCTCCTTTGACGGATCGCTCCTTGTCGACATCAGCTCATTATCCAAGGAGTTGATCTAGGAACACCCCCTTCAGTACTTTGAAGCCTGCATACCTCAATGGCAAGTTTCTCACTTCCGGCGACAGGTATACATCAATGACCTTCGACCAGAAGATTTTGCGTGGTGTTCGACGCCAAGTCCTTTATTCACACCACGTGAATTGTACTGCAGTACCTTGAGGGTCATTATTATTATCGGTGATTCCTCTCGCGCTTGTTAACGGTTTACATCATTGACCGGTAATCAAGCGATGTCTTTCCATGTTCGACTTCAGCGCAATTCTCACATGGATCGACTTGTACTTAGAGTGAAGATCGAACGAGTTTGAAGACCCCGGATCTAGTTTCATCCATCCGGGCTGCGATATATATTCAGGAAAAATAAAGACATTTGACATGTACATCATTGCAGCAGATGATCATCCTACTCAAAGGATGATAATTTCACCAAAATTATCAGTCTACCATCAGACGATCGTCTATTCTATGTACAAAAATGAATTTATAAAGCTGAGCATGGGAATGCCCGCCTCAGCTAGATCATGAAAGCAGTATGAATCATAATGTATTGTATTGTATTTTATTACAGGTCTCCTCCCAGCAGATGGATGAACTTCGGACCCTCCTGGATAAAGCATTTCACCCGATAAACGGCCTCATACTTTAGGGGGCAACTGTTATAGACATTTTTGTGCCTTGCATCACTGAGCTTGAAATGTCAATAATAAAGGGATCCAAAGTCCCTAAACATGTTGTTCCTACCCCTAGAGGAACAAGGCCAGCAAACCACAGCACTTAACAAAAGTTCTCCACTTGAAAACACTCAAAAACAAGGCAATTCTGGATCATGTCAACTGCTCCACTGAGCATCTGCACTGAATGTCAACTGCTCCACTGTCTACCTGCGTTGAATGTCAACTGCAAAGAAGGCTACCTGCGCTGAGCGAGTTTGGACAAGTGGCAGAGTCATTTCTCAAGGTGTCAATGCCCAGGAAGCTTCCAAAATGACACTTGGATCAGGGAATTCGACTGGTGATGAGTAAGAGGTTCCAAATCTCCAAGTGGAAGCAAGAACCTCCAAGTGGACTCAAGAACTGAAGTGGGAGAGGACACTAGTCAGTCTCAGACCAGTCTCAAGCTGACTCATCCTCTCTCCAATAACCCTATATATAGATCTCTTCTACATGAGATCTGGGGGGCTGGAATTTGGTATTTGCAAAGAATTGCTGTTGGTTTGTGGCTAGAAACATTGGGTGTGTTATGCTTTGAAGGGAGCTGAAGAAGGAATTCCATTCTGCTGGGAAGGAGATGCTGGGTTGGAGCCCTATGGGTTGTATCTCTTCTTGAACCCTGTTACTTTCAATAAAGCTATCTTGATTCTTTCCTATATGCTGGTGTATTTGGTATGATTGCATTAGTATATTTGATTTACTTCTAATCCAGAATCATTTATGAATATGTACATTTGCCTTTGTATTGTGTTCTTCTTTTGTCGCAAGTAGCTGTTCTCTTGTCACAGGTAGTTGTTCTCTTGTGACCTCGTGGGATTCAAGTAGCTATTCTCTTGAGCAAGCGAGGAGACGAGTAGCTGTGGACACACAAAGAGAAGAGGATCTAGATCGAGGGACAACCAGAAGACAACGGTAAGTCTGCCGATCTCCCCTCTTTCACATTTCATAAAGGAAGAAATCATAATAGCTGTATTCGTTTGTTGCTAAGGCGCTGTCACACCTTAGGTGGATAGGATCGTCCTGCATAGGCATTTTTCCCCACAACAACACTGTAGAAATATAATGGGTGAATCTTGTGATGAAGGTGGGCCGTGTCCTTCTCACAAGATTCCCCAGGAAACGAGAACTAGAAAGAAATGTTCAGAACAATATTTTATTCATCCATCAATATGTCATGTTACAAAAAGATTCCAGTTCTTTTCCTTCAGCTAGACCTTCCCGCAGTCTGTCCGTCCCCCTTCTAATGTAGATGTCTCCTCTTTTTAAAGAGGAGACATCTATTACAATTGATTACATTGTAAGTCCTATCTTTAACCCAATATACCAAAATAGGGAAATCAGTTTTCCCATTAACAAAATGTTGTTACAATGGTTATGGTAATGCTGACTTTGGATTTTGGTCGTTACATCCAGTGTAGCAGCTCCTTAGATGATCTTCTTTTGTTGCTGTCAAATCTAGAATGCAAATCACGGTTGTTTCAGCAACGGGATTTGTGCATCGTTCTTAACTGTTTCAGCAACTGTAAAAGTAATCTTGCAGTCTCCAGGCTGTTTCAGCAACGTGGACTGCACATCGTTCTTTAACTGTTTCAACATCTGTCCGATTCAATGATTAACTATGAAGATAACGTAATTATATGTAAAATATCTTAAACGTATAGTAATGAGAAGAAATATTGTATACCTTTGGACAAATGGGTTAAAGTAATAATATGAACTTTAAATATAGGTTGGAAAAGGATGAAATAATAGCAAAATATATGGTCAAAAAGGGACAATATGGGGTCCTAACAGGGGTGTGGCCTGTGCGTGGCCCCGTTTCCTGGCTAACACTAATGCGATTTTAATTCGTTTCCTCAACTGTGAGTATTTGATGCACTGACTGTGTTAATTTTTTAGTGTGCAACTATGTATTGTTGCATTTCATACCACTCCTTTGTCTGCGCTCAAACAATAGTGTGATGATAAATCACGGTTGTTCTAGAATTACGACATCACACTGCTCTTCCCACACCACCATTCCATTACATTGTGTTACATTATTTCCTCCTCTCCGTGGCATCACACTGTGGCTCAGTGTTGCGGCATTGTGGTGCTGGTGCTCTTCGTGATTGGTGCTATCCATACCACTACCATATCCCATTTTATGAGCTGCTCTCCCCACTGCACAGCGGAACCAGGGAATTACCCCTCTACCTTCTGCGCTATGGTTCAAATAAAATGATTCCAAAGACTGGGAATTTTCGGGACGCGCTCTGGCAACTACGGCTAGGGTTCGGCTGTGTGCTCAGACGGCACAGACTGTTCAGTGCAGATAACCAGCAAGGACCTGACGACCTGCGCAGGCTTTTCAAAACAAAGGAGGAAAAGGCGCAGGACACATGGGAGACCCCCAGGGGGGGGCTTCTGCAACCTCCCCCAGCGTACATGTAGTACAACAACACAATGAGAGATCAATCCGATTTGGATCAATCCATGAGAACGTCATCAATCCAGAAATCTTGCGCCAGAATGAACGCAAAGGAAAAGAGAACCTGAAAGATAAGGTAAATGGAGAGACTGTGAAGCCAACCCCATCAGAGGGTACTCAGAAGGTCTCTTCAACCACATGCAAACCAATAGCCACAGATCGACCCAGAATCGAACTGCCAGGGGAAATAATAGAAGCACGAATCCAATACATGACTGACCATGCACTCATTGGGAAGTTCATAGGGTTTTGGCCGACGGAGAAAGCCCTGTACAGTTGGATTGCCGCGAAGTGGAAACCTAAGGGAGATGTGACACTGCAGTTAGGCCCAAAAGGATTCTTCACTGCAATCTTTTTCTGTCTGGAAGATAAATATAGAATCCTGGTTGAGGGTCCTTATTTCTTCAACTCTGCGGGCCTATATCTGAGGGATTGGGGTCCCAGATTCAACCCAGATCAGGAGGATCTTACATGGGCACCAGTCTGGATAAGACTTTATGGATTACCAGATGAATATTGGGATGAGAACATTCTGAAAAACATAGGAAATGGCTTAGGGGAATATATTAGGACTGCTGAAGAAACGAAACTCCGAAGATTCACATCCTACGCCCGCTTATGCGTCTTCATGCGCCTGGACAAAGCCCTGCCGGAATCGGTAAGTCTCTCTCACCGTGATTATGAGTGGATTCAGCCTTTAGACTATGAACATGTTCCGTTTCGCTGCCGTAAATGCCATGCCATAGGGCATCTATTTAGAGATTGCCCCCTGAATGTTCAAGATAAAGTCCCTTCACCCTCTGAATCACAGCCCAATGATGGCTTCACCAAAGCCCCAACTCGCAAGAGAGCGCACAAAAAACCACCCACAGGGAAGAAACCCAAATCGAATACAGGCCCTGACCATTCAGTCAGGAACAGCTTTGGAATCCTGGCTAATATCTCGGATGAGCACATCACCTCCCCCCCTCCAAGTTCTGACCACCCCTCTTCCTCTTCACAGCCACATCCCGAGGCCCACCCATCCAAAACCCACCCCTCCAAAGATCCCCCTATCCTCATTGTGGAGAGCAAAGAGAAGCAACAGGACAAAGATAACGAAATGGAGGTTGATGGATCCTCAGGCCCCGCCCAGGATCCAAGTATTCCCGCGGAAGAAGACAATCAGGTGCAACAAATGGAGGAAGAGCCGGAAAGTATAGATCTATATGGTTTAGACATACTTGAACTAGAAGCAGCATGCAAGAGAAAAGCATATGAAAGTATCCCAGAACTACAGCTGGACAAACTGGAAATGGTCATTTCCAGGGCCTACTATCAAAATCAGCTTGGCATTCAGCCAGGCAGTCACTGGGATCTTAGCCAAACCCCAAAAGACTCCAAAAAAAGAGGAAGAAGAACAGACCTCCAAAGAACAATCGCGCTCGGAAAGATTCTGGTAGACTCCGGTAAGTATGCTAAGCTTACGAAGTACTACAAGCCCTCCCCCAATAGTGAATCATGAAGCTCATCTCATGGAACCTCAGGGGGCTCAACGGCCCAGGAAAGCTCAGAATGCTTAAAAATATGATTAAAATGGAAAAGCCACAAATTTGTTTTTTCCAGGAAACAAAATGTAATAGCACTACTTTAGAAAGAATCTTCTCCAAAGCATGGTCAGGATGTCAATCAGTCGCTGTAGATGCATCGGGCGCTTCAGGGGGATTAGCCATTGCATGGAACTCTCAAGCCCTTACTCTGTCGGACTTCCATGCCTCACACAATCTCATTCAGGCTACCTTCCACATAGTCGGCACAAATATTCATGGGAATCTCTCGAATGTTTACTTCCCTCAGGAAGCAAAGGAAAAGATGGCTCTCCTCCACACTTTAGAAGTCCTCAACGCCAATCGCAAGCACCCTCTATGGATTGCGGGAGGGGACTATAATATGATCACAAAATTAGAGGAGAAGATTGGAGGCAGAAACAAGCTGGAGCAGGAAAACACCTACTTCAAAAACTTTATTCAGAATGCATCCTTGATAGACTTACAGTTTTGCAATGGCACTTTTACGTGGAGTAATCGCAGAACAGGCCCTCATCAAATAGCCTCCAAGCTGGATCGCTTTCTCATATCAGATAACTCGATCCACTTGGGGGGGGGATTTCTCGGCGGCCATTCTACCTCACTCTGGCTCTGATCACTAGCCAATTGCCCTTCAATGGCAACGCCCAGGCAATAAAACGCGAAGACCCTTCCGTTTTGAGGAGTTTTGGTTCACTCATCCCTCTCTCAGAGACTTCATCAACTCCACATGGACCTCCTTCCGCCCTCAAGACGGCTCCAAAATGTTTCAGTTTCAACAGAAACTCAAACATCTAAAGCTCTGCCTCAAGAGATGGAACAGAGAGACCTTTGGAAACATATTCAAGGAGCAAAATGATCTTCAAAAAGCACTGGAGGAACTGCAAAGAGAAATAAGTACATGCGGGCATACCGAGCGAACTCTCGCACAGGAACAGAGCATCCACATTCAGCTAGAAGAAAGAAGAAGGCAGGAGGAGATATACTGGAAACAGAAATCAAGAATCAGATGGCTCAAAGAGGGAGAAAGAAATACAAAATTTTTTCACAGAACAACAGTGCAACGCAGAATGGGCAACAATATCCCATACATTCAAAAACCAGGAGGAGAAAAGGTGGAGCAACATGAGGAAATCGAAAAGACTCTCCTCGAACACTTCAAGCAGGTCCACCAAGAACCTGACATCAACAGAAATCCGGCAATTGAAAGAATTACCCGCAATATACCAAAATTAGTCACAGAAGAGCATAATGAACTCCTCCTAAGCCCAATTCAAATGCAGGAAGTAGACAATGCAATGACTCAGCTCAAAGATGGAAAAGCTCCCGGCCCGGATGGTTTTACCACTACTTTCTTTCACAGGTTCTGGGATTTGATTAAGATGGAAGTCTGGGAGGTGGTGGAGGAGTCGAGAGTTGCTCATTGGCTGCTTCCCTCGCTCAACACCACCTTCATTGCCCTGATTCCAAAAGAAGAGGATGCGCTCAAACCGGATAAATTCCGGCCCATAGCACTATGCAATGTCATATACAAGGTCATTTCTAAAGTCATCGCAAACAGGCTAAAGCCCCTCCTGCCAATGCTCATCTCGCCGGAACAATCAGGTTATGTGGAAGGAAGACAGATTTTAGACGGAATCATCCACACACATGAGATTGCACATACTCTCAAGCATTCAAAGCAGGCAGGTATGCTCCTTAAACTGGATCTTTCCAAGGCTTTTGACAAACTCAGTTGGAATTATATTCAGCAAATGTTATCTGCTTTTGGTTTCAGCCCCACTTGGGTTCGCTGGGTTATGAGCCTTATCTCCTCTTCTAGCTTCTCCATCCTAGTAAATGGGATCCCCTCTCGCCCTTTCTATCCCTCCCGAGGTATCAGGCAAGGTGACCCACTCTCCCCCTTCCTCTTTGTTTTGATGGCTGAGGGACTGGGACGTCACATTAAGAATGCCCTCCACATGCACCAGCTTAAGGGTATCTCCATTCACCACCTGCCAGCTACCTCCCATCAGCAATTTGTTGATGACACGATGCTGTTTGGGTACCCATCTGTTCAAGAAGCCTCAATTTTCAAAGCAGTCCTCACTGATTTTACAGAAGCCTCAGGGACCAATATCAACTGCTCCAAATCGCAGATCTTCTTTTTCAACACTCCCCCAGTAGTCAAGTCGGCCATAGTCCGTATCCTGGGATTCCCTATGGCCACCCTCCCCTCAAAGTATCTTGGAGCTCCCCTCACTACCTCAGCCATCACTCACTCCTCTTGGCGCAATTTAATTGAAAAGCTTGAATCTCGGCTCAATCAATGGACTCACAGAACCCTGAACCTTGTCAGCCGGGCGGTTCTTATTAAAGTTGTCCTTCAAGCTATGCCGCTGTACCTTTTTTCCATCTTGGCAGCGCCTAAATGGGTCCTAAAAAGACTAAGGAAAATTCAGAGAAATTTCCTTTGGGGGAGCAATGCAACCAATCGCAAGTGGGCTCTGGTAAAATGGAGCACAGTTTGCAAGCCAAAGGCAAAAGGAGGAATTGGACTAAGGGATCCGGAGCACAGCAATGCCATCATGGGAGCCAAGATCTGGTGGCAATGGCTCACCAATGCAGGCAAGCCGTGGGTCACTTTATGGACAGCAAAATATGCAAACCAGCGACCCCAGGAAGAGCTTATCAGATTGGAACCCTGTAACAAAGGTTCGTTAATTTGGAATGCTGCCAAGGAACATTATAAGATGATCCAGAAGCACAGCTTCTGGGAGGTAAGAAATGGCAATAATGCTAGATTCTGGACGGACGCATGGAATCAAATGCCCACCCTCAGCAATGCTCTGAACCAGCCTATACATCATATGGAGGAGGAAACACAGCTGGTCAAAATCAGGCACTTTTGGACCCAGGATTTGGAGAAAGGATTCAGAACCTGGAAACCAGGCAACCAAATCCTCTCAAATGATAATCGCCAGACATCCACAGCATTGGAAACGGAGCTCAGCAAAAGAAAAATCAGATGTGACGAAAGGGAAGATATCCTAAGATGGGGATATCTACCAAAGGGAGCGTTCACCACGTCTGAAGCTTATAAAATTATTTGCAATGACGCTGCACCTCAAGACCCGATCTGGGGCCAAATATGGAACTTAGGCTCGTGGCCCAAGATCTGTCATTTTCTCTGGCTGGTAGGGCATCAGAGAATCCTAACTTGGGACAAGCTCCGAAGAAGAAATTTCCACGGACCCTCCATATGCGTTAACTGCTGCGCCCATGAGGAAACGCTCCAACACTTGTTGGACTCTTGTCCTCTAGCCAACCAACTATGGGAGAAAGCAAGCTTTCGATGCCAAAAGAGATGCAGACTTGAAGTTGAAATTACGAATTCCATACGACAGTGGCAAAAGGACCCGTATAAGAGCAACATCCTCAATCATCTTTGGCGATTGATTCCTGGGCTAATCCTATGGAGTATATGGAAGGAGCGAAACAAGCGCATCTTCAAAAATCAACGCTCCTCGATGGACACAATCTGGCATATGATTTGCAAAAATATCCAAGAAACTCTGATGATAAGATCATGGAAGAAGGAGGATTGGCCTACCCTAGCCAATGAGAAAGCTATCATGGACAATTGGCAGATCAGATGCACCAACGGCACGAACCAGCAGAATCCCCCTGCAAACAGCAAGGACAAACAAGTTGAATGGAAGCCTCCGCCAAAGCACACTTTCAAACTCAACTTTGATGGTGCCTCAAAGGGGAATCCTGGGTTAGCAGGCTTTGGGGGAATAATCAGAAATCATGAAGGGACTCCCATGACACTCTTCTATGGAAGCATTGGTTGGGACACCAACAACTCAGCTGAATTGGAAGGGTTATGGCAGGGTCTTCAGCTCGCGGGGGAGCTAAACCTCTATCCTCTGGAGGTTGAAGGAGACTCCCAAATCCTCATCAATATGGCAAAAAAAATCCTAAACGGATCACAAGCCAAAAAAGTAGCAACCAGCTGGAGGTTAGAGGCACGTCTGGAGGCAATAGAACAGAAGCTTCAAAGCAACAGAGCTATCACCTTCACTCATACAAAGAGGGAGGGCAATAAGATAGCGGACTACATGGCCAATGTTGGAGTGGGAGGTAATCACTCTCTAATTACAGGACAGCTGAATGACATATTATCGAATGAGGAAGCCCAAGAATGCTCTCGACTGGTCCAAATGGAGGAAACTCCCCCGGATGCGGGTGTTTAAAGCGATGGGACGGGAGTTGGAAGCTGGCCACATGCCGATCCACGGGCATCACGTGGCACTCCATGCGAGAGGACGGCGAGATCATTCCCGGTTTAAAACGAAGGGACGGGGGACGGCAGCAGTGAATGCCCGGAGAGTGCACTCGATCCAGAGCATCGCTGCAGTAATGGCGGATGGGAACTCGAGGTGGGTAGGTGACGATGAAGAGCATAAATCCGGTTTGGAGCAGGGAATTTTGGTCGTGTTGCATTTGGCTGGCCTCTCTGCCGTTGAAGCGGTCCCTTCTCAGACGGTTGGGTCCATTACGGGGCTGGTTCTGGTAATCGACAGTCTGGTTCACTTGGCAGTTTGCAGGGAGTCTCATCCCAATATGGTGAGACCCAGACAGAGGTTGCTGAGCCGTCGTGGTTCTTCTAGAGGAGGGGGTTCGAGCAGACCTGTGAGAGATGATACGAGGCATTGCTGCCACTGTAATCTGGCAAGCTCCATTGGAGCCATTCCCCTGCACTCAGGCCAACATATGGATGTCGGGGCTTCTAGCTCGGCCTCCTTGCCAGCTTTTGGCTCCACTATTTTCAACTTCACCAGCTCTACGGCAAACCCGAGAATCAGTGCGCATGTTTCCATTCTGTTCATCGAGAATCCTCCTGAGGTGGATGACCCCATAGAAGCTCGGGAGCAAGGGATGCAGGACTACCATGGGGAAGCAGAGCAGGCTCCGACAGCTGAGTTGGAGCAGGAAGAAAAGAGCCGGGCCACCGTCGAGGAAAAATCCAAGCATTCCCAGAATGCTCCTAACGCGACTACTGGGGAAGCGGAAGCGACCTCGCCTACTGAAGCTGAGCCGGATTACTACGGCTGGTACCCAATTGTGGAAGAGCAACCGGATGAGCCGAATGAATAATCACGCCGGCGCCCTTGCTCCACCAGGTCGCTCCAGGTTCAGTTGCCGTCTCCTGGTTTGTTGTTGGTTCAGTCAATGTT
The DNA here is from genome assembly GCA_031772625.1 of Pinus tabuliformis. NCBI lineage: Eukaryota > Viridiplantae > Streptophyta > Pinopsida > Pinales > Pinaceae > Pinus > Pinus tabuliformis. Next base: position 1,073,075,901 of record CM062809.1, read on the forward strand.
TTTTTAGGATGTCAAAGCTGTTGGTTTTTTGTGTTAATGATGAGAGCACTTACTGTTTCCCCTGTGTGGGACGACTTGAACAGTTCTTTTTGTCTAAGACCCCTGCGCGGGCTTCCGTCTATGGACAGTCTTGGAACTTCATGGAACCACCCCTGCGAGGGCTCTGTCAGTCTTAGTTTTTGTCTATGTCTGGTGCCCTTTGAGGGCAAGAGCATACTGGTCTTACCTGTTGTAATTTTGCACTTTGTACATATTTAATAGATTAGCCTTGTTACCGAGAAAAAAAAATGGTTCAAATAAAATAATGCAAATTTAATACAACTCTACTCTCGATTCATATACCACTCTTCTGACTCAAGTATGCTCGGTTATGTAAACGCCTGGTCATCCGCGTGGTAAAACTCCGCTGATAATACTCCTCCTCCCATGGTAATACCTCCCCCCATATGTTGACTCGCCCATAAACCCCCTCCCGCAAATACTCCCTCCCCCACATAATCCCTCTCCCATATAACAACTACCCCATATAATACCTCTGTCCTCAAATATCAAATTGCATTTTTTACACCAGAAGTGCATTTTTAGCCACCAAAAGTGCATTTTTTTGCCACCAAAAATACAATTTTTTTTACATAATACAAATTTCAAAATTCATTCATTGATATCTATTGTGGGAGTGGTTCTCACTAGGAAGGAGAACTATCCCGATTGATCTTGGAAGATCAAACGCACTCTCATTTTCAATGAGTTGTGGAAAGGAGTTTGTGTAGGAGAAGGAGATAATGAACCTGCAAAGTCTACCTTAGACAAGGAATTCGCTATTTGGGAAAACAAGAACAGCAAGGCATGTCCCTTGATTGTAGCATTTGTAAATGAAGAGGTGAGTCGCCATATTTCACCATTTTCAAATTCTTTTAAAGCCTTACAGAAGTTGAAGTAACTCTATGACTCACACTCTTCGCTTGAAGTTGTCCAATTGATGATTAAATTGTTCAGTCTTGAATTACAAAATGATGATCCTCTTGCTCTAGCATCAGAAGTAAAATCTATTATGCATGATATCGAAGTCACTAATGTTGAACTAGACATTCCTCTAATATCCTTTTTCAAGGAACTTTATCCCACTTATTCAAATTATCTTGAATCATTGCAAGAAAATGGAAACCTCAAAGAGATTACCTTTGTCTCCCTTGTGAATAAATTTGTTGAAAGAGATAAATTTTTTGGGAAGAAGATAACTCCTCAGTCTTCTGAAGAAGTTGTGTGTCTTGCAAATAGAGAGAATAATCATGCTCAAGATTCTTCCAGAGGAAGAGGTGGTTGAAGGAGAAGAGAAAGAAGAAATTTCAGAGGCAGGGGGGAAAAGTCTGGTCTTCATTGGATACGTTGCAATAGAGATGGATCACATGATGCATCCACATGCAAGTTGCCTTAGGAAAAAATTGAGCAGGAAATAAATCAAGCGAAAGGTAAAACCAATGAAAAAGAGAAAGGTAAAGCACCTGAATCTACTCACTATGTTTTGGCACATTGTAATATTGGAGTAAATAAAGACTTGTTTAATGCTTCACTTGCTTCTTGGAAAAATGATTGGTTGCTTGATTCAGGATCAACTTGCCACATGACTTTTAGAAGAGATTTGTTTGAAGAATTTACTGAAAATGTTGATGGAGCAATATACTTTGCAGACAAATCAAAACTCAAGCCATCGGGGCTTGGCACAACCAGGCTCAAATTGCCTGGTCTTCCAGACTTTCTTCTGCATGATGTTTTATATCTCCATAGTTGAGGAGAAAATTGTTGTTCTTGGTCCACGTCTGTTAGCAAGGACACTCCATTCATATGTTTGATGTTAAGGTTGAGGTGAGAAAAACATCATATCACTCACTTGTCATGACGAGGATAGAAGAAGAAAAACTTCTCAAGCTGCAAGGTATCTCTGCTCGTGCACCAAATTTCGCATAAAGTTCTCATTATGATGAAGGTACATTTCCATCAAGTCTATTATGGCATGCTATATTTGGACACTTGAACTATGACATCCTTCGTTTGTTGAAGAAAAATGTTGTTACTGGTTTGCCTACAATTCCTAGGAAACTTAAGCAATGTGATGCTTGCATTCTAGGAAAGCATAGCAAACAAACTTTTCATGATTCACATTTCAAAGCACATAGAAAAATTGAACTCATTCATTCAGATTTATGCAGTCCGATGCTTGTTCCTTCTGCAAATGGAAATAAATATATGATGACATTTATTGATGACTACACCAGAATGTGTTGGGTTTATTTATTGAAGAACAAATTTGATGCTTTTAAAACATTCAAGAACTTTCATACATGGATTGAAAATGATGCAAAATCTCATATTGGCTCTATTCACATTGATAATGGAAAATAATATACTTCAAATGAATTTGAAAACTATCTTCAGCAACATGGGATCAAACATCAAACAACTGTGCCTTATAATCCCCAACAGAATGGAGTAGCTGAAAGAATGAATAGGACAATCTTAAATATGGTACGTTCCATGATGTTCTTCAAGAATGTAAAATTGATGTTTTGGTCTGAGCGAGTTCTATGTGCTGTATATGTAAAGAATAGATGTCCATCTAATGCTATTAGAAACAAGGCTCCTTATTAAATGTGATATGGCTACATTCCTTCGGTAAAGCATCTCAGGGTCTTTGGTTCCACCTATTATGCCTTGATACCAGAGGTACATAGAAACAAACTTGTTGAAAGGAGTCGTAAGTGTATCTTCTTGGGGTATTCAAATACCTCCAAATCATATTGTCTATATTATGAAGTTAATAAAAAGTTTGTTGTATCTAGAGATGTAATATTTCTTGAATCTTCCAAAGCTGATAATATTGTTGAGCGGCAACTTGATCGCTTGGTTAGATTTGGGCATGCAAAATCATTTCAAGGATTTGATAATCAGATACCACATCTTGAAGGGGGAATTCCTATACTGGATCAATATGTAGAATCTTCTTCTAAAGCACTCTCTCCCCCACATGAAACTCTAACCATTGATGATACTTTGAGTGATGTGATTAACATAATTGGGAGACTCAATCTTGATTCAGTACCAACTCAATCAATTCATCTGCCTAGACCATGTCAGAAAGGTCCCCCAAAGTGGCTGACAAAGACACTTGAAAGTGTTCATCCTGATGAGGTTGGAAAGACAGGAATAAGAAATTCAACCAGGAAAAATGGAGGTGATATAGATGATTCTGATTCACCTGTTGATATGGATGTTTCTTACGTTTGTGAACTGAATTTATCTACATGTTTTGAACCAACTTCCTTCAAAGAAACCGCTTCTCATGATGAATGTAAAGAAGCGATGCAAAAGGAGTATGATGCCTTGATAAAGAATGACACTTGGAAGCTGGTTGATCCTCCATTGGGAACCAAACCAATTGGCTGCAAGTGGGTCTACAAGAACAAGTATAAAGCTGATGGCTCACTTAACAAGCACAAAGTTAGGTTTGTGGCAAAATGTTTTGCATAGAAGGAAGGGGTCGATTATGAGGAGACTTTTACCCCCACAGAAAAATGGGCTACCATCTGGACACTCTTTGCCTTAGCAGCTCAGAACGGTTGGAAAATCCATAAAATGGATGTAAAAACTGCTTTCTTGAATGGGAATCTGAAAGAGAATGCTTTTATATACCAGCGTGAAGGATTTTCTATGAAGGGACATAAACATAAAATATGCAAACTTGTGAAATCCTTGTATGGCCTCAAGCAAACACCGCAAGCCTAGTATGAAAAGTTAACTGAGCATCCTATAAAATTCAACTTCAAACATTATGATCTTGATGATGGAACTTTGTTTGTCAAAAAAGTTGGCAAAACAGTTGTATATGTTGTGGTATATGTAGATGATCTTTTGATGACAATGAACAATGAGACCTACATTGCATCCATAAAGAAGGAATTGAGGAGAGGTTTTGAAATCACTAACATGGACTATGTTCACTACTATCTTGATATTGAAGTAACTCAACATCCGAAGTCTATATTCATCTCTCAAAAGAAGTACATTGGAGATCTGTTGAACATGTTTGGCATGGCTGAGTGCAATCCTCTGACTACTCCAATCGAACAAAACTTAAAGCTCACATCCATTGAAGGAAAAGAATTTGTAGATGGAACAAAGTATAGACAACTTGTAGGAAGTCCCAACCACCTGACTACTACTAGACGAGACATTTTGTTTGTTGTTGGAATCCTCTCGAGGTTTATGCAAAAGCCTTGTGAGGGACATTGGTCTATTGCAAAAAGAGTTCTAAAGTACTTGAACGGAACCTAAGACTTTGGACTCAAGTATACACAGGTGGGCGACTTCAACTTAATTGGATGTTCTAATTTAGACTTCGATGGAAACAAAGAAATTGGGGTATCTACTTAAGATTATTCTATGAGTCTTGGATCCGGAGCTATCTCCTGGAGATCACGCAAACAATCAGTTCTAGCAGATTCCACAATAGAGGCAAAATATGTGGCATCAACTGAGGCAACAAAAGAAATTGGGCGGCTGAGGAAAATTCTGGAATATTTGCAAGTAAAATAGGTACATTCAATTCCACTCTGATTGACAACACTTCTGCAATAAAGTTGGCCAAGAACCCAAAGTTCTATGATTGAACTAAGCACATGAATATAAAATACCATCTGATTCGACATCATGTTGAGGCCAAGACAATCCATCTACGTCATTGTTCCACTAATGAGCAGATTGCAGACATCTTCACCAAAGCGTTTGGAAGAGAAAATTTTGAAAGATTGAGAATGATGCTTGGAGGTGAACACTTGTAAATAATGTAAATAGTAAATAATGGAAAATGAAGAGTCATTAGAAGGTGAAGCCCAAGAGTCACTTCCTCATGTATATAACCTCTTGGCTTGACAATATGTGTATATATAAAAACCAGCTTAGAGCCACTTCCTCATGTATATAACCTCATGGCTTGACAATATGTGTATATATAAAGACCAGCTTAGATCCATCTTAACCTCATATCTATCAATCACCAAGAGAGATCAAATCTCTTGAGATACAAATATTTTTAAAATAAAATCTGATTCCTCTCCATACTTAATAGATTAAAAATACACTGATATAAATAAATAAAATAAAATTCTCATAAATTTTAATATAAATTTATATTATTATAAACTATTTATAACTAAATGTTAAATCGATCACATAATTTGATTTCGATTTCGTGTACTCGATTGCCTTCAATATATTTTCCGGAGCGCACCTTTATATATGTGAAAGGAATCTCAATGACATCGTCGAAAATACTTAGGGGTAGGTCCCGCACCCTTACCTCATACGGGGCGATACGTCCTACCGCCTTTACGCTAGGATGGAGGGCAGGTCCTACATCTTACGTGTAAACAGAGCCTGTCGGATTAATAATATTAACGTTCTATTCTTTTTCAATTTTAATTTTCTTTTGAATTTTATTCAACCATTTATCTCTTGCTGAGTATGACGCGTATGTGTAGTCCCCGCACCCCTTAACTCACACTTTTGCAAGGGCAATAAGTTCGACCGCCTTTACGCGTGGATGGAGTGCTGTTCCTATATCTGACGCGCAGACAGAGATAGTTGGATTAATAAAATTAGTGTAAAATAAAATTAAAATTTTATGCATCCAATTAGATGTAGAGTACTCATTCCCAGGCATTTTAAATAGTCTAAATTTACAAATTGTTTAAAAATTTCAGTTGTTTTTAGTGAGATTTTTTGGAAAGTTTTTTGTGGGCTTTTTGGTTTAATTTCTCTAAAATCTCCTAGGAATTTATTGAAATCACAAGCTTGATGGGTAATCCCTACACGCCTGAAGTGCATTGGGTGTTTTTTAGGGTGCTGAATCCATATATACAGTGAAAAAATCAGTTTAAATAACAAAAATCAAGATTTTACCTCCAATTTTTCTAAAGAATTTGCCAGGAAAAAAAAATTGTAATTACCGATTTTGGATTAAAAAAATAATAAATTAATATTTGTAAAAATTATTTTATTAAAAAAATAGAATATATTTTTTTTGATCTGAAGTGAAATGATTAATTTCATGGTTTTTAAAATTGAATTGTAAGAAAAAAAAAAAATAAAAAAAAATATATATATATATATATATATATTCAGCATTTAAGAAGGACTACACTTATCCGGCAATTCCTATTTCCACCCCCATAGCAAAGTTAATGCTATGGGGGTACCTGTGTCAGAGCCCGGCGACAGCAATCGACGGCATCGATCATACCCCTCCGACCTGCCCGCAAAAAGCCCTCCGACCTGCCCGCAAAAAGCATACAATACAATATACGCATTAATGGCAGGCTAATTTGAAATTTGATTTTGAATTTATTTACCCGGTCAGCCGATGTTAGAATTTAATGGCATCCTAACTTGAAATTCGAATTTGAATTTATCTACCCGCTCAGCCGATGTTCCAATTTGAATTTATCTACCCACACATTAATGGCATCCTAACTTGAAATTCGAATTTGAATTTATCTACCCGCCAGCCGATGTTCTTAGCAGCTACTGCAAGGAGAACATGTTGTTTATAATCTACACAGAAAGTTTCTTCGGCATCCTGCGTGTCTTTTTAAAGCACTCGGCACTCTGGTTTCTCATTTTTACGATAATAGCTATTATGAATTCAAGAGCTCTTCATGAGAAGGTGTTGAAGCTTCTGTGTGGAATCCAACGAATTCTAAGGCATCCACTCTTATGTTAACGACCAGGCAGCCCATCTTTCATCGGTAAGTGATGCTATGCCTAAATACGTTTACGAGAGCCAGCTGTGGGATGAAGGGACGCTGGAAGACTTTAAACCTCTGCTAAATTTGGCCATGAGTGCTTTTTGCAAAACATCACCTCTTCGATGATCATCCAAGCCTGCTAGAACATAGAACTGGCTGACCAGTGCGAGTCTATCTTGGCTATGGTGTTCAAGTTACAAACACTGAATCAAATGTGGAGGCCGTGGTTATTCTATAATATGTTAGAGTATACAAATAGATTATTATCACGTAAATTTATTTATGTATTTCTGTAGGGTTGTGGTTTATTGTTGTATATGCTTTACTATTGCTGCAGCCTTGTAAGTGAGCGAACAGTGCTGAGATTTAAGAGTTTTTTTGAGTGATATATCTATATGCCGGCTTCCATGATACTGGTTTTCGTTGACTGATATATCTAGCTTCCATGAAAACTCAACATGGTATCATTCAAGCTTAAACCACAAAAAGCCTCTAAGGAATCAAATACGATACTCGTTTCTAGTTTTCTGGTTTTGTATCAATTATGGTATCATTTTCATTTACTTTTGAGTGTGAAATTATGGTTTTTACATAATGTTAATGTACAAATAAAAAATCAAATGTATTATGCAGGTGTGGGAATTAAACAAAAACGTCGATGTATAATTGCTGGAATTAAACAAAAACGTGAATTTATAATTTGTGAATTTTTGTTAAAAGATTTTAGGTAGGTAAATAATTTGTTTCTCCACTGGAGTGATGTAAGTGTTTAGAGATAATAATTTATAGTTTTATAATAATAAAATATTAATAGCTATATTTAATCTATTATCGATAATAATAAAAATTAGAAATTACCATTTTTTAAGTGTCACTGTATCCTTCTCAATGCGAGCAGAGTGAATGCAATCTTGAAACTATGTAAGTCTCACTGTATCCTTCTCAATGCTAACAGAATGAATGCAAACCATTATAACCGTGGAAGTAAGGTTTTGTAAAGTCGTTTAATTAATTTTATATATTTCTTTTTATTGTATATGATGTTTAAAAATTATTTATTTTTTAATAATTCTCATATTAATTATTATTATTTTTGAAATAAAATATATTAATTTACAAATAATCAATATAAATAAAAATATATAAATTTCATTAATTAATTATTTAAAATTGTTTTAAATAAAGATATTCATAAGAATTTTTTTTTACATTTTAAATTTTAAATTTTTTATATAGTTCAATTATCAATATTACACTTCTCAATATTTATATATCTCCATGGTCATAACTAACACTTTTTAATATCACATTTAATCTCACATTTGGGTTCTTTCATGGCTAATATAAAATTATTGATAAATAAAGTCTCTTACACTTTAAGAGGCATATAGGTTATTTTTAATACTCAAAGGTGTGATGGCCATGAAAAGAAAATAGAAAAATAAAGTTATTCTTTGAATATAGAGTGTTTTTTAAAATATATTTTATTTTTATGTTTTTTTAATATTTCATTTATATTTTTAATTGTAGATTTGTTTGATAAAAAATTGAATCAATTCATAGGATTTAGTCATAAAGAGTACTTTTTTATATATATCTTTATAATTTTTATAATTAATCAATGACTATTATTGATTTTGTTTGAATATGGGTAATTTTTTTTGTTTTGTTTTTCAAGTTGTATGTGGTTCTCAAGGCTTGACCTATGGCTTGAGGATCCACGAATCAGGGGCGTCTAAACTATCAAAATCACCTGGGGATCGCACCTGACCTGAGCCACAACAACCTTTCCTTGAATGGATTTTTTAGCATGTCTCCTCCCCCTAGCACAAGGCACAACCACCCCCATGAGGTTTGATCTTGGGTCCCCTTGCCGACGAGGCCCATCCTCAACTGGTTATGCTAGTGGGACTTATGACTATGGGTAATTATCGTTAACAATAGTTAGCTCTAGATCATTACAGCTCTTAATGGTTCACTATGGTTGATTGTAAATTGAGTATGGTTATCTTTAGTTAATTGTGGTTGATTATAATTGGTTATGGTTGATAGTGCTTGACTATGGTTACACATGTTTGAGTATGATCACAAATTAACTATTTTTAAGTAAAAGTAACTATGCTAGAGTGTAATACTTGAATTTCATTGAGTAGAGACCACAAGGGCTAAGTATGGTTGATTGTAAGTTGACATTGGTTAACAGTGATTGACTATTGTGTGTGGTTGAATTTCATTCTATTGGTTTACCATTGTTAGCTATAGTATGTGGTTAACTTTGGCTCAATTTTGTTTACATAACCTTTGATGAATACCACAATGGTTAAGGTAAAAATTTTAATAATTTAATTTGATGTCATATATTAAATCTTTCATATTAAATAATAATAATGCATTACACCATATTAAATTTGCCTCTTCTAGATCATGCTAAATAGATAAGAGTTTATAATGGACTTACATTGGTTAATTCTTTAGACTTTGTCATTTTCTCTAGTTCAATAGATAGAAGCCTACACATATAGAAGAAAAAAAAACATAGAAATAATAAGATATGCAAGAATGATTGTAATGAGATTTATAATTATACTAATTAAAAATATTTCCATATTATAATATATACATTAGTTTTATATGATGATATATTACCTCATGTCAATAAGTGAATAATATTAATATTATTCCTTAAGATTAATATTAAGAATTATTATTATTTACTACAACAATAATCAAAGTAGGGTAGTGTTATGCACCACATGCATATACATCCTAATTAAATTATCAATTCATTTTATGGGCATTATTTAATTCAACTAATGGTATAGATTTAGAGTTTCACAACTCCGAGGGTTAGCTCAATTAGTCGAGTTTGTGTGGTTAAATCACCTTGCTATTGAGAGGTCACAGAGTCAATTCTCCTTGACACCCTCTAGGTTAGGCTTTGCTAATAAGTCAGCGGGATGTGATCCCTTCGGGTGGATCTGCCTTTGATATTTCCTCGAAGAAAAGGAAAAAAATCAGAATTCCATGTGTAATTCACGGAGAGAGTCTCACCTCTCAAGTACCTTCCTTGTATCTAAGTCAAGTGTTTTCTATTAAATACCTACCAAATCATGAAATGAAGCATTAACATAACTTAAAGACTATTCATAAATGGAGTGACTATGTTACAATGAAGTCTCCTAGAATTTTCCTATTAGGTTTTACGTTCAAGAAGATTCAGTGATTATAGATTAAGCCAACCAATGACTATGTATGGATCAAAATACGCATGCCCTTCTTCACTTCCCTATTACCCTATGGCATTATATCATCTTATGCATGATATGATGTGTATATGGATGACATACATGTCATATACAGGTGATTCCATTAAATAATGCCCATAAAATTAAATGGATGTGAAACCAAGTAAGGCTATATCCCATTGACATAGAAATAAACAAAGACAACTTGAGGTGAGTTTAACATAAAACTTGAAATATTCCAAGGTGTCATCAACCAAATGAATGATCTAGATGAGAAAAGCCTAAAAACCCTAAAAGAGTCTAGAACAAATCCATAGCTAGTACCTACAACTCATAAACTTTTTATATAATTTTAACATATAACTTTCAAAACTAAAACATATATCTTTCTCATTAAATTAATTCAATTAATTATAAAAGTTATAAATATATATAAAAAATGCTCTTTATAACTATTATGATTTGATTCAAATTTTTTTCAAACAAATCTACAATTAAAAATATAAATGAAATATTAAAAAAAACATAAAAATAAAATACATATTAAAAAACACTCTATATTCCCATGAAGTAAAGAACAATTTTATTTATCTATTTTCTTTTCATGGCCATCACACATTTGAGTATAAAAAATTACCTATATTCCTCTTAAAGTATAAGAGATTTTATTTATCAATAATTTTATATTAGCCATGAAAGAACCCAAATGTAAAATTAAGAAGTGTTAGTTATGATAATTGAGATATATAAATATTGAGAAGTGTAATATTGATAATTGACATATATAAAAAATTTAAAATGTAAAGAAATTTTCTTATGAATATCTTTATTTAAAAAAAAATTAAATGATAAAAGATAAAATTAATTAATTAAATTATATATCTTTATTTATATTAATTATTTGTAAATTAATATATTTTATTTCAAAAATAATATAAAATAATAATAATTAATATGAGAATTATTAAAAAATAGGAATTTTTAAACATCATATACAATAACAAATAAATATAAAATTAATTAAACTACTTTACAAAACCTTAAACCTTACTTCCAAGGTTATAATGGTTTGCATTCAGTCTGTTAGCATTGACAAGGATACATTGAGACTTACATAGTTTCAAGATTGCATTCACTCTATTCACATAGAGAAGGATACAGTGAGACTTACATAGTTTCAAGATTTCATTCACTTTGTTGGCATTGAGAAGGATATATTGAGACTTATTTAGTTTCAAGAAAAGTCTATTTGGACAAGTATGCTCCAAGTTCAGACAATTCTAAAGCAAATGTCTAGAATGCATCCACAACATATGGATTTGACCTAGAAATAAAATACTTTACAAAACCTTACTTCCATGGTTTGCTTTCACTCTGTTCGCATTGAGGATACAATATTAAAAAATAGTAATTTCTAATTTTTATTATTATCGATAATAGATTAAATATAACTATTAATATTTTATTATTATAAAATTATAAATTATTATCTCTAAACACTTCCATCACTCCAATGGAGAAACAAATTATTTACCTACCTAAAATCTTTTAACAAGATTTCACAAATTATAAATTCACGTTTTTGTTTAATTCCAGCAATTATACATCGACGTTTTTGTTTAATTACGACACCTGCATAATACATTTGATCTTTGATTTGTACGTAAACCATTATGTAAAAACCAGAAATTCTGTTAATTTTAGGTATGTTCTATGCTAGAGCAATTTATTTCAATTTCTTTTCCACATTAGCAATGACATCAGCATAAAGTAAACTGCAAATAGAACATAAATATAAATCATAGAAGACAAGCCAAGGCAAGAGGACACAAGATGTGGTGCTAGCCAGGGACAAACCCCACAATGTGGGGAAACCCTTGATCAATTCTTCTTTTATGTTCTTCAAAGTTTAGCAGAGAAAGTGAGAGAGATAGTACATTTATAATAGGAGTCAATCACTTTGACTTTTGATATCGTCATGAGATTAATTGAAGACATATTGCTTCAACTAATTCTCTAAGGTGACTCGTTCAAGCAATATGTCTTCAATTAATCTCATGACGATATCAAAAGTCAAAGTGATTGACTCCTATTATAAATGTACTATCTCTCTCACTTTCTCTGCTAAACTTTGAAGAACATAAAAGAAGAATTGATCAAGGGTTTCCCCACATTGTGGGGTTTGTCCCTGGCTAGCACCACATCTTGTGTCCTCTTGCCTTGGCTTGTCTTCTATGATTTATATTTATGTTCTATTTGCAGTTTACTTTATGCTGATGTCATTGCTAATGTGGAAAGAAATTGAAATAAATTGCTCTAGCATAGAACATACCTAAAATTAATCATAGACTTATTGGGCAACTCACTAGGATTTGGCTCTTTCACAAAATTATGAAAACTTGTTTGAAGAATACCTATAAGCCTCATATCAAAAGACACAATGTTGTTGATCTCGTTTCCCGTCAACGATAAAAGTCAACATCCTAGGGACTTTTATATATTCTATGGTGTTTTTATAGAGGTGATACTCCTCTTTCACACACTCACATTTTCTGATTAACTCAAAAATGTGGAATTAAACATTCAACATATTCACCTTTGAGTGGACCATGTGATTTTAAAGAAAATAAATAAAAACAAAAAGAAGTAAATACTATCTAATTAAGTCATTCCATGGCACATATCCATTCACATATCATGAGGGAGACACATTTGAAACAAATACATAGACAAAAAATAAAGAAATGGTCCAAATATTTTAAAGAGCTCTAAAATGATTTCATTCAATATCATAAACAATCATAGGAGAACATTCATGAGATTTCAATGCTTAATTAAAAGTATACGAAACCACAAATTCCATGCGTTCTTGGAAATATCTGTCTATAAGAGTCAAAAAGACATTACAAACTTTAAGTTCAAATAGAGCAGGTGTGTAAAGTACTCTACAAAATTCCTAAAACTTAAATGTAAATTGAATGCATTCATCCTTAAGGGACTAGAATGGAACTCGAATGGGACTCTTGAGGAACAATAAATGGTATATATTAAGCTAGAAGAAAGCAAAAGGAATGCAGACAGAATTACAAATGTATAACAAACTTTACAAAGTTGGATGATTTAAGACTAGGGAGAAATAAATGGGAATTGCTTCAAATAAAATATAGAACACTCACAAAATTGCAGAAGGATGACCGACTTAATGAATTATCTATCAGGAATTGCCCCAATTGTGGGCATATACGGAAACTGGGCATATACGGAAGATGTGGGCATATACGGAAGATGTAGGCATATACGGAAACTGGGCATATACGGAAGATGTGGGCATATACGGAAGATGTAGGCATATACGGAAACTGGGCATATACGGAAGATGTGTGCATATACGGAAACTGGGCATATAGGGAAGATGTGCGCATATGCGGAAGATGTGGGCATATACGGAAACTGGGCATATACGGAAGATGTGGGAATATACGGAAACTGGGCATATACGGAAGATGTAGGCATATACGGAAACTGGGCATATACGGAAGATGTGCGCATATACGGAAGATGTGGGCATATACGGAAACTTGGCATATACGGAAGATGTGGGCATATACGGAAACTGGGCATATACGGAAGATGTAGGCATATACAGAAACTGGGCATATACGGAAGATGTGCGCATATACGGAAGATGTGGGCATATACGGAAACTGGGCATATACGGAAGATGTGGGCATATACGGAAACTGGGCATATACGGAAGATGTAGGCATATACGGAAACTGGGCATATACGGAAGATGTGGGCATATACGGAAGATGTAGGCATATACGGAAACTGGGCATATACGGAAGATGTGCGCATATACGGAAGATGTGGGCATATACGGAAACTGGGCATATACGGAAGATGTGGGCATATACGGAAACTGGGCATATACGGAAGATGTAGGCATATGCGGAAGATGTGGGCATATACGGAAACTGGGCATATACGGAAGATGTGAGCATATACGGAAACTGGGCATATACGGAAGATGTAGGCATATACGGAAACTGGGCATATACGGAAGATGTGCGCATATACGGAAGATGTGGGCATATACAGAAACTGGGCATATACGGAAGATGTGGGCATATACGGAAACTGGGCATATACGGAAGATGTGCGCATATACGGAAGATGTGGGCATATACGGAAACTGGGCATATACGGAAGATGTGGGCATATACGGAAACTGGGCATATACGGAAGATGTAGGCATATACGGAAACTGGGCATATACGGAAGATGTGGGCATATACGGAAGATGTAGGCATATACGGAAGATGTGTGCATATACGGAAACTGGGCATATAGGGAAGATGTGCGCATATACGGAAGATGTAGGCATATACGGAAACTGGGCATATACGGAAGATGTGCGCATATACGGAAAATGTGGGCATATACGGAAACTGGGCATATACGGAAGATGTGCGCATATACGGAAGATGTGGGCATATACGGAAACTGGGCATATACGGAAGATGTGGGCATATACGGAAACTGGGCATATACGGAAGATGTAGGCATATACGGAAACTGGGCATATACGGAAGATGTGCGCATATACGGAAGATGTGGGCATATACGGAAACTGGGCATATACGGAAGATGTGGGCATATACGGAAACTGGGCATATACGGAAGATGTAGGCATATACGGAAACTGGGCATATACGGAAGATGTGGGCATATACGGAAGATGTAGGCATATACGGAAACTGGGCATATACGGAAGATGTGCGCATATGCGGAAGATGTGGGCATATACCGAAACTGGGCATATACGGAAGATGTGGGCATATACGGAAACTGGGCATATACGGAAGATGTAGGCATATACGGAAACTGGGCATATACGGAAGATGTGGGCATATACGGAAACTGGGCATATACGGAAGATGTAGGCATATACGGAAACTGGGCATCTACGGAAGATGTGCGCATATACGGAAGATGTGGGCATATACAGAAACTGGGCATATACGGAAGATGTGGGCATATACGGAAACTGGGCATATACGGAAGATGTAGGCATATACGAAAACTGGGCATGTACGGAAGATGTGGGCATATACGGAAGATGTAGGCATATACGGAAACTGGGCATATACGGAAGATGTGCGCATATACGGAAGATGTGGGCATATACGGAAACTGGGCATATACGGAAGATGTGGGCATATACGGAAACTGGGCATATACGGAAGATGTAGGCATATGCGGAAGATGTGGGCATATACGGAAACTAGGCATATACGGAAGATGTGGGCATATACGGAAACTGGGCATATACGGAAGATGTAGGCATATACGGAAACTGGGCATATACGGAAGATGTGCGCATATACGGAAGATGTGGGCATATACGGAAACTGGGCATATACGGAAGATGTGGGCATATACGGAAATTGGGCATATACGGAAGATGTGCGCATATACGGAAGATGTGGGCATATACGGAAACTGGGCATATACGGAAGATGTGGGCATATATGGAAACTGGGCATATACGGAAGATGTAGGCATATACGGAAACTGGGCATATACGGAAGATGTGGGCATATACGGAAGATGTAGGCATATACGGAAGATGTGTGCATATACGGAAACTGGGCATATAGGGAAGATGTGCGCATATACGGAAGATGTAGGCATATACGGAAACTGGGCATATACGGAAGATGTGCGCATATACGGAAAATGTGGGCATATACGGAAACTGGGCATATACGGAAGATGTGTGCATATGCCGAAACTGGGCATATACGAAAGATGTGCGCATATACGGAAGATGTGGGCATATACGGAAACTGGGCATATACGGAAGATGTGGGCATATACGGAAACTGGGCATATACGGAAGATGTAGGCATATACGGAAACTGGGCATATACGGAAGATGTGCGCATATACGGAAGATGTGGGCATATACGGAAACTGGGCATATACGGAAGATGTGGGCATATACGGAAACTGGGCATATACGGAAGATGTAGGCATATACGGAAACTGGGCATATACGGAAGATGTGGGCATATACGGAAACTGGGCATATACGGAAGATGTGGGCATATACGGAAACTGGGCATATACGGAAGATGTGCGCATATACGGAAGATGTGGGCATATACGGAAACTGGGCATATACGGAAGATGTGCGCATATACGGAAACTGGGCATATACGGAAGATGTAGGCATATACGGAAACTGGGCATATACGGAAGATGTGCGCATATACGGAAGATGTGGGCATATACAGAAACTGGGCATATACGGAAGATGTGGGCATATACGGAAACTGGGCATATACGGAAGATGTAGGCATATACGGAAACTGGGCATATACGGAAGATGTGGGCATATACGGAAGATGTAGGCATATACGGAAACTGGGCATATACGGAAGATGTGCGCATATACGGAAGATGTGGGCATATACGGAAACTGGGCATATACGGAAGATGTGGGCATATACGGAAACTGGGCATATACGGAAGATGTAGGCATATGCGGAAGATGTGGGCATATACGGAAACTGGGCATATACGGAAGATGTGGGCATATACGAAAACTGGGCATATACGGAAGATGTAGGCATATACGGAAACTGGGCATATACGGAAGATGTGCGCATATACGGAAGATGTGGGCATATACGGAAGATGTGGGCATATACGGAAACTGGGCATATACGGAAGATGTAGGCATATACGGAAACTGGGCATATACGGAAGATGTGGGCATATACGGAAGATGTAGGCATATACGGAAGATGTGTGCATATACGGAAACTGGGCATATAGGGAAGATGTGCGCATATACGGAAGATGTAGGCATATACGGAAACTGGGCATATACGGAAGATGTAGGCATATGCGGAAGATGTGGGCATATACGGAAACTGGGCATATACGGAAGATGTGGGCATATACGAAAACTGGGCATATACGGAAGATGTAGGCATATACGGAAACTGGGCATATACGGAAGATGTGCGCATATACGGAAGATGTGGGCATATACGGAAGATGTGGGCATATACGGAAACTGGGCATATACGGAAGATGTAGGCATATACGGAAACTGGGCATATACGGAAGATGTGGGCATATACGGAAGATGTGTGCATATACGGAAACTGGGCATATAGGGAAGATGTGCGCATATACGGAAGATGTAGGCATATACGGAAACTGGGCATATACGGAAAATGTGCGCATATACGGAAAATGTGGGCATATACGGAAACTGGGCATATACGGAAGATGTGTGCATATGCCCAAACTGGGCATATACGAAAGATGTGCGCATATACGGAAGATGTGGGCATATACGGAAACTGGGCATATACGGAAGATGTGGGCATATACGGAAACTGGGCATATACGGAAGATGTAGGCATATACGGAAACTGGGCATATACGGAAGATGTGCGCATATACGGAAGATGTGGGCATATACGGAAACTGGGCATATACGGAAGATGTGGGCATATACGGAAACTGGGCATATACGGAAGATGTAGGCATATACGGAAACTGGGCATATACGGAAACTGGGCATATACGGAAGATGTGCGCATATACGGAAGATGTGGGCATATACGGAAACTGGGCATATACGGAAGATGTGGGCATATATGGAAACTGGGCATATACGGAAGATGTAGGCATATGCGGAAGATGTGGGCATATACGGAAACTGGGCATATACGGAAGATGTGGGCATATACGGAAACTGGGCATATACGGAAGATGTAGGCATATACGGAAACTGGGCATATACGGAAGATGTGCGCATATACGGAAGATGTGGGCATATACGGAAACTGGGCATATACGGAAGATGTGGGCATATACGGAAACTGGGCATATACGGAAGATGTGCGCATATACGGAAGATGTGGGCATATACGGAAACTGGGCATATACGGAAGATGTGGGCATATACGGAAACTGGGCATATACGGAAGATGTAGGCATATACGGAAACTGGGCATATACGGAAGATGTGGGCATATACGGAAGATGTGTGCATATATGGAAACTGGGCATATAGGGAAGATGTGCGCATATACGGAAGATGTAGGCATATACGGAAACTGGGCATATACGGAAGATGTGCGCATATACGGAAAATGTGGGCATATACGGAAACTGGGCATATACGGAAGATGTGCGCATATGCCGAAACTGGGCATATACGGAAGATGTGCGCATATACGGAAGATGTGGGCATATACAGAAACTGGGCATATACGAAAGATGTGGGCATATACGGAAACTGGGCATATACGGAAGATGTAGGCATATACGGAAATTGGGCATATACGAAAGATGTGCGCATATACGGAAGATGTGGGCATATACGAAAACTGGGCATATACGGAAGATGTGGGCATATACGGAAACTGGGCATATACGGAAGATGTAGGCATATACGGAAACTGGGCATATACGGAAGATGTGGGCATATACGGAAGATGTAGGCATATACGGAAACTGGGCATATACGGAAGATGTGCGCATATGCGGAAGATGTGGGCATATACGGAAACTGGGCATATACGGACAGGATTGATTGAGTTCTCTTGTCGAGGTATCGTACCCATGCAGTCTGGGACTCATGGGAAATACCTCTCATCTGATCAATAAGCAGGGAAATGAGGATAAGGACCATAGTAGTACCAATGGACGCATCGCTGTATCTACCGTATTGCCTATGCTAGGATGACCTTCATTGATCTGGGATCAATGATACTAGTCTAGGACCAGTTGTAGGAGTTGTACCCACTATAACACTAACTTCGGGTCAGTTGAGGACTGGTCTGGGACCAATGGTACATACTCTGAGACTAACTTTGAGTTAGTAGAGTACTGGTCTAGGACCAGTGGTAGGAGTTGTACCTACTATGACACTGACTTCGGGTCGGTTGAGGACTGCTCTGGGACTAGTGGTACACACTCTAAGACTGACTTTGGGTCAGTGGAGAATGGTATGACACATTCTCGATCATTTCTTCTTCTTCATGGTTCAGCAGAGCTAATTTGAGCAGAGAAGAACTAGCAGAGCTGAGCAGAGCCAGTAGAGCTGAACAGAACTGAGCAGAGTAGAGCAGAGCTGAGCATAACAGAGTAGAGCCAAAAAAACTAAGAGCGCTGAGCATAGCAAAGCAGAGCTAGCAGAGTAGAGGAGAGCCAGCAGAGCTGAGCTGAGCCAGCAGAGCTAGCAGAGCTGAGCAGAGCAGTGCAGGGAACTGATGGAAAAGATAGTACAGTTGGACATATGGATCAACAGATGGAGTTCTCCCTAGTTGAGAGGGAGTGTTGAAATTAGCAACTAGGGCAAAACTCCATGTGGGTCATATTATTTATGGCAGCTGATATTTTTATTGGATCCCTCTCATTGAGAGGTAGGACTGATCTAAATATCATTTGATTCTGATAAGTATTTATGACGTTATGAATTTATTTATGTTATGGATAAATTGTTAAGTCAGCCAACAGCTTATGTAGGCTCAGAAGCCCAAAAGTCATGTCTATTCAACATCTACGTTTTAGTATAAATAGAAGAGGACTTCAAGTCACACTTGGATCTCTTCCTCTCTCTACTTGTCTTTGGGTTTTAGTAGGAGGAGAGATCCTAAGGAAAAGCCGGAAAAGCGAGAAAGCCAGAAAAGTTGGAAATGCCAGAACCGCCGGAAAAGCCAAAAAAGCCAAAAAAGTCAGAACTACCGGAAAAGCCGGAAAAGACAGAACTGCTGGAAAAGCCGGAATAGTCAAAAACGTTGGAAACGCTGGAACTGTTGGAAAATCCGGAATAGCCGAAAAAGCTGGAAAAGCCGGAACTGCTGGAAAAGCTGAAAATGCTGGAAAAGCCGAAAAAGCCGGAAAAGCTGGAACTGCCAGGAATGCCGGAACTGTCAGAATTTCTGGAAAAGCCGGAACTACCGGGAACTACCGAAACAGCTGGAGCATCTGTCTCTGAAGGAAGGGAACATGATGTATGAGATCATGGGCAGCATAATAAGCAGCACGATGATATGAGCATGGGCAGCATAATGATGCATGATGATATGAGCATGGGCAGCATAATGATGAATGAGATCATGAGCATGGGCAACTTGATGATGCATAAGACCATGGAAGATGCTGCATGATGAGCAGCATGAAGATGAGAGCAGCTCAGTAATCAAGGTTTAACACATGTGACAGTACAACAAGGTGTCATATGGTAATGTGCAACAAATAGACGAGATGCAGCACTATGATAGGTGAACGAGTCACCTTAGAGAATTAGTTGAAGCAATATGTCTTCAATTAATCTCATGACGATATCAAAAGTCAAAGTGATTGACTCCTATTATAAATGTACTATCTCTCTCACTTTCTCTGCTAAACTTTGAAGAACATAAAAGAAGAATTGATCAAGGGTTTCCCCACATTGTGGGGTTTGTCCCTGGCTAGCACCACATCTTGTGTCCTCTTGCCTTGGCTTGTCTTCTATGATTTATATTTATGTTCTATTTGCAGTTTACTTTATGCTGATGTCATTGCTAATGTGGAAAAGAAATTGAAATAAATTGCTCTAGCATAGAACATACCTAAAATTAACAGAATTTCTGGTTTTTACATAATGGTTTACGTACAAATCAAAGATCAAATGTATTATGCAGGTGTCGTAATTAAACAAAAACGTCGATGTATAATTGCTGGAATTAAACAAAAACGTGAATTTATAATTTGTGAAATCTTGTTAAAAGATTTTAGGTAGGTAAATAATTTGTTTCTCCATTGGAGTGATGGAAGTGTTTAGAGATAATAATTTATAATTTTATAATAATAAAATATTAATAGTTATATTTAATCTATTATCGATAATAATAAAAATTAGAAATTACTATTTTTTAATATTGTATCCTCAATGCGAACAGAGTGAAAGCAAACCATGGAAGTAAGGTTTTGTAAAGTATTTTATTTCTAGGTCAAATCCATATGTTGTGGATGCATTCTAGACATTTGCTTTAGAATTGTCTGAACTTGGAGCATACTTGTCCAAATAGACTTTTCTTGAAACTAAATAAGTCTCAATATATCCTTCTCAATGCCAACAAAGTGAATGAAATCTTGAAACTATGTAAGTCTCACTGTATCCTTCTCTATGTGAATAGAGTGAATGCAATCTTGAAACTATGTAAGTCTCAATGTATCCTTGTCAATGCTAACAGACTGAATGCAAACCATTATAACCTTGGAAGTAAGGTTTAAGGTTTTGTAAAGTAGTTTAATTAATTTTATATTTATTTGTTATTGTATATGATGTTTAAAAATTCCTATTTTTTAATAATTCTCATATTAATTATTATTATTTTATATTATTTTTGAAATAAAATATATTAATTTACAAATAATTAATATAAATAAAGATATATAATTTAATTAATTAATTTTATCTTTTATCATTTAATTTTTTTTTAAATAAAGATATTCATAAGAAAATTTCTTTACATTTTAAATTTTTTATATATGTCAATTATCAATATTACACTTCTCAATATTTATATATCTCAATTATCATAACTAACACTTCTTAATTTTACATTTGGGTTCTTTCATGGCTAATATAAAATTATTGATAAATAAAATCTCTTATACTTTAAGAGGAATATAGGTAATTTTTTATACTCAAATGTGTGATGGCCATGAAAAGAAAATAGATAAATAAAATTGTTCTTTACTTCATGGGAATATAGAGTGTTTTTTAATATGTATTTTATTTTTATGTTTTTTTTAATATTTCATTTATATTTTTAATTGTAGATTTGTTTGAAAAAAATTTGAATCAAATCATAATAGTTATAAAGAGCATTTTTTATATATATTTATAACTTTTATAATTAATTGAATTAATTTAATGAGAAAGATATATGTTTTAGTTTTGAAAGTTATATGTTAAAATTATATAAAAAGTTTA
Organism: Pinus tabuliformis; assembly: GCA_031772625.1. Lineage (NCBI taxonomy): Eukaryota > Viridiplantae > Streptophyta > Pinopsida > Pinales > Pinaceae > Pinus > Pinus tabuliformis. The sequence goes on from CM062809.1 coordinate 1,073,097,962, forward strand.
TGAGTTGTAGGTACTAGCTATGGATTTGTTCTAGACTCTTTTAGGGTTTTTAGGCTTTTCTCATCTAGATCATTCATTTGGTTGATGACACCTTGGAATATTTCAAGTTTTATGTTAAACTCACCTCAAGTTGTCTTTGTTTATTTCTATGTCAATGGGATATAGCCTTACTTGGTTTCACATCCATTTAATTTTATGGGCATTATTTAATGGAATCACCTGTATATGACATGTATGTCATCCATATACACATCATATCATGCATAAGATGATATAATGCCATAGGGTAATAGGGAAGTGAAGAAGGGCATGCGTATTTTGATCCATACATAGTCATTGGTTGGCTTAATCTATAATCACTGAATCTTCTTGAACGTAAAACCTAATAGGAAAATTCTAGGAGACTTCATTGTAACATAGTCACTCCATTTATGAATAGTCTTTAAGTTATGTTAATGCTTCATTTCATGATTTGGTAGGTATTTAATAGAAAACACTTGACTTAGATACAAGGAAGGTACTTGAGAGGTGAGACTCTCTCCGTGAATTACACATGGAATTCTGATTTTTTTCCTTTTCTTCGAGGAAATATCAAAGGCAGATCCACCCGAAGGGATCACATCCCGCTGACTTATTAGCAAAGCCTAACCTAGAGGGTGTCAAGGAGAATTGACTCTGTGACCTCTCAATAGCAAGGTGATTTAACCACACAAACTCGACTAATTGAGCTAACCCTCGGAGTTGTGAAACTCTAAATCTATACCATTAGTTGAATTAAATAATGCCCATAAAATGAATTGATAATTTAATTAGGATGTATATGCATGTGGTGCATAACACTACCCTACTTTGATTATTGTTGTAGTAAATAATAATAATTCTTAATATTAATCTTAAGGAATAATATTAATATTATTCACTTATTGACATGAGGTAATATATCATCATATAAAACTAATGTATATATTATAATATGGAAATATTTTTAATTAGTATAATTATAAATCTCATTACAATCATTCTTGCATATCTTATTATTTCTATGTTTTTTTTTCTTCTATATGTGTAGGCTTCTATCTATTGAACTAGAGAAAATGACAAAGTCTAAAGAATTAACCAATGTAAGTCCATTATAAACTCTTATCTATTTAGCATGATCTAGAAGAGGCAAATTTAATATGGTGTAATGCATTATTATTATTTAATATGAAAGATTTAATATATGACATCAAATTAAATTATTAAAATTTTTACCTTAACCATTGTGGTATTCATCAAAGGTTATGTAAACAAAATTGAGCCAAAGTTAACCACATACTATAGCTAACAATGGTAAACCAATAGAATGAAATTCAACCACACACAATAGTCAATCACTGTTAACCAAAGTCAACTTACAATCAACCATACTTAGCCCTTGTGGTCTCTACTCAATGAAATTCAAGTATTACACTCTAGCATAGTTACTTTTACTTAAAAATAGTTAATTTGTGATCATACTCAAACATGTGTAACCATAGTCAAGCACTATCAACCATAACCAATTATAATCAACCACAATTAACTAAAGATAACCATACTCAATTTACAATCAACCATAGTGAACCATTAAGAGCTGTAATGATCTAGAGCTAACTATTGTTAACGATAATTACCCATAGTCATAAGTCCCACTAGCATAACCAGTTGAGGATGGGCCTCGTCGGCAAGGGGACCCAAGATCAAACCTCATGGGGGTGGTTGTGCCTTGTGCTAGGGGGAGGAGACATGCTAAAAAATCCATTCAAGGAAAGGTTGTTGTGGCTCAGGTCAGGTGCGATCCCCAGGTGATTTTGATAGTTTAGACGCCCCTGATTCGTGGATCCTCAAGCCATAGGTCAAGCCTTGAGAACCACATACAACTTGAAAAACAAAACAAAAAAAATTACCCATATTCAAACAAAATCAATAATAGTCATTGATTAATTATAAAAATTATAAAGATATATATAAAAAAGTACTCTTTATGACTAAATCCTATGAATTGATTCAATTTTTTATCAAACAAATCTACAATTAAAAATATAAATGAAATATTAAAAAAACATAAAAATAAAATATATTTTAAAAAACACTCTATATTCAAAGAATAACTTTATTTTTCTATTTTCTTTTCATGGCCATCACACCTTTGAGTATTAAAAATAACCTATATGCCTCTTAAAGTGTAAGAGACTTTATTTATCAATAATTTTATATTAGCCATGAAAGAACCCAAATGTGAGATTAAATGTGATATTAAAAAGTGTTAGTTATGACCATGGAGATATATAAATATTGAGAAGTGTAATATTGATAATTGAACTATATAAAAAATTTAAAATTTAAAATGTAAAAAAAAATTCTTATGAATATCTTTATTTAAAACAATTTTAAATAATTAATTAATGAAATTTATATATTTTTATTTATATTGATTATTTGTAAATTAATATATTTTATTTCAAAAATAATAATAATTAATATGAGAATTATTAAAAAATAAATAATTTTTAAACATCATATACAATAAAAAGAAATATATAAAATTAATTAAACGACTTTACAAAACCTTACTTCCACGGTTATAATGGTTTGCATTCATTCTGTTAGCATTGAGAAGGATACAGTGAGACTTACATAGTTTCAAGATTGCATTCACTCTGCTCGCATTGAGAAGGATACAGTGACACTTAAAAAATGGTAATTTCTAATTTTTATTATTATCGATAATAGATTAAATATAGCTATTAATATTTTATTATTATAAAACTATAAATTATTATCTCTAAACACTTACATCACTCCAGTGGAGAAACAAATTATTTACCTACCTAAAATCTTTTAACAAAAATTCACAAATTATAAATTCACGTTTTTGTTTAATTCCAGCAATTATACATCGACGTTTTTGTTTAATTCCCACACCTGCATAATACATTTGATTTTTTATTTGTACATTAACATTATGTAAAAACCATAATTTCACACTCAAAAGTAAATGAAAATGATACCATAATTGATACAAAACCAGAAAACTAGAAACGAGTATCGTATTTGATTCCTTAGAGGCTTTTTGTGGTTTAAGCTTGAATGATACCATGTTGAGTTTTCATGGAAGCTAGATATATCAGTCAACGAAAACCAGTATCATGGAAGCCGGCATATAGATATATCACTCAAAAAAACTCTTAAATCTCAGCACTGTTCGCTCACTTACAAGGCTGCAGCAATAGTAAAGCATATACAACAATAAACCACAACCCTACAGAAATACATAAATAAATTTACGTGATAATAATCTATTTGTATACTCTAACATATTATAGAATAACCACGGCCTCCACATTTGATTCAGTGTTTGTAACTTGAACACCATAGCCAAGATAGACTCGCACTGGTCAGCCAGTTCTATGTTCTAGCAGGCTTGGATGATCATCGAAGAGGTGATGTTTTGCAAAAAGCACTCATGGCCAAATTTAGCAGAGGTTTAAAGTCTTCCAGCGTCCCTTCATCCCACAGCTGGCTCTCGTAAACGTATTTAGGCATAGCATCACTTACCGATGAAAGATGGGCTGCCTGGTCGTTAACATAAGAGTGGATGCCTTAGAATTCGTTGGATTCCACACAGAAGCTTCAACACCTTCTCATGAAGAGCTCTTGAATTCATAATAGCTATTATCGTAAAAATGAGAAACCAGAGTGCCGAGTGCTTTAAAAAGACACGCAGGATGCCGAAGAAACTTTCTGTGTAGATTATAAACAACATGTTCTCCTTGCAGTAGCTGCTAAGAACATCGGCTGGCGGGTAGATAAATTCAAATTCGAATTTCAAGTTAGGATGCCATTAATGTGTGGGTAGATAAATTCAAATTGGAACATCGGCTGAGCGGGTAGATAAATTCAAATTCGAATTTCAAGTTAGGATGCCATTAAATTCTAACATCGGCTGACCGGGTAAATAAATTCAAAATCAAATTTCAAATTAGCCTGCCATTAATGCGTATATTGTATTGTATGCTTTTTGCGGGCAGGTCGGAGGGCTTTTTGCGGGCAGGTCGGAGGGGTATGATCGATGCCGTCGATTGCTGTCGCCGGGCTCTGACACAGGTACCCCCATAGCATTAACTTTGCTATGGGGGTGGAAATAGGAATTGCCACACTTATCCAATCTAAATATTTATGAAAATTAATTGTCATTGTACAAGTACCAAACCAAATGTCAAAATACTTAATAAATAATACACCTATAAAATCTATGCTTAGTAATTTATTTTTACACTTTACTTTTTCAATATTTATTTTTACTACATTGTTTTAGTAATAACACTCTACAAGACAATAAATATAGTCATTCATATATTATATTATATTAATTTTAATTTGACAATTTTTAAATTGTAAATTTTATTCTTTTTGGTAGGTGAGAAAAGCTATCATATCTTAGTTGTCAAATTTTTAATTAATAATTAGATAATAAATTTAATATAAAATAAATAAGAACATATTTTTAAGTTACAATATTCATTTTAATTTATTTGCATAAACCATTTAAATTTCTTTTTAAATATAATTTATTTATTTAGATACTCTTTAATTTATTTAGGTATTTTATATGAAAATTATTGATGTTTCATTTTAAAATTTATATATTTTTAATTTTTAATACATTTTTTTAAAATAATAATAATAATAATATTTCAATTTTAAGAGATATAAATATGATATTATATGTGTAATGACCCCACAAGATGTAAATGTGGAATTTTACTATGGTAAAAGATAGTGTGGTAGTTGTTGTTTTATTTTAAGAAAAAAACAAAACTCTGATATACTACTTTATTGACAAATTTAAATATTTTTCTTGAAATGCTCGCAGCCTCTTAAAGGAGGATTTCAAAGAAAGAAGTCAGTTGTAATAACTGATTGAAACTACCCTCCCAAACAGGAAAAGTCCTGGTAGTGGGGAGGAAGTTCTGTGCTGTTGGGACAGACAGAAGGATCTTTTTCCAAAGAGAAAAGGAAAAAGGAAAATACAAGAAAACTGGTTAAGTCTGGTGAGGACCAGATAACCAGGCACAAGGTGCACATATCTTGTTGAGGGCTGAAGGCCTGCAAGATGGCTCGGGGGAGAATCCAGTCTTATAGATGGATCTCATGGTTGGGTGGAAGAGCAGATTTGGAATGCAGGTGAATTTACTAAAGTACCTATTCACGACATTGGCGAACCAGGTACGATTTCATACTGCAGAGAATTTAAATGAATAATGAATGTTGAATACACAGTGGACTTATAGTAGTCAAGGGATGACTGTGTGTTCCATTTCTTTAATTACTATCATGATGTTAATATAGTTAAACAGGTGGTAGTTTAACTTAAATAACAAACCATTATTCGATAGACATAGTAAGAAACAAACAGAGAGACAGAGGTAGTCTCAAGTAAAGAAAATGCATATAATGAGACAAACAGCAAGAATGCCATAGAACTTAACCAGCTGTTAATGTGCCGAAAGTAACATCAGAGACATTTTGAGCCTGTGCAAGGAATGCCGGCCGTAAATCTTTTCTTAAACATCGACAGAAAGGAGATGAACCTACTTTAAATTACAAGAGACTGTTGAAATTCGGAAATTTAACATATCGTTTCAGGAAAAGAAAACAAACTCTGCAATCGCATGAGATGGTGGAACTATACGGTAACCAGATACAACCAATGTCGTTAAAAGTAATGTTCGAAGCTTACAGCCAACAGAGGAATCAACAAATATAGATTAACAAAAACGAGGCATCAAACCGTGTTCATATTAGGGTTAAACAACTCGGAGAATGCACAACCGCAGCTGTGAGCACGACTGAGAGGAATTTTTCCCCGGAGTAACCCATATCAATAACAAAGAACCTGTACATGCTTCCAAGTAAACCCCTACATGTGTTATAATCCAACCTCTACAAAGAAAGGGAAAGAAATATGGCGCTATTGTATAGACCGAGCCGAGAACATCAAATAACAGAACTATTCAATGACAAAATTACACAGAGGTAATGGTTCTATTTACTTCGAAACTGTTAACAAAATATAAGTAAACTTGAAAGAATACTGTCGTCACAGAGACGGACAGCTGAACCATAGCGGAGGCGGATAACCATTAGCAAGCAATGATAACAACGAACCATATTAATAATGTTCAAAACGCAAGCAACCCAGAAGGGGGCTCAGACAGAGTAACAATCTTCGAATGCAAATTAGAAAAGAACTCAGGTAATATAACCCTGAAAATGTAAACATTTATATATACAACTGAAAACACAAAAATGTATAGACTGGTTCCGCTAACCAACAAGTTTGGCATTACAGCCAACTCATGTACAGTTGCCATTAAATTAAGTACAGAGGCATCAGTGCCCAAAGATCCCGAAATGGGTAGAAATGTCCAAAATTAATTCACAGTCAAATGAAATTGAACACATACGTTCTGCCGTGTATCATATCTCACCAGAGCCGGACATGGCTTTAAACCTAATAATTAAAATCCATATAAGCCGTGAGGATTCCCTCGGGAAACACCTCATTAGAACGAAAACGAGAGAAAACCAGCATCAGGAAACAGACTGCAATAATCACAAATATGGATATATTAGGGCCGAAGGAGCCTTAGAGCTCTCGCACCTAGGAGGAAAAAAAAAACAAGAGGTAACCTCCTACCTGTAAATTGCCGAGAGAGCTGAGGCGTTGAGGTTAACACTTCGATGCTGTCAAAGGGGCTCGAGCGGACCCATCTGCATGCACTACCAGCAAAGGGAAACAAAATTAGTATGAACTTCTAAACGGGCAAACAAACTTAACTCTGAGTGCGAATAACAAAGATAGAAGCAGATGAACATGCAAGCAGTGGTAATACATTACCTGTGCAAGTTTCCGATGAGCATACCACGGCATCCGGAAGGCTAACAGGATTCGAGGACGGCGCTGGTGGATTCGAACCGGTGTCTGAGAACCAGAGTGGAGTCGGGTAGGCCTTGTGGAGCAACTGAACCCCAGGCTTGCTCCTGTGGGTTTAAGTATTAACCTAATACCCTTGGGCTTACCCCAGCCCTTCGATCTGAGGAGTAAATCTCGGCCGTTGATGCAGCGCGGGAAACTGGAGCGGGGAGGTCGAGAAGACGGAGCCCGAGGTGTCACATGGCCAAGCGGGTAAGCCATGCCACCTGCCAAAGTGTGGACCAGAACCATAAAGGCAACCGATGACTCGGCGCCGGCAGAGGCTGCGGCCGGACCAAAAATCTCCGCGCCAATTTAATATAAGCCACGTACTGAGGGGTTGGTGAGTTTAGGTTAAATACAATATCATACGACCAACCATAATCCAATCCACCGTGCAGCATATAAAATCAACGCAGCATATAAACTAACATGCGGTAAGGCATAGGTTAATATAGCATATAAATTGACATGCAGTAATGCGTAAGGGAAAGGTTTATATGGAATAATAGAGTTACCATTTATGCCATTTTAATTTTTTTTTTATTATTTTATGTATATGTATATGAGGGTGTGACAAATTGGTATCAGAGCCCAGTTTCAACACTGTGGCCTCAGGAACGACATGTTTCACTGTGCAGAAAATTACACCATACATATGTATAGAGAATTAATAAATCAATTAACTGCTGTTTCTGTCTATTTTAGGGGTGAGATACAGGAACACAACAGCTAATAGTTAGCTAGGAAAAAGAAGTGAAATGCAAGGAGCCGGCAGCGCCCCTCGGGAAAACCCAGAGCTGTGGGTACAGCTGGGCGAGGAAACACGAAGTACCAATCTCGCAATACTGGAAACTGTTCAGGAGTTGAAAAATGAGATGGCACGATTACGAGAAGACAACGCGCGCTTGACGGTGGAACAAGAGAGAATTCTGAAGAGTTTGTCGGACAGGCAGAACCCACCCTTATCTAATCCCAGTGCGGAACAGCAGAAGATGACAGAAGAACAAGACTATCAAATTGGACCTGAAAATTCAGAAGGTAAGGAGGACCATTCTGATAATGTACCAGAACAACAAACTTCAAAACGTCAGAGGATGGAGTTGCAGGGAGAGTTTCGAAAAATTAAACCCCCACATTTTGATGGGGAACAGGAAGAAGCGACTGAAGCATGGCTAATAAACATGAACAAATATTTTCACTTGTATGAGTATGATCATAACTTGAAGGCGTGACTGGCTATTTTCCAGTTACAAGGTAAAGCAACCCTGTGGTGGGAGGAAATCAAGATTGTCAAGGGGGTAAGTGAACGGACCATCACATGGGAGAAGTTTCAGAAATACTTTAAAGAGAGATACCTGACCGAGCGCTTCTACGATGAAAAGGCAAGAGAATTCCATGATTTACGGCTGGGGCAGCAGACTATGGATGAATTCATTAATCGTTTTACTTCTCTGCTACGTTATGTACCCTATATTAAGGAGGAAAAGGCCAAGGTGCAAAGGTTTGTGAGCAGCTTACCTTCATATATAAGAGAAAGGATTGAGTTTGACAATCCTAGGACAATGGATGAGGCTATCTGCAAAGCAAGGATCTATTACCAGCAGAATAAACAGAAAGGGGATGCTTCAAATAAAAGATGGAATGAAAGAAGGAGTAGTCGGATTGTCGGAAACAACAAAGGAGGTCGCAGTAATGGTGGTAAGGGAGCTGGTAAAGGATTGAACAGCAGAACTGTAGCAAGAAGTGCGCCCCGAGCTAGGCCAACAAGTGAGATTAGAGTAAGTGAACAGCCTGTTAGGCCAGAAGGTGAAGGAATGACCAAACCTCCAGTTCAATGCTCGGGCTGTGGAGGCCCTCACTATGTTAAAAAATTCCCACAGCGAAAGGGTACGGACCAGATATCCCAGATTCACGAAGCATCGACCGTTGGGGATGTGGCACGTAGTGTACCGAGGATTAACGCAGCCTTGGATGATCGCCAAGCGGAATACCAGCCAACTATGGTGGAATTTGAAGGTAAAATCTCCAACTTTTCTATAGCTGTTCTCATTGATCCAGGAGCTACTTTAAGTTATATTAGCCCAAAGATAGTAGAACAGTGTAAGTTACAATCTGAAAAATTTAGAAATCCGTGGTTGGTCCAACTAGCTACGGGAGCCAAGAGATGGGTCTTGGCAAAAATAAATAATTTCTCTTTAACCGTAGCAGGACAGCCAATAGTTGTGGATCTGAATGTACTACCCTTGGGTTCATATGACATCCTGATTGGGATGGATTGGCTGGAGAAACATTGGTCATTAGTAAACTGCAAGACTAAAACCATTTACTATAAGAATGATCTTGGTGAGCAGCAAGAACTACAAGGGATCAAGCACCCCGTACGGATCCGACCCATTACAGCATCCCAGCTAGCTAAATGCATCAAAAAGAAATGTCAGATTTATGCTATTCAGGTGGGCTACGCAAATCAGAAGGACAAAATCACTACGCTGGACAACATTGCAGTGGTGCAAGAATTTGCAGATGTTTTTCCATAGGAAGTACCGGGATTACCACCTAAAAGAGATGTGGACTTTACCATCAAACTGACCCCGGGGGCAACACCCGTGTCACGGGCACCATACCGAATGAGCGTACCAGAATTAACAGAATTAAAAATGCAACTGCAGGAGCTGCTAGACAAAAATTACATCCGTCCCAGTGTATCACCATGGGGAGCCCCAGTGTTATTTGTCAAAAAGAAAGATGGAACTCTTCGGATGTGTATTGACTATCATCAGCTGAATAAGCTCACGATCAAAAATAAATATCCTTTGCCCCGGATTGATGAACTTTTCGATCAAGTGAAGGGGGCAACGGTGTTCTCTAAGATCGATTTGCGGTCTGGTTGTCACCAGATTAGAATCAAAGAGGAAGATATCGCTAAGACAGCTTTTAGAACACGGTATGGGCATTACGAGTTTGTGGTGCTACCTTTCGGTTTGACCAATGCACCTGCTACCTTTATGTGTTTGATGAACAATGTGTTTCACAGGTTCTTGGATAAATTTGTGTTGATATTTATTCATGATATTCTGATCTACTCCCGATCGAGGGAGGAGCATGAGGAACATCTTAGAGTAGTGCTACAAACTCTGCGGGAACATCAGTTATATGCTAAGTTTAGTAAGTGTGATTTCTTCCGAGAAGAGATACAATACTTAGGCCATTTAATCACCAAGGAGGGGATTGCAGTAGATCCTGAGAAAATAAGGACCATAATGGAATGGCCCATACCAAAGGACGTGGCAGATATTAGGTCCTTTATGGGGCTAGCTGGCTATTATAGAAGGTTTGTGGAAGGTTTTTCAAGGGTAGCATACCCTATCACCTCCTTACAAAAGAAAGGGAAGGTATTCAAATGGACCCCAGAGTGTCAGCAGAGCTTTGAGCAGCTTAAACACTTACTCACCACCGCACCCATTTTGAGTATAGCTGATCCTAATAAGGATTACGTGGTTTATACTGATGCAAGTAAAGAGGGTGTGGGAGGAGTGTTGATGCAGGAAGGAAGAGTAATTGCATATGAATCGAGGAAACTAAAGGAACATGAGCAGAAATACTCTGCCTACGACTTGGAGTTGGCAACCGTTATTCATGCACTGAAGATGTGGCGACATTACCTTTTGGGAAGAAAATTTCTGTTGTTAACAGACCATCATAGTCTAACAAACTATTTCAGCCAACCCACCTTAAATATGAGGCAAGCTCGTTGGGCGGACTTCCTAAGTGGGTTTGATTTTGAAATTAAACACTTAAAAGGAAAGAAGAACTGGGTAGTTGATGCATTGAGTCGAAAGGTGCAGTGCTTGTGCAAAATTTCGGTCAGTAGATGGCAAAATACCTTACTTGAAAAGATAAAAATAGCAGCTGATCAAGATGCTGATTATCAGCAAATTAAACAGCAGGTACAACAACTTTCTGGTAGGGAAACACAGCAGGGATATGAATTAGATGATGCCGGAATGCTGTATTTTAATAAAAGGTTGTATGTACCTAATGAAGATAGTCTTAGAAAACTGATTCTGGACGAATTTCACATCAGCCACTACACCGGGCACCCAGGATACCAAAAAATGGTCACCGCACTTCGGAAGGAATACTATTGGCCAGGAATGAAGAAGAATGTAGCTGAATACCTGGCACGATGCCTGGAATGTCAACAGATTAAGGCAGAGCATTTGCATCCAGCAGGGCTGCTACAACCCTTACCCATTCCGGAATGGAAATGGGAAACTATTTCCATGGATTTTATAACCGGGTTGCCTCGAACAAAGAAAAATAATGATTCCATTATGGTGGTGGTAGATAAGCTGAGTAAGGCAGCACACTTCATACCTATACAGTCCACGTATAAGGCTGTGCAAATTGCTCATATTTTCATGCAAAATGTGTTCAAATTACATGGACTTCCGAAGGTAATAATATCTGATCGTGATGTCAAGTTCACATCAACTTTTTGGAGAACATTGTTTGCTGAATTGGGAACACAGCTGAACTTTAGCACAGCCTATCATCCCCAGACCGATGGCCAAACGGAACGAGTGAACCAGGTGGTGGAGGACATGTTGAGAGCATGTGTAATGCTGAAACCGACCCAATGGGAGGAATATCTCCACCTGGTTGAATTCGCGTATAATAATGGGTATCACACGTCAACACAGCTGAGTCCCTTTGAGGTCCTGTATGGGCGGAAGTGCCGCACACCCTCAAGTTGGGGTGGACCTGAGGATAGATTAAGATTTGGCCCAGAAATGCTCAAGGAAATGGAAGACATGGTGAAAAGGGTGCGTACCAACTTAAAGGCTGCCCAGGACAGACAAAAAAGTTTTGCAGACCGGAAGAGAAGGTTCAAGGAATTTCAGGTCGGAGACCATGTTTTTGTAAGAATTCAAGCCAGAAGGAGTACCTTGCAGTGGAGTGGGTGTGCCAAACTTGCCCCTTGCTATTTTGGACCTTTTCAAATCTTGGCAAGAGTGGGGCCAATAGCTTATCAACTCACCCTGCCAAGTCATATTAAGATCCACAATGTTTTCCACGTTTCTGTACTAAAAAAATACGTCTACGATCCTAAACATGTGATCCAATGGCAAGATGTTCGGGTAAGAATTAATCTGGTTGTTCTAGCTAAGCTTTGACCTCAAACAAGGAAATAACTAGACCTGTTGTTGGTTGCAGGTCGAGCCGGAAGGCGAGGTTCTGGTCAAACCACTAAACATTCTCGACCGAAGAGAAGTGCGGCTGCGGAAGCGAGTTATTTCCCAAGCTAAAGTGCAGTGGCAGCACTATGGGCCTGATGAGGCCACTTGGGAGGATGAGGAACTCCTTAAAGAAGCTTATCCGAACTTGTTTAGGGTAAACAGACATCGGGACGATGTCCAATCACAGGAGGGGGAGATGTAATGACCCCAGAAGATGTAAATGTGGAATTTTACTATGGTAAAAGATAGTGTGGTAGTTGTTGTTTTATTTTAAGAAAAAAACAAAACTCTGATATACTACTTTATTGAGAAATTTAAATATTTTTCTTGAAATGCTGGCAGCCTCTTAAAGGAGGATTTCAAAGAAAGAAGTCAGTTGTAATAACTGATTGAAACTACCCTCCCAAACAGGAAAAGTCCTGGTAGTGGGGAGGAAGTTCTGTGCTGTTGGGACAGACAGAAGGATCTTTTTCCAAAGAGAAAAGGAAAAAGGAAAATACAAGAAAACTGGTTAAGTCTGGTGAGGACCAGATAACTAGGCACAAGGTGCACATATCTTGTTGAGGGCTGAAGGCCTGCAAGATGGCTCGGGGGGAGAATCCAGTCTTATAGATGGATCTCATGGTTGGGTGGAAGAGCAGATTTGGAATGCAGGTGAATTTACTAAAGTACCTATTCACGACATTGGCTAACCAGGTACGATTTCATACTGCAGAGAATTTAAATGAATAATGAATGTTGAATACACAGTGGACTTATAGTAGTCAAGGGATGACTGTGTGTTCCATTTCTTTAATTACTATCATGATGTTAATATAGTTAAACAGGTGGTAGTTTAACTTAAATAACAGACCATTATTCGATAGACATAGTAAGAAACAAACAGAGAGACAGAGGTAGTCTCAAGTAAAGAAAATGCATATAATGAGACAAACAGCCAGAATGCCATAGAACTTAACCAGCTGTTAATGTGCCGAAAGTAACATCAGAGACATTTTGAGCCTGTGCAAGGAATGCCAGCCGTAAGTCTTTTCTTAAACATCGCCAGAAAGGAGATGAACCTACTTTAAATTACAAGAGACTGTTGAAATTTGGAAATTTAACATATCGTTTCAGGAAAAGAAAACAAACTCTGCAATCGCATGAGATGGTGGAACTATACGGTAACCAGATACAACCAATGCCGTTAAAAGTAATGTTCGAAGCTTACAGCCAACAGAGGAATCAACAAATATAGATTAACAAAAATGAGGCATCAAACAGTGTTCATATTAGGGTTAAACAACTCGGAGAATGCGCAACCGCAGCTGTGAGCACGACTGAGAGGAATTTTTCTCCGGAGTAACCCATATCAATAACAAAGAACCTGTACATGCTTCCAAGTAAACCCCTACATGTGTTATAATCCAACCTCTACAAAGAAAGGGAAAGAAATATGGCGCTATTGTATAGACCGAGCCGAGAACATCAAATAACAGAACTATTCAATGACAAAATTACACGGAGGTAATGGTTCTATTTACTTCGAAACTGTTAACAAAATATAAGTAAACTTGAAAGAATCCTGCCGTCACAGAGACGGACAGCTGAACCATAGCCGGAGGCGGATAACCATTAGCAAGCAATGATAACAGCGAACCATATTAATAATGTTCAAAACGCAAGCAACCCAGAAGGGGGCTCAGACAGAGTAACAATCTTCGAATGCAAATTAGAAAAGAACTCAGATAATATAACCCTGAAAATGTAAACATTTATATATACAACTGAAAACACAAAAATGTATAGACTGGTCCCGCTAACCAACAAGTTTGGCATTACAACCAGCTCATGTACAGTTGCCATTAAATTAAGTACAGAGGCATCAGTGCCCAAAGATCCCGAAATGGGTAGAAATGTCCAAAATTAATTCACAGTCAAATGAAATTGAACACATAAGTTCCGCCGTGTATCATATCTCACCAGAGCCGGACATGGCTTTAAGCCTGATAATTAAAATCCATATAAGCCGTGAGGATTCCCTCGGGAAACACCTCATCAGAACGAAAACGAGAGAAAACCAGCATCAGGAAACAGACTGCAATAATCACAAATATGGATATATTAGGGTCGAAGGAGCCTTAGAGCTCTCGCACCCAGGAGGAAAAATAAAACAAGAGGTAACCTCCTACCTGTAAATTGCCGAGAGAGCTGAGGCATTGAGGTTAACACTTCGATGCTGTCAAAGGGGCTCGAGCGGGCCCATCTGCATGCACTACCAGCAGAGGGAAACAAAATTAGTATGAACTTCTAAACGGGCAAACAAACTTAACTCTGAGTGCGAATAACAAAGATAGAAGCAGATGAACATGTAAGCAGTGGTAATACATTACCTGTGCAAGTTTCCGATGAGCATACCACGGCATCCGGAAGGCTAACAGGATTCAAGGACGACGCTGGTGGATTCGAACCGGTGTCTGAGAACCAGAGTGGAGTCGGGTAGGCCTTGTGGAGCAAATGAACCCCAGGCTTGCTCCTGTGGGTTTAAGTATTAACCTAATACCCTTGGGCTTACCCCAGCCCTTCGATCTGAGGAGTAAATCTCGGCCGTTGATGCAGCGCGGGAAACTGGAGCGGGGAGGTCGAGAAGACGGAGCCCGAGGTGTCACATGGCCAAGCGGGTAAGCCATGCCACCTGCCAAAGTGTGGACCAAAACCATACAGGCAACTGATGACTCGGCGCCGGCAGAGGCTGCGGCTGGACCAAAAATCTCCGCGCCGATTTAATATAAGCCACGTACTGAGGGGTTGGTGAGTTTAGGTTAAATACAATATCATACGACCAACCATAATCCAATCCACCGTGCAGCATATAAAATCAACACATCATATAAACTAACATGCGACAAGGCGTAGGTTAATATAGCATATAAATTGACATGCAGTAATGCGTAAGGGAAAGGTTTATATGGAATAATAGAGTTACCATTTATGCCATTTTAATTTTTTTTTTATTATGTTATGTATATGTATATGAGGGTGTGACAATATGTAAGGCTATTTTAAATTGAGTTTATGATTACTATATTTGGTTTTCGGAGTTTTTTACTTCTATAAACGTTTAAATTAATCTCAGGCAGCGATCAATTGCATGGTTTTGGAAGTTTTAACTCTAAATATTTAAATTAATCTAAAGTAAATACCAAGCAACATACTTAAGATGTACTAAGCAATAATGTTGCATATTACACTTCTTATATTATAATTACTTAAACTCTTTACCCTATGTATATTTTCATAATTACTTGAACTTTTAATTTTAAGCTATATGCATTTATTACATTAATTCATTTTTAACTCTAATTTATATGAGTTTATTATATTAAAACATTTGTTAGACACATTTATCATTGACTATTAAGTGTGATTCATGACAAGATAAACCATAATTAATTTAGTGTGGTTTATTTTGATGATAAACCACACTGGATAGTTCTAAACAAGTTAATTTATGATGATGTAACTTAAAAAGAAAATTGCTTCACATTTATCATATTAAATAATTTAACCTATTAAATCATTTAAGAGAAATTGTTAAATAATTTAACATATTAAATTGAGAAATTTAGAAATATGACCGTTAATTTCATGTATTAAAGATGTTTGAGATGAGGAAGGGAAGAGCGGGTTCTGTAGGTCAACATCTCGTATGCTTATGTGATCTTCCCACAACTATTGTGAAGTAGACTGTTTTCTACGGATGTGGAAGGGAAGAGTGGGTTATGTAGGTCATCATCTGGTATGCTTATGTGATATTCCAACAACTATTGTGAAGTGGACTGTTTTCTGACTAGCAGTTTTTTGTTTTCCAGTCTTATCCCATGCTGCTATTTGGACTCTCCCATGCGTTTCTGCCCCTTTCAGACTTACTGTCTTGGTTGTTGTGTGAAGTATTATGTGCTTCTTTATAACTATGATGCTTACTAGAGGTACAAGGTGGAGAAAGTTTTTGCAACTCCACTGAAGGGGAGACATAGCTATAAGAAGCAAAAGACAAAGTAATCTCTGCACTAGAACTGTTATAATAAAATGTTTGAAGGCAAGATTCATATCCATAGTGATGATGAACGGACGTTGCCGCAGGATGTAGTGCCTCATTTGGACAGTGATGATAGACAGATGTCGCAGCAGAGGCAACTGATACTGCGAAACTGGATCAGCGAAGATGAATGGATTAATTATCTTCAAGCGGATCTCAATGTTGCTTTCAGACCGCAGTTTGTGCCCACATCCATATATCCCTAAAAGACACAAAAAGGGAAGCATATGTCCCTCGACGAGTATCGTTGGGCCCATATCATCACGGAAGTGCAGAGGTTCGTTCAATGGACCATCACAAGGGAAGAGCCCTGCGTACAATGATGACCAGGAGCAATACCAATATGGATTTCGCCAATTGTGCAAGCGATGAGATCCTACTGCTGTAGAATGAAATCAGGTACAGCTACGAAGAAAGCATCCATTGCAATGAAGAGACCCTCGCTCGAATGCTGAGTGTTAAGTGTGAAGCCAAATTCATGAATCACATGCAGGATTCTAGATTCTTCTACATCGCCATGAGTTTCTAGATCTTCAGAATTCTAGATCTTTCTACACCGCCATTAGTTTCTAGATCATTCTAGATCTACATCTGAATCACATACAAGATTCTAGATCCTTCTTCAACCTATATAAATTTGTAATTTCTTTGGCCAAGGAATGCAAGCCAAGGCCCAAGCCTGTTATGTAATGCAAAGTGATTTCTGTTCTCCAGTGATTGTTTTGTCTATTTCGCTGTTTCTGACTGAGTAATCTTGTTGTTTCTCCATTTGTCTATCTCTGTGAATTATTCTCTGCCATTGCCGTCTAAGTCTCTGAGTATGAATCCGCTGTGTGTTATGTATGCTCTAATCTAACAACCGGTATCAAAGGTAGGGTCGAATATCCACTGTGCAAGCCTCTTAGTGCCATCGCCTTGCTCTGGCAATGTTCGTTAAAACGTTGATTGTTACCTCTAGAGATGTTGAAGGATCTATCCAGGAAATAGCTGAGGAACGCTGGAACTAAAAGATAGATGCTGCAAGAAAAACAAGGTCATGGATCTATGTTGAAACGTGTTGCTGGAGTTTGAAATGTGGAGATCTGTGGAGTTTAGAGTTGAAACGTGGTGTTCGTAAGTTTTTTTTTCACATCAAGCTTGCACGTATAGTGAAGTTTTTTCTCAAACCAACATATGTATGTGTGAAATGTGAAAAGGTTAAAACATTATATATGTTTTTATATTTATTATGAAACATATATAATTATATGTTGGAATTTTGAAAAGTATATTTTAAAAAGGAGTAGGAATTTTGAAAAGAGTATTTTAAAAGAAGGAAGGTCATTATTACTAAATTTTAAAGAGTAATAATTAAAGTTTTATTTTTAAGTGGAGCTTTTTGTGTTTTGGGGTGTGAATTTGATTGAAAATGGAGACAACAGTTACAAATATGGAGAAGTTGAGTGGGGATAATTTTGCCCTATGGAAATCACAGATGGAGGATATACTGATTTTAAAGGATCAATATTTTCCGATTGAGGGCACAACAAAGAAACCCTCATCGATGACAAATGAAGAGTGGAATAAGCTAGATAGAAAGGCGATTGCAACAATCCGCCAATATTTAGCAAAGAATGTTTATTTCAATGTGTTTGGAGAAAAGACGGCTGAAGGATTATGGAAGAAGCTCCATGATCTATATGAGAAGAACACGACATCAAACAAAGTGTTCTTGATGAAGAAGCTTTATAATCTCAAAATGAAGGAGGGTGCTTCAGTTGCTAAGCACTTGAATGCATTTAATATTATTACTAATCAGTTTGCCTCTGTTAAAATCATTTTAGATGATGAAATTAGAGCTATTTTTCTAATGTGTTCTATTCCAGACAGCTGGGAAAATTTAATTGTATCTATGAGCACTTTAACAACTACAGGGACCCTAAAGTTTGATGATGTTAGCAGCAGTTTAATGAATGAGGAGCTGCGCCGCAAGTCAATTGTGGAAAACCAGGGAGGAGAGGCTCTAGCTCTAGCTGATTGTGGTAGGAGAATGGAACAAGGCCGGCAAGGGCGATCAAGATCGAGAGGCCAATGAAAATCAAGGAGAGGCAGAATCATCTGCTTTCATTGTGGAAAACCCAAGCACATGAAGAAAGAATGTCGATTCTGGAAGAAAGGACAAAAGGATCAGAGACCGTCCAATACAAATCAAAACTCATCCAGCACAAATGAAGGTGAGACTACTGTTGTAGCCATAGATGGTGATGTGTTTTTTATTGTTTCAGTAGAGGATGCATGTGTATATACATCTATCAATAGCTTTGATTGGATCCTTGACTCTGGGGCATCTCACCATGTAATCCCATGCAAAGATAGTTTTGTTTCATATAATCCCGGTGATTATGGTAGAGTGCATTTGGGGACTAATCATTTTTGCAGTATTGTTGGAGTGGGAGATGTCCAGATCAAGATGAAAGATGGACAAGATATATTGTTGAAACAGGTCAGACATGTACCGGAAATGCGCATGAGTTTAATCTCTATGGGATGACTGAATGATAAAGGCAATTTGATAAGCTTTGGAAAACGAGGCTGGAAAATTAGCAAAGGTGCATGCCAAAGGACCCAAGACAGGAACATTATACACATTGAAAACATTGCTAGGAAAATCAGATTTAGCTGCTGTCACAAAAGAAGGAAATTCAACAGATTTGTGGCATAAGCGTTTGGGTCACATGAGCGAGAAGAGCTTAAAAATCCTTGTTGATAAAAATTTATTGCCATGTTTGAAATCCTACAATCTTGATCTTTGTGAGCATTGTATATATGGTAGACAAAGAGGGGTTTCATTCCTTAGAGGTGGCCATGGCAGAAAGAAAAATGTGTTAGAATTGGTACACTGAGATGTGTTTGGGCCTGTTAGCATCAGATCATTAGGACGAGCATCATATTTTGTAACATTTATAGATGATGCATCCAGGAAAGTTTGGGCATATCCTATGAAAAATAAAAGTGAAGTGTTTGGAATATTTCAAAAATTCCATGTTGTTGTTGAAAGAGAGACTAACAAATTGCTGAAGTGTTTAACAATAGATAATGGTGGAGAATATTGCTCAAATGCATTTAAGGAATATTGTAATAAGTTTGGCATAAAGCATGAGAAGACTGTGCCTGGTACTCCTCAATAGAATGGTGTCGCAGAAAGGATGAATCGCACAGTTATGGAAAAGGTGCAAAGTATGTTGTCCAATTCTGGTTTAGAGAAGAATTTTTGGGCTGAAGCAGTTAGGACCGCTTGCTACCTAATAAATAGATCTACAACTACAGCCTTGGATGGCGGTATCCCTAAAGAAGTTTGGACTGGTAAGAATTTGAATTATTCTCACTTGAAAATATTTGGATGTGAAGCATTTGTACATATTCCCAAAGAAAATAGAACTAAGCTAGATGATAAATCTAGGAAATGCATTTTTTTGGGATATGCGGATGAATATTTTGGTTATCATCTATGGGATCCAGTAAAACATAAAATTATTAGAAGCAGGGATGTTATATTTAATGAGTCAGAAATGTTCAAGAGGACTGTAGGTGAGTTGGAGTTCAAGAAGGTTATTAACAGATTTGAAGAGCAGTAGGAAAACATACCACCAATACAAGAAAATGAACAGCAAATTCAGGAGCATGAAGAACAACAAGTGGAAAATGATGAACAACAAGAAGAAGGAATCTTGCAGGAACCTTTACAGGAGATTCAAGCTGATAATGCACCACCACAGTTGGTTCGCAGATCTTCTAGGCCTCATAAGGCTTCACAAAGGTATCCTCCTTCAAACTATATTTTGTTGACTGATGAAGGTGAACCTTATTGTTTTCAAGAAGCTTGTAAAGTCGAGCACAGTAAAGAATGGAAGAATAAATGAACTTTTTGCAGGAAAATAAAACTTGGGAATTGGTAAACCTCCCAAAAGGTAGAAAGGCTCTACAAAACAAATGGGTTTATAGGATTAAGCATGAAGGTGACGAAAAGAAGGAGAGGTATAAAGCAAGGCTGGTGGTGAAAGGTTTTGCCTAAAAAGAAGGTATTGACTTCACTGAAATTTTCTCACGTGTTGTTAAAATGTCATCCATTAGAGTCATTCTTGGTGTGGATGCTGCTTTAGACTTAGAATGTGAACAGTTAGATGTAAAAACTACTTTCCTTCATGGTGAATTGGAGGAAGAAATTTATATGGAGCAACTAGAAGGCTTCATAGAAAAAGGCAAAGAAGGCCTTATTTGTAGGTTGAAGAAGAGTCTCTATGGGTTGAAACAGGGACCTCAACAATGGTACAAGAAATTTGATTCATTCATGTTGGAAGATGGTTTTTAGAGGTTGGAAGCTGACCATTGTGTCTATATCAAGAGGTATGATCGAGGAAAGTATATCATATTATTGTTATATGTGGATGACATGTTGATTGTTGGGCATGATAAGAATAAGATCATTAGGTTGAAGAAAGATTTGGGTAGAAAATTTGCAATTAAGGATTTGGGACTAGCAAAAAAGATATTGGGCATGCAGATTATGCGTGATAGGAAAAACAAAAGGTTGTGGCTGTCACAAGAAAAATATATCAAGAAGGTGATTCGCAGGTTTAATATGAAGGATGCCAAGCCAGTTGGTACACCCCTTGCAACCCACTTCAAGCTGATTACTGAATTATGTCCTAGTGATGACAAGGAGAAAGAAGAGATGAGCAAGATTCCTTATGCTTCAGCAGTTGGCAGTTTGATGTATGCCATGGTATGCACATGACCAGACATTGCATATTTAGTGGGAGTAGTGAGTAGGTTCCTTGCCAATCCAGGCAAACAACATTGGCAAGCAGTAAAATGGATTTTGAGGTATCTCAAGGGTACTAGTCATTATTGTTTATGTTTTGGTCATGATGAAACCGTGCTTGAAGGATTTACAGATGCAGATATGGCTGGAGATATGGATACCAAAAAGTCCACTACAAGTTATTTGTATACATTTGCAGGTGCAACAGTATCTTGGGTGTCAAAGCTAAAAATAATAGTAGCCCTCTCTACAACAGAAGAAGAGTACATAGCTGCAAAAGAATCTTATAAAGAGATGTTGTGGATGCAGCAATTCCTAGGAGAGATAGGAATAAAGCAGGACAAGTATGTGTTATATTGTGATAGTCAGAGTGCCATTCACTTAGCGAAAAACCCAATATTTCATTCAAAAACCAAGCACATTGACTTAAGGTACCATTGGATTCGGCATTTGTTGGAGGAAGAAAAATTATCCTTGGAAAAGATCCATACAGATAGGAACCCTGTTGATATGCTCACTAAGATTCTACCATGAAATAAACATGAGTTATGTAGAGGGATGGTAGGACTTGGTGTGACTTGATGACTCTTATTTGGCTTAAAGTGGGAGAATGTTAAGTGTGAAGCCAAATTCATGAATCACATGCAAGATTCTAAATCTTTCTACACCTTCATTAGTTTTTAGATCATTCTAGATTTCCATTTGAATCACATATAGGATTCTATATCCTTCTTCAGCCTCTATAAATTTGTAATTTCTCAGGCCAAGGAATGCAAGCCAAGGCCCAAGCCTATTATGTAATGCAAAGTGATTTCTGTTCTCCACTAATTGTTTTATCTATTCCGCTGTTTCTGACTGAGTAATCTTGTTGTTTCTCCATTTGTCCGTCTTTGTGAATTATTCTCTGCTATTGCCGTCTAATTCTCTGAATATGAATCTGCTGTGTGTTATGTATGCTCTAATCTAATACTGAGTTTGTGTTTGAATAGTTGTTTTCTTCTAGAACTATTGAGAAGCTTGGGTGAGAACGGACTTGCCAGAGACGTAGTGTGGGAATGGTATAGCCCTCTTAATAGGGAAAAGAAGATAATGTTTTCTGTGTCCGAGTAAAAGATATTTTGATGCTTGAAAATCAGATTCCTTTCGTTGTTCTCTTAAAGCTACTAGAATTGGAGCTCAGCTCGGTCGTTCATGTCGAGAAGATGCTTTTGGGTGTGCTGGTGAAAACTACCTGGGGTGTGTTCAAACATTTCGACGATCGAATATTTCATATAGGCAAATGGCTAGATTGGTTAGAGTGGTCAGTTAAACAAGATTCAACACCAGTTAAAGAAGAGTCAGTATCAGTTAAACCATTTCATCATCTTCTAAGTTTCTTGCATAGAGTCATTGTATCTCCACCAATATTCTATCGACGTCACCGTTTAGATGGAGGTGAGTGTAGCATCAACATTAAACTTTGTTGTTGGCAATGCATTAAATGTTGTTCTAGCCGATGCATTATGAAGCTTCAAGACAGATTCAAAAGAGCACGAAATGACGTCCAAAAAACCCGCCCTGCAGTGGAATTAAGAAATGCTTGGATCAGATTTAAACCATGCGAAGGAGGCATCGAGGATACTGACTTTGACGAGAACAACACCACAATTTTCCTTCCTCCGATCCGTGTCATAGATATCACAAAGGTACTGTTCCATAACTTGATCACTTTTGAGATGTGCTAGCCATTGGAAATCAATTACGTGAGCTATTACATGAATCTCATGGACAACTTGATCGACTCGGAAGAAGACGTGGCTTTGCTGATAAGAATGGGCGTCCTTGGAAATTGTGTTGGGAGAGACAAAGAGGTTGCAGACCTTTTCAAGGGTCTAAGGAAGGTTGCCCCTGTGAATTTGTCAGATGCCTTCGACCAACTAACAAAAAGAGTGAATGACCACTACGAAAACAAAATCAGGGTCCAGCTCCAGTTTCCAGAGCTTGTGAGGGATTATTTCTCATCGCTGTGGAAAGCTTTAGCTTCAGTTGCGGCAATTGTCTTATTGTTGCTCACCTTGGTATAGACGATCTTCTCAATTAGATCGGTATATAAGAATTAGCCCCTTCGCTGTTTTATTCTTCCACATGTAACTAGTCCCTTCTCTTTTTAATTCATCCAGATATAAGTATTCCCTTTGTTTTTTCTGCCATATAAATAAAGACCAGTAATTGATTACTACTCGGTTGGCAATAGCCAGTATTATAATGCGAGGAGCTTTCTTGATAGTTTAAGAGATCTGTACTCGTTCAGTATGAGATAGTGAGTTTTTCTATGAATGCAAGTCCTATGCCCCCATTACCATCTCTTTAATTTTGGTATTACAGTTTTTAAAATTTTGGTATTTGAAATCAATTTACACATAGTTCTACCAATATTATTGGGTCAGCATAAATATCAAAATTTTCTCTCCAGCTTTGGAACATTATTCATTTTCATTTTTTGTATTTTTCATTCCCATTTTAAACATTTTGACACACCCCCTGAAAACTATTATTGAAGGCACATATTCACTATCTGCATGTTATAATATTTTTGAGGCATATCACCACTTTGTATTGTTTTTGGTTTTTTTTTAAACCATTTCCATTTTGCACAGTTTGACACATTCTATGAAAACTACTATTGATGGCTCATATTGGTACCACTATATGGATGTTGTTATAATATTTTGCGAGGAACATCACTATGTTGTATTAGTTTTTGATATTTTTTTATTAAACTGAGTTCAAGTTGTGGAGACATAATGGGATGCTTATTATTATCAAGATCTTCCAATGTGATTTCCATGTGAACCCGCCTCATGAGTCTCATGAGGTTTGAACTTATGATTTTGAGCTGATAAAATTTTATACAAATCAATTAGTATCTACTTCATAGGCATACCATTTTATATTTTGACTCTAATTGTATTAATAACTCTATGCCCGTAGCAGGTTGTAATTTAAAAGAAAATATTTTTAAATAATATATATATATATATATATATATCTATATCTATATATATATATATATATATATATATATATATATATATATATAATTTCAAAATTATGGTATTGAACTTATGATTTTGGGCTGATAAAATTTTATACAAACCATTTAGTATCCACTTCATAAGCATACTACTTTATATTTTGACTCTAATTAATAACTTTATGCCCATAGCAGGTTGTAATTTAAAAAAAATAAAATATTTTTAAACTATATATATATATATATATATATATAGTTTCAAAATTATGGTATTGAACTTATGATTTTGGGCCCATAAAATTTTTATACAAACCAATTAGTATCCACTTTATACAAACCAATTAGTATGCACATCATAGGGATACCACTTTATATTTTGACTCTAATTTTATTAATAACTTTATGACCTTAGCAAGTTGTAATTAAAAAAAATAAAAAATTAAATATTATATATATATATATAATTTCAAAATTACATACCATAAAATTAGTTAATTTTGTGATATAAGAGGCTGAATAAAAAAACATTTTTTCTTAAAATAAATATATCTAAATTAGATTTATATTTCAAATACTTCTAAAGAAAAAAACATTCTTTTATTTTAGTCAGAATTGAGTACAACAATTCTGATCTTTACGAATGTTAATCTCATGAACCTTTCAATTACCTTTCTAAGTGTTCATAAGAACTATGCATTTAATTGTTAGACTAGAGCTTGTAAGGAATTTGTGAATTACATAAAGTATATATACATATTACACTCTTTATTTTCATTAGTTTATTTTATGGTTGTAATATTAATCATTGCTTTTGCAAATGATGTATAGACAATTTACAAGGTTGACAAGGTTTTATAAATTCAAAAGTAAAATGACTAAAATTATTTGCAAAAAAGTAAACACACTTGTAGAAAACTAAATTTGTTTGTTGGAAATTAAATACACTTGCAATAAAGTAAACACACTTGAAGATGGACTACTCATGCGAATTAAAAGAAACACATGATGAAAAAAAAGACGACAACAACAACAAAAACAAAACATGTTTACATATTTGAAATAACACACTTCTACCTAGTGAACTAGGAAGTGTATTGTTGTTAGAACAAACCACATAGAAAATAAATCACACATATAAAAATGAATGGAAGGAATAAATGGTTCCTATTTTTACTGAGCCCAACATCATTGTGTTGAATGTATTTATTTAACAATGTAAATGAACTAGGAAGTGTATTGTTGTTAGAACAAACCACATAGATAGCAAATAAATCACACATATAAAAATGAATGGAAGGAATAATCTTTGCTAAGATGGTTCCTATTTTTATATAATCGTTGTGTTGAATGTATTTATTTAACAACGTAAATGAGTGAAAACCAATGCCAAATTATAAATAAATAAGAATAGTCAAATATGTATATAAATAGATAAGTAAATAAATACAACCATGTTCCAATAATTAATTGCAGAAATAAATAAAAGCACACAACCAAAAATTAATTACATAAGTAAATTTCATGTGAATTTAAATTACATAACTAGAAAAAAGAACTACCTAAAGTACACAATGCTATAGTCCATTGGAATAAGCTCTACTTGCATAGAGAAAATTATTAATATTTATGAAAAATTATTATATTGACAACATAAATTAATTTAATTAACTAAGGTAACTAATAATTAATATCTCATAAACATGCAAAGGAAATAAGTATTAAAAAATGAAAGAAAATAAATTATAAATTATAAATTACAATTAAAATAAGAGCTTAACAATTAAATTATTTTATTATGATTCAAACATTGCTCTTAAAATCCTCCAATAGAATGAAAAGAGGAATTCTTTTTATACATATTTTTTTGATTAAAATAAAATAACAACCAACAAATGAGATCTTGAGATCTACAAGTTTCTCATATAGTTCGCTAACAATTAGCAAACAATAAATATGCTTTTGTAAGTTTATCATGTGGTTTACTAATAATTAGAAAACAA
The DNA here is from genome assembly GCA_031772625.1 of Pinus tabuliformis. Taxonomy (NCBI): domain Eukaryota; kingdom Viridiplantae; phylum Streptophyta; class Pinopsida; order Pinales; family Pinaceae; genus Pinus; species Pinus tabuliformis. The sequence goes on from CM062809.1 coordinate 1,073,124,097, forward strand.
TAAACAACTCATACATAATTCCAAAATTCTTATTAACAACTTAATTAATCATGTTTAATATTGATCCAAATTGAAATAATAGAACAACAATTATGTAACAACATTAGTTCAAGTTTCTAATTTTCTCAAGGTTTTGTTGGCTCATGGTTTCTTCGTCAACTCACAATTCTAAGAGTTGCATCAAAAGAATTGTAGAACCAAAGTTGCAGCAGTAGGTTGTGGCACCAAAGTTACAATAGGGAGTTGCTACACTAGAGTTGCAATACTATGTTGGGAAGGGAGTTGTAGTAACAATAAGGCTTCTAATTGGTTATTTTGTAACAATAATAGGGAGTTTTTATGTTATTATTGCTCTTTGATTTCCTTGTTGTTGTTTGAATACTAAAAAAACTGATAACTATTGTTGTAAATACCGAAACTCAAGGATGAAAACACATTATTTTGTATGAATGGAATATATAGTAGCTTCTTTTGCTATAGGTTCTTGGAGGGTAACCTATTTCTCTCTATATGATAGTCTTCCCTTCCCCCAAGCTAAAAATGAGTTATGATTAGTTGGATATACTGCTTAAAATTGTGGATCTGAAGATGCTCATGGATAAAGCAACAAAGATATGTAATTAATAAATGTGGATTGTCCATTTTAGCAGCTTATTTTTCAATTTTTGGTCCTTGTGGAGCAAGAACATCTTATTCCTTCTAATTGATAGTTATTGTGTGGGAGCAGTTGTTGGAAATAATACTGAGAGGGGGGGTGAATCAGTATTATTCAAATAAATAACTTTTTCATTTCATACTAAAATTTATATACGCTACTTCAATGAAGGTAACTCACATGTACACACAACTATCTTTAAAGCAACCAGCGTATATCCAACAAACTTATGATTAAGTTAATTCATCATATGTTGATCTTTAATCAGTGCATCAATACTTCATTAACCGTATAAAAGGTAACCATGTGCAGTAATAACAAAATAAACCATCACACATAAGAAACACACATGAACACCAAGATTTAGGTGGAAACCCAATGCGGGAAAAAACCACCTACTATTGTCTTCTTTTAATATAAGAAAAACCTGTTTACAATCTTGTACTAGTGCAGACTCATACCAGTATGCAGGCACCCACCTACAGAAGGCTATAAACTTCTCTCATTTTCCAACTACTACTGGAAGGGAGCTCCAACCCCCTAGCTTTTGTACTAGCCGATCTATTTACTAGTACGTAGGCACCGACCTATAGAAGGCTCCAACCTTCACTCATTTTCCAACTGCTATTGGAAGGGAGATCCAATCCCCTGGCTCTTGTACTAGCCGATCCATTTACTAGTACGTAGGCACCGACCTATAGAAGGCTTCAACCTTCATTCGTTCTCGAGGGACCACGTTTCATAAATTTTCAGACTGGATACTCCCAGAACACAACACCATAATTTGAAGGCCATGTTTCATCAAATTTTCACACTGGACCCATCAGTAGCATTGAAGCTCAAAATCAATCACCACTGCAATACAACCATCAAATACATCTGCATCAACCAATCACTGAATCTCAATCATCAATCTCTGAATCAATCACAACTGAATCAATCAATCATTGAAAACCCATCATCACTGAAGAAAATCACAATCAATCGATCTGAACATTCAGAACATTGTCACCAGAACACAAAGCAGAACCTAAAACTCTGCATTAACAACCATAACCAATTGCAACTTCAAACATCATATTTCATAATGTATACACTACTTTGATGTGACGAAACAACGTGTATACATGCTTTTACCAAAGCGAACCAGCATATAGATCTGCAAATACTAACTTAAAACTTCACAACTATTCCAGACTTTCAGTCATACCCAGATCATAACATTTACAAAATAAAACATGTGTTAGTTTTCAGATCTAGACTATCCATGATCAAACCACATAATGATAATTCATTTTAGGCCTTATGATCCCGATCCATCATCCATCATCAACCACTTAGGTGCATCCTTAGTTCAGATCAAGCAAAGCATAAAAAACCCATAACCTGCATGTTTGCTTTTGATCTAACTCTTCATAAGATATTCAATACTTGCACACTTTGGCCTAATGTTCTTCTACTCCTTATATAGTTTTATGCCTTTCTCAATACCTTGGACTAAAACCACTTAGGACCAATACCTTGGACCAAATACCTCAGACCAAATACCTCGGACCAATACCTTGGACCAAATACCTTAGACAAAATACCTCGGACCAGTACCTTGGACCAAAACCTTGATTTTCCATCTTGTACATGCTTTTCCTCTTGCGAGAGTGCGTTTATATGTATATGCTCTTTCTGTTTTGTTAACCCGCGTGTATACACTGTTTGGACAAAGTGAACCAGTGTATATTTCTTAAACCACTCTCTTTCTTCAATGTCTGGAGTCTGATCTGTAATCCTTTATTGTTAACTTGTTGCACTATGAGTTGTCATTGTGTGAGTTACCATCAAGGACAACACCTATATCATAATGCCAAAAATCTCCCCCTTTGGACTTAATGGCAACAAAAACACCAAGACACTCTCCCCCTTTGACATCAAGGGCAAAGGATGGACCAAGATATTCTCCCCATTTGATATACATTATGCAGTCCATGATCCCCCTGAGTACATGCTAAATTCTTTGATTAAGCTCCCCCTTTGTACATGGTGAGATGCACTAAACCGTCCATGCTCCTCCTGAGCACATGCAGAGTCTACAAAAATATTTTCCAAAAGAATAACATGACTCTATAACTCAACTATGTGAGTATGACCTTCCTGTCACCAATGACTCATACACACAACAATCTCCCAACCAAGTGGGGATACACCAAATTTGACTCATCCACCCAACCAAGTGGGGATATACCAAATGTTTAAACATGAATTAAAATAACAATTATTACATCATCCTTCCCATGCATAGTGGGGTTACAAATTAGGTATTTTCATGACCTTTACATCAAATGATATACATGACATTTATAACAAGGACCAACAAGACCATGATAGTCATCAACAGTTATCATACACCATATATGATCTGCACCATCAACATTTGTTAGCAGCATCAAGATCAACAACCTGTATATATCCATAATCAAAAGAGTCACCTGAATCAAAAAAACTATGTGGATCAAGAAATATAAGCATCTTCATGTACCAAGATCTTCTAACATAATGCCAACAATGCATTATTAGAAGCATATGCTCCCCCTGAACCTGTTCCAACTGTTCATTGTTAGATCTCATCATTGCAAATATCAGTAAGAATCATCAAGGCATCATCATCAATCAGATATACATCAACTTTTTAATAGCTTATGAGGACCAACACATTTACACATATCATCAGCAGATTGTAAACATCATGAAATAGAGAAAATAATTGACTGAACCATATCAGACCCCTTTTCCTGAGTCTGTCCCATTGATTTTTCCTCAAAACCCATACACGTGACTGTGCAACTTCGAACTCGCGTATATACGCGACTTGTATTCATGATAACTACATATGAGATTTAGAGCACTGAAGTTTCACACTTTCAGCTCCCCATGAGTTTGTTATGTTTGTATACTGTGCTATGCCACATCTTTCTGACTGTACTTCCTTCTTCTTCCATATCTTTGAGTGTGATGATGTTTTCTCCTTTTGGTATGGTGGCCGAAATTTGCTCCTACATTCCTTTACTATATGTCCAAACGTGTTACAAGCATAACATATTATATGTTTCTTATTCCCTCTATAGTAGTCAATGACTTTGTGACCAAACATATTGCAAGAAAAACAATATCTCTTAAAGTACCTGGAAGCTAATGATATTTCTGTGTGACAATTATTAGCTTGAACCAATCTACTTCTGCATCTGGCTGCAACATGTCCAAAATTATGACATACAAAACATTTCACATTATTCATCAGAGGAAATAAAAGACTATCACTTCCATAGTTAGGAGTAAATGATTTTCTTTGAAGACTTTCTTTCCGTGGTTATTGATGGGGTTGACCTCTTATCTCCTTGTTGATCATTTCAGAATTTTCATTAGATTTCCTTGCTTCATCTTGTGAGCTAGATTCACCTTCAACAATTTCATGAAAACCAAGACTAGTTTTGATGGTAGGAGACCTTTGACTACTAAGAATATTATCCAAAATCTTAGTATTATCTTGAAATCGTAACAGTTTATCATTTTCTTATAATTTACCTTTTAGGATATTTACCTCAACCTGATATTGTTCTTCCTTTTCAAGATATTGCTTCTTCATGATTTCTTCAGCCTTTCTTCCTTCTTCCACTTGTTTCCTTAATTTGAGAATCTCATTTTCTTGTTCTTCATCTGCTTGAGGTAGTTCTTCATTCTGTTTATTTTATTTTTCAAGATCTTCTTTTAGAGAGAGGATCTTAGCTTCAAGACTTTCATAGTAACTGGATCTATCTTTAAGTCTCTTGATTGTTGTGCTCTTTTAGTTTACTTCATTTCTTAATGATGTCACTTCATCCTGCAGATTTTGACATTGATATCCCTTTTCCTTGTATTTCTTTCTTACTTTGTTTCCTTCCTCCAATTGAGCTTTTAATCTGGTAACTTATTCTTTGAAGGCACACTCCATTTTTTTAAACAGATCTCATTGATCTCTAATTTTATCTGTGTGTCTTTTAACTTTTGCCTCTATATTTCTTTCACTATCACTTTCAATATCTTCAACATTGCATGAACATAGAAAAGTATCACCATAAGACCAAAAATTTGTACCTAATACTTCTTTTGCTTGTTCATCTTCAATCTGAGGTGATTCTGAATTTGAATACTTGCTTCCACCTAACAGCCAATTGTCTCTCCTGCTGTCACTATTTCTTTGAGTTGTCTTCTTCTTTAGAGGCGCTTTCTTCTTTAGCTTATTTCCCATTGTTTCTACAGATCTCCTTCAAGCGATCAAGCTTCTACCAAAGGACCTACTCAGATACCAATTGTTGGAAATAATATTGAGAGGGAGGGTGAATCAGTATTAGTCAAATTAATAACTTTTTCATTTCATACTCAAATTTATATATGCTACTTCAATGAAGGTAACTCGCGTGTACACGCAACTGTCTTTAAAGAAACCAGCGTATATCGAGCAAACTTATGATTCCGTTAATTCATCATATGTTGATATTTAATCAGTGCATCAATACTTCATTGACCGTATAAATAGTAACCATATGCAGTAATAACAGAATAAACCATCACACATAAGCAACACACATGAACACCAAGACTTAAGTTGGAAACCCAATGCGGGACAAAAACCACCTGTTGTTGTCTTCTTTTAATTTAAGAATAACCTGTTTCAAATATTGTAATAGTGCAGACTCATACCAGTACACAGGCACCCACCGCAGAAGACTAGAACCTTCTCTCGTTTTCTAGCTACTACTGAAAGGGAGCTCCAACCCCCTAGCTCTTGTACTAGGCGATCTGTTTACTAGTACGTAGGCGCCGACCTACATAATGCTCCACCCTTCACTCATTTTCCAGCTTCTACTGGAAGGGAGCTCCAACCCCCTAGCTCTTGTGCTAGGCGATCCGTTTACTAGTACGTAGGTGCCAGCCTACAGAGGGCTCCAACCTTCATTCGTTCTCCAGGGACCACGTTTCATAAATTTTCAAACTGGATACTGCTGGAACACAACACCACAATCTGAAGGCCACGTTTCATCAAATTTTCACACTACACCCATTAGTAACATTGAAACTCAAAATCAATCACCACTACAATACAACCATCAAATATATCTGCATTAACCAAACACTGAAACTCAATCGTCAATCTCTGAATCAACCACAACTAAATCAATCAATCACTGAAAAGCCATCATCACTTAAGCAAATCACAATCAATCGATCTAAACATTTAGAACATTGTCACCAGAACACAAAGTAGAACCCAGAACTCTGCATTAACAACTAGAACCAACTGCTAGCTTCAAACATCATATTTCATGATGTATATGCTACTTTTGTGTGCCGAACTGTTAAACTAAAAAATGTCACCATGACTACTTACAGTTAGTATGGCTCAATCAACAGTCATGCTACCCTCTTAGGCAAGTCTTATGCCTCTGCTATCCATCTCAAACTCAAAGAAGAGAGAAAGTCTTGTAAAAAATGTGTTTATCTCTGGGGACGCAGGTTCTCTCAAGCCTTACCTGCGGGGACGCTCACAATGTTCACAAAGGCTGTGTCTTTGGACGCTCTGTATGTTAAGGGATAGGTGCGTCCTTCTGTAAAAGGCAAAATGCGCAAGTTTCATCTTAAAAAAGTTACTTGTGGTTACTTCTAGAACTTTCTAGAGGTTGGTTTGATGAAATGGATGCGCCTCCAGTTGGTTCATGTATCCCTATTAAGGAGGAACTTATCCCATCAATAAGGGAGCTATCCCACCCAAAGAGGGGTATTATCCCATTGATGGTGGACCTGAATAACCTCTTTACAGCACTATAAATAAAGGCATTGAGCCAGAAGGAGGAGAGGTTGGAGCTATACATTTTCTTTGGGTAAATGCTGCAGGAATTAGGACTCCCATTTAGAACCTTGTGAGGAGAGATTGTCTTTGCTTGATTCTACTTGGAAGTGGGTGAGCTTTGTCAAAGTAGAGGAAAACCCTTGATGGACCCTGGGAGGAACTTGCACAACACCAAGGCCAGGTTGTAAGAGTTTCTTTGTTTCGTTATTAATACAAACTGGTTTATTTTTCTCAATAGCTTGTGTTAATGAGTTATTTCATGTGTTCCTTGGTCTGCATGTTAAATATATGTTTTATTATATGAAATGCAAGTGCTTGGTAATTGTTTGATTGTTTGTGGTTGCAGGAATTGATGTGAAGGAGGAGCTCATCCGGATCGGCAAGGACGGACTACAACAACAGCGTTTTGGAATAAGGTAAGCCTAAACACTTGTAGTTTTCATGTTTTAAAAGGTGTATTTAGAGAAATATTACTCCATTTTGTCTTGTTTGTCGCTAGAGAGTTTAGACTCCTAGGGAGGTCAGTTGTGTCCGCACAAACGACGTTTTCCGCCACGACAAATTGGCGACTCCGCTGGGGAATCCATTAATGTGAAAGTCTTTTCCTTTGTGTGAAATTTGCTCTGAGAAAATCATTTTTATTTTCTGGTTTTTGACTGTGAGAATTAGTATTTGGGTGGCTTAGCTTTAGATTTAGTTAGATTTGGTTTTTCTTAACTTTTCCAGAAGGACGCACCCTCTGAGTACTGCACAGTGCGTCTTTGGACGCGCTGATGTCGTTTGCACAGAGCGGGCCCGCGCCTGTTCTAACGGGTTGCCTGCGTCTTCTTGTAAAAATTTAGGAAAACTCCATTTTTGCTTTAATTGCTTTTAGATTTTGGTTTTTCTTAGTGTTTTCTGCCCAGATCCTTTAGTACCCTGTCAAAGATCTTCACCTAAGCTTGTTCCTGCTCTTAGCTTTCATCAATTGGGTGTTTTGAGTCTCTTTCTTGAGAAATTCTTGATTTGATTTCCTTTGATCGTTACTTGGAGGTTTGTCTCAGTCTTTTCACAATTTTGCATCTTTTTTCTTTTGTTTTTGCAAAAAAATTTCCCCCTCATTCGCCGGGGGGGGCTAAATTGTGTATGAGTGTTAATCGCCTTTGAGTGTTTTTATGTTTTGATCTTTGGAACTCTCACCCAATTTTCTCAATTTTCACTTGATTGGTTCTTAGATCACATTAGAATCGTCTTGTGTTTGAGAATTCTTTTGCATAGATCACATTTGCACAATTAGAATTCTCATTTTCAGAATATTATTGAAAAATGTGCATAGATTACATTTGCATACTTTTCGAGTGAATTGTGCTTAGATTACAATTGCATAGTTTACATTCTGAAAAATCAGTCGTAGATTTAGATCAGCTTTCTTTGATTTGAATTTACACAAAAATAAAAATAAAAAATGGTTTGGAATTGATTTTCATTAGTTTTTCTTGATAAAATTAGTGCATCAATTTTTTGCATTGTCGGAAGTGAATGGAAACTCTCTCCTTACTTTAGTTAGGATTCATCGAATTGAAAAGATTACATTATCATATTCGATTGCATTTAGTTGAGTCGGGTCATCACACCATTGGTTTCATCTCCATTTACCCCTTTGAGTAATAACAGCCTTAATAACACAGCGCTTAATTAAAATTCATCTAGTAATTTTTACATTTCTAGGGCTCTGATACACCAACATAGCTTAGGCTAGTGTCTTGGAGTAGGAGAGTAATTAACTCTCCAAGACAGTAAAACCAAACAAGTAGCTGATCTTGAGTTAGAATCAAATCCAATTGTTACATTTACACTCTGGGAAAGCTCCTCTTAAAGGAGAAGCACGAGCTCGTGTCCGAACCAGTGAGGGGATCATTCCCCCCTCGTTGGGAACGACGCCAGACAGTATGTATTACAAACGGTAAACCTCGGATTAACCATTGTCGAGGAGCCAGGGGTCACTTATCGGTAAACCTTCGATTATTGTCAAGGAGCCGGTAAGGGGATTGAGCTTGCTACTCTGCCCTTGCGTGCTGTCGGAGTTTAGACTATTCCCCCAGGTGTACTTGTGGCCATTGGTAACCTTAGTGACCATAATCTTTAGGATTCTACCCAAGGTGACGGTGGAGGGAAGGTCCCACTGTACCTGGAGCAGACGTCGGTTATACTCACTTGGATTTTCCGGGGGGTTCGCTTCACTTCGAGATGGTTAAAGTGGAGGAACTTGGTCCGGTCTATTCATTAAGCAGGTGGCCGGGGTAACTGTTCCACCCACCACTTCTGTACTGAATTCGGCGATGTTGGGCTTCATCACCAACTAGTGTTTTCGGTCTGGAAGGCTACTGTTTGTGTATGGTTTGACTCCTAGATTTGATAGCGCGTGTTAATTTGTTTGTTTTTACTTTTAGAGACCATAGGTGTGAATTGTGAATTTTAATTGTTAGGTGTGAATTGTGAATTGTTAATTTTAGTTTTAAGATTGTTAATAAAATTCACTGAAGTTGAATATAATGGCAAATGTTCCGGAATTTATCAACCTAGGAACCCCTCCTAATGAGAATCCTAGTACTTTTCCTTACTTTGGAAATGTTGGTCCTCCTTATATGGCTACTTTGTCATTACCTGGATTTACAATAGGTTTACCGATATGGTTATTTTCAACTTCGTTGGCCCAAAATAATCCAATTGTTCCATCTCAACCGGATGCTTCACCTCAACAGAGTTCACCATCTCAACATCACCAACCTTCTGTTGACCCTTTACCTTCTTCGCCTAATTTTTCTTCCTCCATTTCTTCCTCTTCACCTGGTAAAAGCCTTGATGCTAGTAACCAAGAGGCTAAGAAGAAGAAGAAAGGGAAGAAGAAGAAGAAGAAGAAGAAGCAAGATAAGAAAGAAGTCAAACAACCAACCATGGCTGTAAGTGTTAGTTGTGTTGAGGAAAATTCCGACATGCATCGTAAACCCAAATACCCTTGCAGACTTTGTAAGGGTGACCACTTCCTTGTCAATTGTCCTGGTATACCAAAGGTCTTGGAAGTATGGTCAGAAAAATCTCATCAACTTTCCATTGATCCATCAACCAGTGATAGTCAGGTTCTTGGGAAAAAGGGTAAAGTTAGGTTTCCTTGTAAGTTATGCAAAGGGAGTCATCAAACTCACATTTGCCCTCACATGGATGAAGCCTCAACGTTGTTGGAAAACCTTACTGTCCCACAGCAAGAATTTCCAACTGGTTACCGTAAACTTTCTCCCAACCTACCGTCAACTGACGGAGTGCTTGATCTAAATTCAAGTACGGTCGATCACACTCTTCCATTGGAGAGTGAAACTCATGTCACTCAGGTTGATGATCAATTAGTTGATCAAGTGGTCGATTCAATTTCACATTCGGTCGATCCCACTTTCTCTTTAGAGAGTGAACTTCATACCACTCAAGTTCTTCTTGTTACATCAGATTCTTCTATGCCGGGGGGCATTTCACCTGTTTCTACAGAACCCCCTCCAAGTACTGAGGTCTTTTCCTTTGATTGGAATAGACTGACAGAACCTCGTCTTCCTTCCTCCATCCCTTTCCAAATCATTGTCAAGGCGGGTGGTAGGGACATACATCGTACTCAGGTAGATGAAGGTGCTTATGTTAGTATTTTATCCTCAACTGTTTGGAAAGCTTTGGGTTCCCCTCAGCTTGCGCCTATTACGCAGAATCTGAAAGCTTTTAACAGAACCATTAGTGAACCTTTAGGGATCCTTCCTAAGTTTTCTATTACCTTGGAAGGTAAAACTGTTTGTATTGATCTTATGGTAGTTCGAGGTCCCTTGGATTTCAATTTACTCCTTGGGCGAGACTATGTTTATGCAATGAAAGCTGTCGTATCGACACTCTTTCGCATGATGTCTTTCCCTCACAATGGCAGTATTGTGACTGTAGACCAGCTTTCGTTCCCTAGTCTTGTTTCAACTACCAATAATATGACACCCCTAACTGTTCCTGATTCTAAAGTGGTATCTACCCTGCCACGGGTTAATTATGTGGCAACTGATCCCATGTTTTCAGTTACCAATGTAAGTGAGCCTCTCACTGATTGCTCATCTTCCTTTGATTTAGATACGGTAATTGACATGGAAAACTCTATGGGATTACTTGAACATGATGTTCTTATCCCTTTTGAGTCCCTTGACATGTGTTCCTTCCAAAGAACTATTCTTCCTTCTGATGAAGATCTCTTGGAAGCCATGATCAAGGTGTGTCCATTGACATGTCTTTCTTCCAGTTAGAAGCCATGCTCAGTGTGTCCGAGGAAAGTTCCTTTTGCTGTGTCAACCTCGTTAAAAAATGAATCAGTTGGTCCGAGGAAAGTTCCTTTTGCTGTGTCAACCTCGTTAAAAAATGAATCAGTTGGTTCGAGGATAGTTCCTTGTCTTGTGTCAACCTCGTTAAAAAATGAAACAAGGATAGGTTATATAGGAAAGTAGGATTAGCGAGGAAAGTTCCTTTTACTGTGTCAACCTCGTTAAAAAATGAATCAGTGGGTGTGAGGAAAGTTCCTTTTACTGTGTCAACCTCGTTAAAAAATGAATCAGTGAGTACGAGGAGAGTTTTTCCTGTATCAACCTCGTTAAAAAATGAAATAGGCTGTCCCGAGGAAAGTTCCTTTTACTGTGTCAACCTCGTTAAAAAATGAATCAGGTGCGAGGATAGTTTCTTCTAGTATCAACCTCGTTAAAAAATGAAACTGGAAGTCATGAGCATAGTTCCTTGTCTTGTGTCAAGCTCATTAAAAAATGAAACAAGGAGTTATGAGGATAGTTCTTTTACTGAGTCAACCTCATTAAAAAATGAATCAGCTAGATTTTAGAGTTTTTGTTAGGTAGATTATAGAAAGTAGTGTGTCGAGGAAAGTTCTTTTTACTGTGTCAACCTCATTAAAAAATGAATCAGTTAGACGAGGAAAGTTCCTTTTACTGTGTCAACCTCGTTAAAAAATGAATCAGTGTATGAGGATAGTTCTTTTACTGAGTCAACCTCATTAAAAAATGAATCAGGTAGATTTTAGGATATGTAGGTAGATTTTAGAAAGTAGGATTTCGAGGACAGTTCCTGTTACTGAGTCAACCTCGTTAAAAAATGAATCAGGTATGAGCATAGTTCTTTGTCTTGTGTCAAGCTCATTAAAAAATGAAACAAGGAGTTGTGAGGAAAGTTCCTTTTACTGAGTCAACCTCGTTAAAAAATGAATCAGTGTGTACGAGGAAAGTTCCTTTTACTGTGTCAACCTCGTTAAAAAATGAATCAGTGTGTACGATGATAGTTTTTTCCTGTATCAACCTCGTTAAAAAATGAAACAGGCTAGCATGAGGATAGTTCTTTTACTGAGTCAACCTCATTAAAAAATGAATCAGCTAGATTTTAGGCTATATAGATTGTAGAAAGTAGGATTTTGAGGATAGTTCCTGTTACTGAGTCAACCTCGTTACAAAATGAATCAGGTATGAGGATAGTTCCTGTTACTGAGTCAACCTCATTAAAAAATGAATCAGCTATGAGGATAGTTCTTTTCTTGTGTCAACCTCCTTAAAAATGAAACAACTCCCTTTTCAAGTTAAATATTGAAAGTAAACCTTCATTTCATCCAGCCAGTTGAATGCAATGAAGCCTGGGGGGCATGTACCTCGCTTTGCATCATTATCCTGGGGGCATGCGAAATTTTTGAGCATAGTTCCTTGTCTTGTGTCAAGCTCGTTAAAAAATGAAACAAGAGCACAGTTCCTTGTCTTGTGTCAAGCTCGTTAAAAAATGAAACAAGGGTAGGTTAAGTAGGTAGATGGTAGAGAGTAGTCAAGAGCACAGTTCCTTGTCTTGTGTCAAGCTCATTAAAAAATGAATCAAGGATTTAAGAGCACAGTTCCTTGTCTTTTGTCAAGCTCATTAAAAAATGAATCAAGGATTCAAGAGCATAGTTCCTTGTCTTGTGTCAAGCTCATTAAAAAATGAATCAAGGATTGTAGAGCATAGTTCCTTGTCTTGTGTCAAGCTCGTTAAAAAATGAATCAAGGTTTTTAGAGTAGAGTTTTTGGTAGATTGTATAGTAGTTATGAGCATAGTTCCTTATCTTGTGTCAAGCTCGTTTAAAAAATGAAACAAGGGTTTTGAGGATAGTTCTTTTCCTGTGTCAACCTCACTAAAAAATGAAACAACTCCCACGAGGCTTTCCAAGATTTCGAAAGTAAAGCTTCATTCCATCCACCTCATTGAATGCAATGAAGCTTGGGGGGCATGTACCTCGTTTTGCGTCATTATGCTGGGGGCATGTGAACTTATAAAAAGCATAGTTTTTCGTTTCAAGCTTGCGTAAACATGAAACCGAATCTGAGCATAGTTCTTTTCCTATGTCAAGCTCGTTAAAAAATGAAACAAATCCTCCTCTACTTGAGTCGAGAGATTGACTAGATCTCATAGATGTTAAGGTGTGTTTTTAGGTTAGTTATTTCAGTTTTTGCATAATTTTCTTACAGTTTTAGGTCGAGTCTTTCAAATGGTCTCGTAACTCAACCTTCATTTCATCCAACTGGTTGAATGAAAGGAAGCTGGGGGGCATGCGCTCTAACAGTTATGCTTAGGGGGCATCAAGCACAGTTTTCTCTCTGTTTCAAGCTTGTGAAAAAATGAAACTACTTTGAAGCATAGTTTTTATCTGTTTCAAGCTTTTGTAAAAATGAAACCTATTTCGAGTCAATTTCAGTTATTTTCAAGACTCGTTAAACTCATGAAAATACCGAGATTATTTTGCTATCTTTCATTCTCGTAAAACAAATGAAAATGCCGAGTTCTTTCCGTCTTTTCCTGCTCGTAAATTAAATTGAAAGTCGGCCATATGAGTACATTTTTATCATTTTTTCGAACTCATTAAAATTTACGAAAAAGTGAAAACCATGAGTACATTTTTATCCCTTTTTCGAACTCGTTAAAACTTACGAAAAAGTGAAACCTCAGAGTCATCTTTTAAGCCCTTTTCTGACTCCTAAAACATGAAAAGATCGCCGAGCGTTTCTTTTACACTCGTTAAAACAGAATTAAAAGACAGTCCCCTTATAGCTCTTTTCTGACCGTAAAATCAGGAAAAGATTGCCGGGTTTTTGTCGTTTCAAACTCGATACGGAAATAAAACGACGTGTCCTTGATCGCTTTTTACTTTTCAGGTCAGTGGCACTAATCATGAAAGTACTCCTTGGTCGCAAGATCAAGCGGTTCCCCCAGGTATTATTTTATACTTTTTCGGGCTTGAGGGACACAAATGTACGAAAAAGTTCAACGTGGAGTCTTCTTTAGTTTTTTCAGACTCTCTAAAATTGAAAAACGCCGAGTTTCTCCTATACTGGGCTCGTTAAACTTTTACAGTAGAGGACCTGTTCAATTACAAACAGGAACGAACCACTCCTTCCTAGGGTTCGAATCAAAACTAGGTTGGACTCATCCAAAGGATGAGCTTATAATCAAGCATATGTTATCCTCCTCAAGCTTGTTAAAAAATAAAGAGGTACTTGCCAGAAATGGTGGGGGAAAGGAGAGAAGAATGAGCCTGTTTGTTACCTTTTGTCTCAAAAGAAACTTTATTACCACTCTTGAACACGACACTTTTCATTCACCTGGGTTGGGAAATCTTTTACCTCACAGTTGATCAAACCACTTTGAAAGTCTTTAACCGGGTTCCGGGGATTAACTTTGAGTTATTCGTCACCAAGCCATCTGTCGTGTCGTTATGTGTTCAAGAGGTCTGCAAGCAAAACTTTCATCTGCAAAATACTTGTCATCCATTTGACCATCCCTGAGTCAGTCCTTACAACAACATTTCTTCAACTTGAACAATGATTTCGTGTTGCGGGCTTGCCTGCAACGGGTCGCTTTCTATCGACATCGACACATTATCTAGAAAGATGACTTAGGAATCGACAGTACCTTGAAGTCTACATGCATCAATGGCAGGTTTCTCGCCTTTGACGTCAGTTTACATCATTGACTTTCGATCAAAGGATTCCGTGAAGTGTTCGACATCAAAACATCTATTCACATTTCACGGGTTGTGCTTGGTACTTTGAGAACCATTGACATTACTGGTGGTCTCTCTCACGCTTGTTAACAGTTTACATCATCGACTGGTAATCAAGTGGTTTCTACCATGTTCGACATCAAATCATTTAATCACATGGCTAGAATCGTACCAATTCGGGAAGTAGAAGTGAAGACCCTGGATCTAGTTTCTACCATCCAGGCTGCGAGGAGTTTTGTATTCATTATCTATGTAGACTAATCATAAACAGATGGCTGCGTCCATACTGTGTCTACAAAAGTCTATAAAAATGATGTACTGCAAGATCATTCCTGTATCAGAGTAGTTAGTCCATTAGTTAAAGTTTTGAATCTGAGTATGGGAATGCCTACCTCAGTGATGATATAATCTTATATATGTATTTTGTGTTGAAAATTGCAGGTTCCAACCAGGTCATCCACAAGACAATCCTTGAAATGATAAAGCGCTTCACCCTTCCTAGAATTACAAAACCCTAATCTATTCCAGGCTTCGAACTTTAGGGGGCAATCTGTTACACTAAAAAATGTCACCATGACTACTTACAGTTAGTATGGCTCAATCAACAGTCATGCTACCCTCTTAGGCAAGTCTTATGCCTCTGCTATCCATCTCAAACTCAAAGAAGAGAGAAAGTCTTGTAAAAAATGTGTTTATCTCTGGGGACGCAGGTTCTCTCAAGCCTTACCTGCGGGGACGCTCACAATGTTCACAAAGGCTGCATCTTTGGACGCTCTGTATGTTAAGGGACAGGTGCGTCCTTCTGTAAAAGGCAAAATGCGCAAGTTTCATCTTAAAATAGTTACTTGTGGTTACTTCTAGAACTTTCTAGAGGTCGGTTTGATGAAATGGATGCGCCTCCAGTTGGTTCATGTATCCCTATTAAGGAGGAACTTATCCCATCAATAAGGGAGCTATCCCACCCAAAGAGGGGGATTATCCCATTGACGGTGGACCTGAATAACCTCTTTACAGCACTATAAATAAAGGCATTGAGCCAGAAGGAGGAGAGGTTGGAGCTATACATTTTCTTTGGGTAAATGCTGCAGGAATTAGGACTCCCATTTAGAACCTTGTGAGGAGAGATTGTCTTTGCTTGATTCTACTTGGAAGTGGGTGAGCTTTGTCAAAGTAGAGGAAAACCCTTGATGGACCCTGGGAGGAACTTGCACAACACCAAGGCCAGGTTGTAAGAGTTTCTTTGTTTCGTTATTAATACAAACTGGTTTATTTTTCTCAATAGCTTGTGTTAATGAGTTATTTCATGTGTTCCTTGGTCTGCATGTTAAATATATGTTTTATTATATGAAATGCAAGTGCTTGGTAATTGTTTGATTGTTTGTGGTTGCAGGAATTGATGTGAAGGAGGAGCTCATCCGGATCGGCAAGGACGGACTACAACAACAACGTTTTGGAATAAGGTAAGCCTAAACACTTGTAGTTTTCATGTTTTAAAAGGTGTATTTAGAGAAAGATTACTCCATTTTGTCTTGTTTGTCGCTAGAGAGTTTAGACTCCTAGGGAGGTCAGTTGTGTCCGCACAAACGACTTTTTCCGCCACGACACGAACCAACGTGTATATGCACTTTTACCAAAGCGAACCAGCATATAGATTGGAAAAATACTAACTTAAAACTTCACAACTATTCCAGACTTTTAGTCATACCAAGATCATAACATTTACAGAATAAAACATGCGTTAGTTTTTAGATCTAGACTATCCATGATCAAACCACATAATGATAATTCATTTTAGGCCTTATGATCCTGATCCATCAACCATCATCAACCACTTAGGTGCATCCTTAGTTCAGATCAAGAAAAGCATTAGAAACCCATAACCTGCATGTTTTCTTTTGATCTAACTCTTCATAAGATATTTAATACTTGCACACTTTGGCCTAATGATCTTCTCCTCCTTATATAGTTTTAGGCTGTTCTCAATACCTTGGACCAAATACCTCAAACCAATACCTCGGGTAAAATACCTTGGACAAAATACCTCAGACCAATACCTTGGACCAAAACCTTTATTTTCCATCTTGTACGCACTTTTCCTCTTGCGAGAGTGCATGTATACGTATATGCTCTTTTTGTTTTGTTAACCTGTGTGTATACGCTGTTTGGACAAAGTGAACCAGCATATACTTCTTAAACCACTCTCTTTCTTCAATCTCTAGAGTCTGATATGTAATCCTTTGTTGTTAACCTATTGCACTATGAGTTGTCATCTGTGTGAGTTTCCATCAAGGAAAAAACCTGTATCATAATGCCAACATCAGTAAGGTCTTCTATTATTCTTACTATTGGTTCTTGTGTGGTAGAAATGAAGACTTTTATTGTTTTTACTATTGGTTCTTGTGTAGCAGTAGCATGGCCTTTTACTGTTGGTAGCTTTGAATCTTTCTCATGCAAGGATATTGGACTGGAGATGAATAACAATGGTGAAGGAATGTTATGGAATGCAAAGGTAATGGTACCCTCCAAATTGAAGAGATCGTAAAACCTCGATAAATGGAAAAAGATGAGGAAGAATGATACAAACCTAAATGTCTTTCCAATGTCTCACAGTTGAAGCAATACACTTCAAAAGTTGTGGCAATAGTTCTACAAAGTCGCAGTTACATCTCATTATTGAGTTGCATCATCAATGTTCCAAAGTTGCAGCAACAATGCTCCATAGTTGCAGCAACTGCATTTCATCGCTAAGTTGTAGCATCCAAGTTGTAACAACAAAAGTACATCAACAATGAGAAAGGAACTATTGGAAATATTATTGTCACTGATGTCAAAGGCATGGGGAGACTATATATGTCCAAATATTTTTTTGGAATTTGATACCTAATTTTGATGCCATATCTTTGAAGTAATTTATACTCTAATTTCACAGCTCAAATTGGAGCATAATATATATGGTTGGAAATGTTATTATGATACCTTTCCAACGATATATGAAACTCCCTATAATTTCATAGGAATAAAGAGACTTGAAACATTTAATTAGTATGATGCAACCAAGTAGAAGGAGGCTAACCCAACCAGTTTTACAAGTCAATGTGATAAGAGAATCTACAAACACTATAAATAAATGGCATATGAGTTAATATGCATACAATCTAAAAAAGAAGAGATCATTTTGATGCCAAAAAGGTTGAGGAATATTTTTTGGGGTGATTCTTGGAGTCTACAGGTAGAAGCAAAAATGTGATTTATGGGGCTAATGAATCATCTAAGAATTTTTGCTATAAATTTTCTTTTGGGATGTTTTAGAATGAAAAGCTTGCAAGATATAGAGAGAAGATATTCATGCACCTATGGTTCAAAGTTCAGACCTTGATTCACTATAATTTTGGAGATATGGTCTACGAAATTCAACCTTTTTGAATACTCATCAAAGATGTCATGTTAGCATTTTTGCTATAACTTTTGTTTTGGGATGTTTTAGAATGTGAAACATGGATGATATAGATATAAAATATTCATGTTACTTTGGTTCAAATTACAGAGCTTGATTCACTATAATTTCACTGAGATATGGTCTAAGTAATTTAGGATTCCTAAATGCTCATCAAACATGTTAGTTTGTAATTTTCAATTAAACTCTTTTCTTAAGATGTTTCAAAACATGAAACTTCGAGGATACATATAGAATATTTTAGTTTATTAGTGATTAAAAAATCATAGCTAGATTCATTACAATTTTGGAGATATGTTATAGGGAATTTAGGCTTCTCGAATGATCCTAAAATATGCTTTAAACATACCATCTTGGTATTTTGTCAAAGCAAGGAGATGGGTAACACTTTTTGGCGAGAGAGGACACATTTGGGTGGAAAAAAATGATGGCTCAATTGAGCCATTTAAGCGCTCAATCAAGTCTTTTTTAAGCACTCAATCAAGCTATTTTAGGGCTTCAACAATTTAACCCGGGGTTATCTAGGAGCTCGATCGATCTAGTGGCTCGGTCGATCCATGTTTTTGAAATTTCCGGCAATACAACCTACGCATGGAATTAAAAAAAAGTGGCTCCATTGAACCTTAAAGCTAGATCTAGCCTTAAAATTAGATCAAGCCTTAAATCTAGATTGAGCTATAGGCTAGATCGAGCTTTAAGGATATATCGAGTCTTTATTTAACCACGTTAAGGGCTTGAACGAGGGTTTCTTAAAGGTATATTGATATATACCTGCCAGTCCTCTAAGTCTTCCTTGAAGTCCTTTGCAAAAGTATCCCTGATTTGCTACCATGTCAACTTTGTGCCCTTCTCAATGAACAATTGAGTGTCTGTATAAACTGGTAGATCAATGGATATATGCTCAACTACTTCTCCAATACTTCTCTCAGTGGTTTCCTTTCATGAAGCTCTCTTAGATGCCATGTTAACTGTAATTGCTTGAGAGATGCTAAAAAACTATTGTACCTGTGGGACAGAGAGGACACTCATGGCAAGAAAATGTCATCTCAAAACCAAAGCAAATTCAAGACAAGATCAAGCAACAAACCAAGCTCAAGATGGGAAGGACTGCATAATTTTGGTTGGCAGAGGTCATAGGATGATGGGGGAAATACACATTGTGCAGTCCCAATAGTTAGGCGGGAAGCTTGTTGAATGGAACTATGCAATGCGTACTTCATTCAGGGTAAAGGAGCGAGAGAGACTATGCATTGTGCAGTCTTAGTGGCCAAGCTAGGATGTTGGCTCATAGAACTATGCAGTGTGTAGTTGGAGCCAGGTTAAGAAAGCCTCTGTGTAATTCCAGAAGTCAAGATTGAGGCCTTGAGCTCCCAGAATGCACTGTGTATGCAAGGAAATACAAGATCTGAGCAAGGGGAGCCCAAATCTGCGCAAGGGGAGTGTGAAATCGAGCATATTTGAAGGATGATGTGATGTTGAGTGCATATATTACTAAGTGATGATGCATGCAAGTAAAAAAGGTGCAGGAATCAATCAAACTGAAGGAAAATGAAACATGTGAAGGGAGTCGCCTCAACGGCGACCGTTGGTGCAAAAAGGGGAAAATACATGCGACACTTGGGAAGGGAAATCTATAAATTGAAACAACACTTCTACAATCTAAAACAAGTTAAAACGTCAACATTCATTTAAAGAAACAACACTCTCACAAGCTAAACAATAAAAAACAACAAAAGACTAGAAAGAAAGACTCACCTAGAAATGATGATGATCGCACCGAAGGTTCCTTGATCTCATTAGGAATGAAAAAACTCCAAGATTGAATGTGAAAATGAGCTCTAGCAATGTCGATTAAATAGATTTGGGAAATTTAGGGTTTTTTTCTTTTTTTCAGGAAAAATTGTCATGCATTTCCTAGAGAGATTGCGCAGTTCTAGGAGGAATCAGGGAACTCCCTCGTTCATGCACTGAGTAGATTCTGAGTACAAAGGATTCTGCATAATTTCTAGGCTAAGTGGTTCTAGGTTGTCTCTCATGCTCTATGCAATTTCCCTGCTCAAGGTTGGCTGTCATCTAGAACTGTACAATTCATGAGCTCAAGGCTCACTGTCATCTTGGACTGCACAATTCCTAAGAGAAATCCTGGTTTCCCTCAAGGATTACGCAGTTCTCTAAGGAATTCCTGAAATTGGATGAAAACCAAGTCAATAGATCGGCTTGTGATTTAGATAGTAAACCATGTAAGCAAACATAAGCCCAGATCCAAAGGATGAGGCTAAATCAAAGCACAAGTACTTGGATCAGTGCAAGATGAGTTGCTTTGATTTAGAAGGGAGGCTCCAAAATGAAGCATAGGCAAAATTTTTGAGGGTGGTTGTAGCCGCTACAACACATGGGTCAGAGGAACCAACTAGAATCATGGTGACTAGTTGATGCTAATGATGTACCATGTGTGAGGAGTACTGACCAAGATTATGGTGATGCACCATAGGTTAGAGGTATCAACTAGAATTATGGTAACATGTTAATGTTGATGATTTACCATGTGTCACAGTTGTTGAACATGATTATGGTAATTGAATGATGTTGATAATGATGATGCTGATGATAAGTTGTTATAGCCTTTTCTTAGAGAAACTTTTCAACATGAGAACATCTAGATAATCATTTTGAATACCTCCCTAGCTAAGAAGGAGTGTTGAATTTTGTAGCTATGGTTGGTATTCATAATTAACATTTCACCCCTTGATGTATTTGTGATGATAAATATAAAGTATGTTGTTCATATCCTTTTTAAAAGAGAAATTTTGAATTTTGAAATTTAATTTTTTGGCACCAAATAAGAAAAGTTAGCCCTCCTCTGAGTCAAGTCATCTCTAGTCAAAGAGGCACCCATTCATCTAGTCAAACACACACACACACGCATATATATAAAGAATATTTTTTCCTCCTTCTCAAGCAAGAATCTTGGATCATTTGAGGTAGAAAGTAAACGATAGATTTGAGGCAAAGAATAGGACGAATTTGAGGCAAGGAATAGGAGGAATCTGAGGCTTGTTGAAAAAAAAATCTGAGGCTCAAATGCAGGACCAAACTTCTGAGAGAAAAACCAAATCTCTATGGAAGACATTAGATCGAATTTTAAGGTGTAAAAGGAGACCAAATTTCAGCCTATGTAAATAATATCAAACCGATTTTGTTGGGCACACTTATGAATTTAATAGGAGGTAGTTAAACCATATTTGTCCAAGTTTCTTTGCTATTCAGTTTGGCCTTGTTAATGATAAGAAGATATAGGTGTTTTTCTTGTTGAGCTGAAGAATTTCACTATGGAAAGGTTATTAGGTTTTCCCCATCTGGATTTTCAAGGGTAAATGTTTTGTTCTGGTTTTGTTGTCTTTTTTACGATGCTACTGGAGTTTTTTTTACTATTGAGATCCTATGTATAGTTTCTTTATGATGAATATGAACGTAAGAAATATTAACCTAAGATAAATAATAAGAAGTAATTTTCAGATTAGAGGATGGTTGAAAAATCAATAATGATATCTAGAATTTAATTCCTTTCTGGGTGGGAGGTACCTGCTCTTGAGTGTGATTTTGTTCAATTCCTTTAATCAATACTCATCTGCCAATTCCCTTCCTTCTTTGGTACAATGATGATGGATGACCCACGTGGTGATATACTTGCGTTAATGCCACCTTATTCAAATAGTTGTTGAAAATATTTCTTCACCTCACTTGCTTCTATAATAGGCTACTTGTATATTCTAATGTTTGGAAATGAGGATTATGGTAATAGATATATCTCATGTTCCACTTCTCACTTTGGTGCTAACCCTTTAGGCTCATAGGATACATCCCTATATGCTTGTAGAAACTCTTCCAGCTGTTGTTTTTGTTCTTAGTACACCCCTCTAGGAATGCCTCACCTCTTACCGACTCTTCTACGGATTGATTTTCTCTTAAAATAAGAATTCTTACTAGAATTGATCAAGTTCTTGGCTTGGTTACTTATTGAAAAAATTTTGACTTGTCTTTGCGCACATTGATGGTAAATGATTATCCATCCTTGACAATCCAATATTGGTTGGCTCTTTGGATGTATATTGCATCTTGCATGTACATGTAGGAACTTTCAAACACCGCTCCTCATACAACAAGGGGAACAACATCTAGTTCTAATTCGTTAATAAAAACAACACTAATAACAAATCTAATTTTGCACTATTTTGTTACCTTCAACTCAAAATCCTTATTTACCCATCCCAATGGGTTCATGGGTTGATGATAAAAAAATTCCAATCCCAATTTTTTGATTAGCTATGTTGTGTTGGAAACTAGATCACTATTGGGGGGGAGGGGGGTGAATCAGTAGTGAGAGCACATAATTTCTTCATATTATTAATCTTTTACCATGCACAAACAGAAACAAAAAACCATAGATCATAGCATCAAAATAAACATGCAACTATAAAATCAATCAACACAATGGACACAAGTATGTCAGGTGGAAAACCCTTCCCTGGGAAAAAAAAACCACCTTGTTGTTGTTGCGCTAGTCAATTATTTTATTAAATAGCTGAAAAAATTGTACATGGATTAACTACACTCATATCCAAAAGACTTGACTTATTTCGCAGTATATTGACCCTTTCAGTCTTGGAACTATTTCTCTCTCGGATCTATGGACTACCACCCGTTGAAGGCCACCATAATCAACGATACTCACCCAACTTCTATTGGACTATCGAAGTCCTATTGGATGGAGAAATCTCTTCTTTTTACTAAATCTGCCAAGTCATTGTATAATTTTAAGCCTCCATGCTTTCACTTCTTCCATGTGAGCCTTGTTTCATACATTTTTAGACTGAACTCATAAACTTTCTCAACACGAGAATTGCAACAACATAACATCAAAGCTCAAACAAATAACAAATTTGCAGCACTAGCTGCCATCAAAACCTCTACACAAAGTCTCCACACAAGCTGCAAAACAACTTCTCAAATACCACTCCAATCCACACATCATCTCGTAGGGCGAAAACCTTTAGGAGGCAGTATCTCACAATCTCGGGGTCAGATTGAGAAAAATAAATTATAGCACCATATTCGTCTCGACGAGATGAATGCAATGACGATGGTTACTCTGAGTTTCGAGAAGTTTGGGAAATGTCAAAATTTTTATACCCCATTTTCATAATGGAAATTTGAAGATTAGGTATGCATAGTGACCACCCCCTACTTTGGTGTTGGGTAAGGGGTGATGTTATAGTTTTTCTTAGAAAAAAGGGCATGTTACATCCATAAGTAGGCTATAGAAAATCATCACTTTTTCGGGCAGACATCACCTTGTCAGGCACCTCTACATCATGCTACAATTCTACTGCCAATCACAAAGAGTGTGATAAGAACATGATCCAAGTTGACATCAAGGTCAACAAACTAGCCATAATGCCAACAACTTGATGTTTAATTTGGAATTAATGACTAACATTTAAAATAAATATTAATAACAAAAAAGTATTTATATAGGAGCCATCAATAAAATATTTCAAGTACCCTAAAATATTTCAAAATTAATTATATATAATATATAACGAGAAATTGAAATAGAAAATTTCTCATTACACTCATAAGTTCTCTCTAGATCCCAATATGAAGGAGATGTATAAGTGAATTCATTGTATTTAAAAAAAAAATATCAACAACAAAAAAGATATTTCAAATACAATATTTCCACACACACATTACAGTGAAAACATTTCAACTATGTGTTATTTAATATGAGGGAGGGAGATATATAGGTCCTTCCATAATAACGATGGTATTGACATGATGGATATGTGTAATTCATTTCATTCTCAACATCAAGTTCGATCTATCATGGGCAATGATCAACTCCATCAAGGTGCAAACCTATTTTTAGAATGTAAAATTTGAGAAAAATGTCCTCATTTCAAGGAATTTGTTCCCATGGAACTCGTGATAAATCTAAGTTAAAATGAATTTACATTAGTTCAAACTCATATATTCTTTTCCAACTAAAAAACTATCAAATTAATAAGAAAAATAAATTTCTACCTATACAAATCAAAACAATAAATTCTCTCCTAAATAAAAATCATCTATAAATTTAATAAAAAAACATTCCTGCATATCCAAATTATAAAACAATTGATTCCTACCAATATCATTGTTTCTATATACTACTTACCATATTTTTTTATAAGAAAAACAAATAAAATGACGAGATTCCTATCGATACCCTTGGTTTTATCCTGCACCTAGACAGATTAAGGCTCAATATGTTTTTGTGGTCTCTTAATTTATTAGCCATCGAAAAGGGTCAAGAAACAATTTTTATTGAAGTTTGTATTTTAAAATTTGCATAATTAAGTATTTAATCTCTTTTAACCTATATTAAATAATATATAATTTAATTTGAGTACTTAAGAACATACATATTTTAACATACTATAAGAAATACAATTTTTACCTTTTTAATTATTTTTCTTTCCTATTTTTAAATATTTATTTATAAAATAAACAATTTTATATTTTCAATTATTTTATTTGATAGCTTGAGTGGGCCTAATGGTTAAGAGCATGTGTTTCCTCTTAAGAGGTCATAGGTTCAAAACCATGGGAGGGTAGAGTATATATGCCTTTGTAGAAATTGGATACTAATAATAATATCTATTTTAAATTAAATTGGATATTAAAATATTTGATTTATAGTTAATCTTGAAAATTTTAATTAACATATTTTTAAAGAATTGTATATACATATTAAACACTAAATTATACATATTTTTCACACTAACAATTTCCAAGTCAATACAAGGGAAAAAACAAACTCTTACACTAAGAAAACAAGAAATACACTTTTTCAAACTAGCTAAATAAAATGAAAAAATTCTTATATATTAAAAAAAAATAAAAAAAATTTCCTACATCCATACAAAAGAAACCAATAAATACCCTTTTCAAATTAGCCAAATGAAAAAAACAAAATCTTGGCTAACAAATGAAAATGGTGAATTCTTCCAATACAATTAGATTACTACACCTACAAAGGAAAACAATGAATACACTTTTCAAAGAAGAAATTCCTACTCCTACAAATGAGAACATTAAATCGTACAAAAATGGTGTGCAGAAAGGAACAGATCTTTATCATTTTAGGGGGTGAAGAAAGCACCTCTCAACCATGTTGGGTGTGGAGCATGATTGTTCAGAGGTCTTTGTTTCAGTCGGATGTATACCATAGGAAGTTTGTACACCCCTCCACGCGGGGGGGTGCAGGGGGGCCGATCCCCTCGGCTGGGGGGTCCAGGGGCCAATGGTCCCCCGGTGGGGGTTTCGGGGGCAGCGCCCCTGAAGCTAAAAACAAATGTAAAATTGCCTTGTAAAAGTATAGTAATTTCTAGTTGATGTGAGCCGTTCATTAGGCAGATGATTTGACGGTAGAACTTATGTTTAGTTTAGGGTTTTTTGCCCTAGAAGGAAACCCCCTCTCTTTGTATGAGGGCATTGTATTTGAGGTGTGTATTCTCCGAGCGAGAAACAGAGAGGTGAGACTGTGAGAGAAAACAAAGGATATTATAGCGGATTTGTTGTAGGTTGTGTCTCTTCATTTTGCTGGATAATAGAAAGGAAACACTGGCTATTCGGGGTGGACGTAGCCCAAACTAGGTGAACCACATATATCTGTGTCTCTCTTGTTTTATGCGTTTTCTGTGTTTATATTTCTACAATATTTTATGTGTTCTATTACTCCGTAATATATAATTTTCTAACCAAAAAAAAAAAAAAAAATTTCCCCTAAAAGTGAAGACCGTGAAATCCTACGGGTTCAGGAATGGAATTTGACGGGAAAATTGTTCGTCATGGGGTGAATTGCCGTCAAATACGGTTTCAAAATTTGCAAAAACATCAAGATCCTTCCTTGAAATTGAGAAGATAGGTTAGGGAGGTGTCAAAACCATCAAATTTAATGGGTGAATGTATTTTGAAATTTCAACCCTATACGGGTTGATATGAAAAGAACAAATTCGTACCCGTACATATGAAAATAATGAATTCCTACAGATACAACTGGCATTATTTAATGCATAACTAGGATGTTATATACTCTCAAAAATCTTCCAACATTGTAATCCATCTTTTGAAATCAATAAAAGAGAGAAGTTTTCCAAATTGTCCTGGATGAGTTTATGTTATGTTATGTTATTTTAAATATTCTATGAGAGGAGAGGTTTAGCTGAGGTTCATTGGAGGTTCACCTAGGATTAAGGGACATTTTTCTCATATTGGCAGGAGGTCATTGAAGAGCATTATTGCATCAAGATCTAGAGGTTCGTGTAAGAGTTCGTGTATTCATCACAGAAGACATAAAAACTGCATAGCAAGCTTCATTTTTCTCCTTCGGAGGAAGCTTGTGTATTCATCACAGAAGACATAGAAACTACACAGAAAGCTTCAGTTTTCTCCTTCGGAGGAAGCCCTTGCTCCAAATTGGTATCAGAGCCAGTAACGTCTAGTCCATATGGGATTTATCTTTTAAACTTCTCAAAAGATAACATGGAACCAGGAAGAAGAATTGTTTCATTTAGAGAACTTCATAAAGAAGAAACACAAGAAAATAATTTTGATATGGAAAATATATTTCATAGTTCTTCATCTTCAATTGTTAGCTCTGCAGAAATAGAGTTAATAGAAAGTTAGCCATCAGCCAGATGGGGTCTCCCTTCCATAAGCCCATCAGAAGTCTATAGTTATTTATCTGTGTTTCACTTGAAAGTTATAACTAGAGTCACTGTTAAAGAATGTGTTTCTCAGATTTAAGAAAATGTTGAATCCATCCAAACCATTTCTCTTTTAGATACTAAAAAGATTAAGGAAGAATCCCGAAGACATGGTACTTCTTATCTACATCTTGGTTGTATCTGCGTGGGCATAAATTCCCTAACTCACAGAGGGCTTAATACATATGTGTTAGCTACTACCAGAAATAGATTGCTTGGGCATTTACTAGATACTACACCTTAAAAATAATATGCAATCTAGTGGCTACCTGGCCCTTTGCAGTCTTTGCCTTTGAATTCTCTAAAACAATATAGATTCAAAACTAATGAGTTCCTGCAATTTAGGTTTTTACCAGGGTTGTTAGGCCCTGATACGCAATATTTTCAAACTTGACTCTAAAAGAGAATTTCTTCGTGATGCAAGCAGATTGAACACAGACGTTCATAGATGTAAAGTAGGAAGACTATCTCAGACTAAAAACCCAAAATACTCTAACTCTTTAAATCTCAACTCCGAATGCCCCAATGAGCCTTACTTCTCTCTTTTTATAGGATGAGAAGGGGACAAACATAAGACAATCGTACTGATATTCCCAGATGTGGATCAAATCACACCAAAAGTAGAGATTATTCCAAATCCTATGGAAAATATATTTACAATGTGGATATTTTTGTCGTAAAATCCCACGAAAATCGGTCACTATCAAAGTCAAGTGACAAGACATTATTGTACATTGTTGATGCTTTTCAGGAGAAGCCCACGATAACCCTTGGAGTCTTTTAAGTTATGTTCCTAATGGATTTGTATGAGGGAATCTACCATTATTATGGTGGTATGCCCCACTAGTCTCCCATGCTTTTGTATAAATCCTTCGAATAATCATTGGTTTCCAAAGGATAATATGATGGTTTAATTTGGTTAAGACTAACCAATGATGGTGTCCTCTCATGAAGTAGCCCAATATGTGATCATCAAATAATAATAATAAAAATTAGATCTGCAATAGTCTTACAGGGAAGGTGAAAACACTCCATGCACTCTTGGAAATCACTTTGAAAGTTTCTTTCAAACTACCTTGGATCCATAGAAGTCTTATTTATCCCATACCATCTCCACCATTCCTGTAACCAAGTTGGTTGTAACAGTAACTGTGTAATGAAGACAGGTCCAAATTTTAATAATGTATAACGTATTTCCGATCTTTCTTCTCTGAAAAAGAGATCCCACCAGAGATCTCTATAGCCTTGGAAATTATAGACAATGTCAGGAAATACAAGGCTCAGATCCTTTTGTGGCCACATTATTCTTGCAGGATGTTCAGGATATCTGGTTCTATTGATAATATAATACTTATGAAATTATTTGGTTCTATTTCTTCCCCCATTCCATATCAGACTGATATCATGAAAATTTTCCCTTAATGCTTCATCTGCAATATCAGAATACATCATTGAATTCCTATACACCATATCATGTATCCAAGTGTTGGACTTAGGGTAAATCTTTCTTTTTGGTATAAGGTGCTATAAGTCCTTTTGAGGTTGTATATTTGCATCCATTACTTTGGTGTTTCTTAATTTCCAAGTGGGTTTCTAGTTTTCAGCATAGATTGGCCACAGGATGTTGTCTGGGATATTTCTAAGTTCCTATTGTTGTGTTTTAAGGTCCCATTCATTGACAATAACCATTAGATGGTTTTATTTTTTCAGATACGCTCGACTCAAAAAATCTGGTAGATCGTTTCTTTCTCCCTTTATATGCTTAACATCAAAATAAAAATTTGCAAACAAATATTACCATCTGGAAAACTTGGATTCTCTAGGCTTAATTTTGATGTCTTTTGTTAATACTTTCTTTAAAGTAGAAGCATCAGTCCTAAGAAGAAACCTTTTATGTATGAAGTTGATGTAAAATTTGTCTATACAATTCCATGCAGCTTTTACCTCTTTTTCAATTGTAGAATAGTTTTTTTCTGCTTGGTTCCACTTGCCTAAAGCAAATTGTATAACTTGTTCCTCTCCTTATTTAGTTTTCTTGAGAATACCTCCCCATCCATTGTTGTTGGCGTCACTTTCTAAAAATTTTGGCAAATCTTCATATGCAAGGTAGAGAATAGGTAACATTTTTACCTTATATTTTATTTTTCTCATGGCATTGGTATGTTCTAAAGTCCAAGGTGCTGGATCTTTTTTCAATATTTGATTTAACAATTTTCTATCATGGGCACATCCTTCATAGAAATTGCTGACTTAGTTCAAACAGCTTAGGAATCTCTACAATTGTGTTTTATTTGTGATCATATCTAGAAATTTATTAGCAAATTCAAGTGCATGATTTTGTAATGTGATTTGGCCATCCTCAATAGTATGTACTAGGAATTTGATCTTTGTTTGAAACAATTCCATTTTCTTCTTGCTTAGTGTGAGCCCACTTCTCTTGACTACCTATGTAAACTTATGTACATGTTTGAATTGTTCTTCTACAAATTTAGAGAAGATTAACACATCATCAATATATACAATGAGCCAATCAAAGTATGGCTTGAAAACCTAGTCCATCACCTTTTGAAATTTGGATGGTGCATGTTTTAGGCCAAAAGGCATGACATTCCAGTCATAATGACCCGTAGGAATGCTGAAGGCAATTTTGAATATATCTTGTTCTTTTACCACAACCTCCCAAAACCCAAATTTCATATCAAATTTGGAGAAACCCTTAGCTCCTGTTATTTGGCTTATTAGGCTTCCTTTGTGGGGAATAGGATATGTATCATCTGCTAGTACAAAATTTAGAGGTTTGTAGTTTATGACTAATCTAGGAACTCCTCTAATATGTTCTGAATGTTTTTTTACATAGAACCCATAGCAGTTCCAGGGACTGCGAGATTCTATAATCAATCATGTTTTTAAGAGATATGAGATTTCATTTTGGCACAAAGTTCTGTATTCATTGTTCATGGGTATGGCTCGAATCTTGCACAATTTTCCATCATATTCTTCCTTGAAAGGTAATGAAACTTTGTGTTATTTTCTTGCCAGAAAGCATTTGGCTTTTCTGAACAACAATCCTTTTCTAATTGTTCTTTGAGCTCTGAAATTTTTTGTTGTACCTTTGGGGATTGTAGTTGTTCTTTTATTCAGAGAGAGGAATTGAAATAATTTAATTCTCCCAGTTTTCTTTATGTTAGATTAACTTCTTTCATAATCTGAACCATGGTGGACATTCTTGGTGTTGAAATAAAATGAAATTTGATGGTCTATAAAAAACCTTTGTTATCAGGGATGGATATAAAATAACCATCTTTGCCATTTCTTAATCTGACTTATCCATGTGGTTCAATAGAAGCAAGAAAAATATTTCTTAAAATAGAGTCAACAGGAATATTTCCTACTGCAAACTTCATTTTCATACAACCTTTTGAAAAACAATGAGTTGCACTGGAGACTTCATATTGAAAATCCTGTGTTCCTACCCCAGTGACTTGTCGATATGCAGGTGTCTAGTATTTCGTTTTTGTTTAAAACATTGATGTACGGACCCGAATCTATTAATGTTCTGAGGGTGAAGTTTTCTCCTTGTATATTAACATTTAATAGTACATGGTGCTATTGATACCTAAGGGTCATAATCTTCATATTGCTAAATCATATGCCACTATTTTTCATATCTTCAAAAATCTCTACAATAGGATTTTCTGCTGGTTCTTTCCATTTTTCTTTTTCCATCTGTGAAACTTTTGCTTTCAACTCAATTATTTCATTTTTTAAATGATGAATCTCATCACGAACTTCCCGTAAAGTCAAAGACTTTGGTTTTTTATGTTTTTGGTTTCTTTGAAAATATTTTGTGTTTTTCTCATAAGAAGCATCAACAAACAGTGCTTTATAAATATTACCTTTTAAGGTATTACCAAGATCTTTGTGTTTGATTTGTAAAAAAATTTCTAGAAGTTTTTGTTTCATTTCTCCGTCTGCAAGCATCTTGATGCCTGCCAGAATTTTTGATTCATCATCATCAATAGTGCGTGCCATACATACTTTCTCTTTGGCTGGTGCCTTTTCTGTTTCTGTTTCTGAGCTAAAATCTGAGTCTGCCTCAGAAGGGCTGCAGTTGCACTCATCAGTATCTGTGCAATTTCACTGGTGGAAATTCACCTGTTCTTCACTATGTTCAGACTCAGATAAACTCGAATCAGATGATTATGATGAATTGCAACAATTTTGCTTCGTCAGGTGTACTTCATCCTTGAAGTGGATTCTAGGTCTTCTAGAGGCATATTCTTGTGTCTTTTTGCCTCTATTTGTCCTTGAATCTCTTCCCTGAGGACATTTGTTTGCAATATGTCCAATCTGTCCACATAACCAACAGATAATCATATTTTTCCTTTAAGACTTAAGATGGATATCTATGGGCTCATAATAGTGTGTTATGGGCACTATTTTATATGATCCTTTCTTGTGCCTATTTGAATTATGAGGATGACTTTTAGTAGATTGTTTATGACCTTTATTCTGAGATTTTCTGTGTTTTCTTCTTTGCACAATTGGATCATCAATAATCAATACATATTTACTATAGATGGATTTGTTGTCAGGTAGTCTGGACATCTTTTGTAAGGACTTATTAACTTTCATGCTGGTGCAAAGTCCTACCAAGGCTTTTGTTATGTTGTAATATATCTCTCCCCATGTATAGTTTTCAAAAGAATTTTGGAACACTTTTTGTTGTTGGATGTATTCAACAAATTTGGAGGGTAATGCTACTAAATATACTTGTTTCCACAGGTCATTCTGACTTTCTTTTACTTCGTAAATTCTTTGTGTCCAATCTCTATGGAAATCTTCATATTTGGACATTTTCTTACATTTATTTGCAATTTCTATTGTTGCTCCACACCAACATTCTAGGACGAAGGAGGTTAATGATCCAATCATATTATTTTGGGGGTCACCATTTTCATTGTGGATAACATCTCCGGCTTCATCCTTAACAAATTATGCTTCCATTTTTGCAAGTAATTTAGGGGAAGATTCTACTTCTCGCCATCTTTGTAAGGTACCTGTAAAGCACTGGATGAGAGTTTTGTAGGATTCAATTTCAGATTTTCCTCTCATACACATAAGCTTATATTCAGTGTACATCTAGTCAATCATTTTCTTGCTTTGACCAACACTCAAGCTGTCAATATTCCATTACTTATAAGATCCATACTGAAAGGTATGCATTTCTAGCATCTTTCCTTTTCCATTGAGGTCAGGAGATGGATATCTAGTGAATTGGGTAGACAGAGGTTCATATATAGGAAAAAGATGTTTTCCTGGGGATCTTGGCTCTTCTTCTTTGGTCATGGTCCCTGTGAAAAGAGAATAGGCTTCACTAAAAGATTCTTTGGTGCCAGTGTGTTGCTTTGGTTTTTCTTGGGGAAATAGAAATGGAAACATTTCTATAGGTTTTGGAGGCATGCTAAATGGGTACATGGTGGCTAAACAACATAGAGTCTGAGTAGAATCGAACTCACAATCTACCTTTTCCTCTATGCTTTTAATTTTTGTTGTTGATTCTCTGAAATTTTAATACAGAAACTGAAAAGTTGACAACATTGAAAGTTTTATTCACACTATGTACAATGATTGATAGTGAGTCAAAACATTCCTTCTATTCAAAAGTTTTTATTGTATTCATTTCTAGCCCTTTAATTGTTCTATTCGTCCAGTTTATTTGTTCACTGGCCTTCTGGATCCTTCGATCTATTCCTAGGGGTGAATTGTCTTTTAGTACTAAAGGAATGTCCTTGGCTGAGTTGCTAGATTCTCTTAGCATAATTCCCTTGTATGGAGGGAATTTGGTACTTGTTTCTACCTTGCTTCCATCACAAGCTGTCTAGAAATGTTTTTGTGCAGATGAAGTTTCTGCATCTTCCATATGTACTTTTGGTTGTTCCTTTAATTTTTTCAAGACATAAAAAGATATCCATGAGTTTGTCTCTTCCATGTACTTTTTCCATTCCATAGAAAGAGAATATTTTTCATCAATAGATGTGCTGAGACTAAATTCTCTGGATTCAGGATGTGTATAAAGATCCCAATTCAACATATTCTTCATTCATTCTTTATTAATCTTATGTTTTGGACACCCATCCATGAGGGAGAAGAATTTATATATTTATGGGTTTGATGGCTTCTTGTAGTCTGGTGGAATAGGATTTTTAATCCTTCAAGATGGAATGAGACTGTCTAGTATTTCAAGATATCCTAAGCCATATTTTGGCATCCCAGGTGGTCTCATCTTGCTAAAAATTTCAGTGAGACGGGGGTCTTCATTCTCTAGAGTGGGTAATTCATGAATCGTTAGGACAGTGTCACGAGGAAATGGAATGTCAGAGAATTTTGGATTTGGACATGAATTTGTAGTAACATTAGAAGGGGCCTCTCCAGTCCTAGAATTATGATTTTTGTAGAGAACCATATCTGCGAGAGATTGTAAGAAAACTATTGTTTGTAAAACATGACATTTTACTTCGAGAGTGGAAAAATGTAATAGCTGAGCGAGTTCAGGTAAATCAACATGTGAGTAGCTTATAGATGGAGTATTTACAGATGTGGAAGTAGAAGGCCGACATGAAATATGATCGGGGTTTATATGGTATTTTGTAGCTTGAGAAGCTTCTTGTATTGTTTTGCAATCCAAAGTAGATCTTCTAGGGAAGTACATAGTAGCTTTACCTAGTCCTTCTTCTATCTGAGAAGTCGTGATGCTTTGAAATTTGGGAGACTGAGGTAGATCTACTACTCAATTTTTAGGAAAGATGAGATCTTCCCATTTGATGGTCTGGTGCTCAATATTTTTATTGTGAGCATCTATGATTACTAGGGTGTTGGATTTTGACTCTTCACTAGGTGTATGCAGAATGGCTAGATATAATGTGTTGGTGTTCCCGAAACACCCTCCAGTATGAACTGCAATTTTGTACTTTTTATTTTCATATCAAAACCACTAGTTTTGATTTTCAATTGGGGGATGTCCTTAATGTGTTCATCATACACATATATTGATTCATTAATTGGTGGTATCATGGCTCCTTTATCAAATGGTCCAATTGGAACTAGGGGCTTCCTCCAAAGGAGAAAAATGAAACTTGTTGTGCAGTTTCTATGTCTCCTGTGATGAGTACACAAGCTTCCTCCGAAGGAGAAAAATGAAGCTTGTTGTACGGGTTCGTATGTGTATTTTATATGTCTTCTATGATGAATACACGAACCCATACACGAACCTCTATATCTTCATGTAATAATGCTCTTCAACGGCCTCCTGCCAATATGAGAAAAAAGTCCCTTGATCCTCGGTGAACCTCCAACAAAACTTAGATGAACCTCTCCTCTCACAAAATATTTAAAATAGAATAACAGAACATAAACTCATCTGGGATAATTTGGAAAACTTCTCTCTTTTATTGATTTCAAAAGATGGATTACAATGATGGAAGATTTTTGAGAAGTTTCAATTAGAGATACACTGCTTGGGAATTTACCAGATACTACACCTTAAAAATAAGATGCAATCCAGAGGCTACTTGGCCCTTTGCAGACTCTGCCTTTGAATTCTCTGAAACAATATAGATTCAAACATAATGAGTTCAGCCTCTTTAGGTTCTTACCAGGGTTGTTAAGCCCTGATATGGATGATTTTCAAACTTGTCTCTAAAAGAGACTTTCTCCGTGATGCAAGCAGATCACACATAGACATTCACAGATGCAAAGAAGGAAGACTATCTCAGACTAAAAACCCAAAAGACCCTAACTCTTCAACTCTCAACTCTGAATTCCCCAATGATCCTTATTTCTCTCTTTTTACAAGATGAGAATGGAACAAACATCAGACAATCGTACTGAGATTCAGAGATGTGGATAAAATCACACCAAAAGTCAGAGAAGTGCTACGAGTCTCGAAAAATCATTATTTTTACAAAGTAGTGATTATTGCGTATCCTACGGAAAAGATATTTACAATGTGGAGATTTTTGACGTCAAATCCCATGAAAATTGATCACTATCAAAGTCAAGTGACAATACATTACTGTACACTATGGATGCTTTTCAGGAGAAGCCCAAGAGAAACCTTGGAGTGTTTTAAGTTATGTTCCCAATGGATTTGTACCAGGGAATCTGCCATTATTACGATGGTATGCCCCACTAGTCTCCCATGCTTTTGTATAAATCCTTCAGACAGTCATTGGTTTCCCGAGGATAATCTGATGGTTTACTTTGGTTAAGACTAACCAATGATGGCGTTGTCTCATGAAGTGGCCCAATATGCGATCATCAGAAGATTTTTTTTTAGATCTGCAATAGTCTTACAGGGAAGGTGAAAACACTCCATGCCATTACACTCCATGCACTCCTCGCAATCACTTTGAAAGTCTCTTTCAAAGTATCTTGGATCCATAACATTCTAATTTATCCCATACCATCTCTACCATTCCTGTAACCAAGTTGCTTGTAACAGTAACTATGTAATGAAGACAAGTCCAAATTTTAATAATGTATAATGTATTTTTGATCTTTCTTCTCTAAATAAGAGATCCCACCAGAGATCTTTATAGCCTTGGAAATTATAGATAGTGTCAGGAAATACAAGGCTTGGATCCTTTTGTGGCCACATTATTCTTGCAGGATGTTCAGGATATCTAGTTCTATTGATAATATAATATTTATGAAATGTTTTGCTTCTATTTCTTCCCTCATTCCATATCATACTGATATCACGAAAAATTTCCCTTGATGCTTCATCTGAAAGATCAGAATAGATCATTGAATTCTTATACACCATATCATGTATCCAAGTGCTCGACTTAGGGTAAATATTTCTTTCTAGTACAAGGTGTTGTAAGTCCTTATAAGGTTGTAGATTTGCATCCATTACTTTGGTGTTTCTTAATTGCCAAGTGGGTTTCCATTTTTCAGCATAGATTGGCCATGAGGTGTTGTCTGGGATATTTCTAAGTTCCTCTTGATGTGTTTTATGGTCCCGTTCAGTGACAATAACCATTAGATGGTTTTCTTTTTTCCAATACTCTCGACTCAAAAAATCTAGTAGAAAGTTTCTTTCTCCCTTTATATGCTCGACATAAAAATCAAAATTTGCAAACAAATCTTGCCATCTGGAAAAATTGGATTCTCTAGGATTTTTGATGTCCTTTTTTAATACTTTATTCAAAGCAGAAGCATCAGTCCTGAGAAGAAAACTTTTATGTATGAGGTTGATTTCAAATTTGTCTATTCAATTCCATGTAACTAATACCTCTTTTTCAGTTGTAGAATAGTTTTGTTCTTCTTGGTTCCACGTGCCTTAAGAAAAATGTACAACTTGTTCCTCTCCTTTTGTTTGCTTGAGAATACCTCCCCATCCAATGTTGTTGGCGTCACTTTTTACATTTTTTGGCAAATATTCATCTGCAAGGTAGAGAATAGGTAAAAACGAGCATTGTATCCTTGTTTAAATCATACTTACCTATTGTCATCCTTTTGTAGCACATGGCATTCACTATACTTTGTCGTCAACTGTATAACACAACAAATAATGGAAAGAGACATTTCGTCATTGGTTATGTGTTTCCCATGGCATTCATTAACCTTTATGTGGAGTACTGAAGTGACATTATAAGATAAAATCACCTCATTATCCTTTACACGGAGTACTATAGTGACATTATAAGATAAACTCACCCAAGCATGTTGAGATCATAAATTTTTATGGTTCTAACCTGCTACTTCAATCACCTTGAGACTCCATGTAGAATTTTTATGTAGATAATTGCTAACCTATTTTATCTGTGACCTTTTCCTATCAAGGTTCTACGAAATTTTTTCTTTAGGTATTGTGGAATTATTCTTTTTAAATAACAATATCTCTTTTATTTAAAATATATTTTTAAATATATAAATAAATTTAATCCAATGAAAATTTCCTGAAACTGTTTGATTATAAGTACTTCATATTTAGTGGTCTTAATAAGGTCAAATTTTGATTAAAAAATATCCAAAAAACACTCTAAAATATAAAACAATCAAACTACATATATACTAATCCTAGAAGCCTCCTATTCTTACATTTAATTTTCATTTATATGAATGACTAGTGTATTGTATCACTTGTTATTATTATTATTTTAAAATGTAAAGCAATCAGATTACATAGC
The DNA here is from genome assembly GCA_031772625.1 of Pinus tabuliformis. Lineage (NCBI taxonomy): Eukaryota > Viridiplantae > Streptophyta > Pinopsida > Pinales > Pinaceae > Pinus > Pinus tabuliformis. The sequence continues at coordinate 1,073,161,155 of CM062809.1, forward strand.
CTCATCCTCAGACACCTCATATTCTTACATTTAATTTTCATTTATATGGATGACAAGTGTATTATTGTTAGGATATTCCGACACATAGGAAATAGTTAAGTATAACTTGGTCTAGTGTAGAGTTAGGTAAAGTGTGTTTCTTTACTATGTACTTTTGTAACTTGCAATCTGATGGTCACGATATGTTATAGACATTAGGTGATCTGACAGTTCATTCTCTCCTCGGTATTACTGACACTTGATCCGTGACTTAAAACCTGATTGGTCCGTGATCTCTATTTAAAGAGTATCAATGGTCATTTGTACGACGACTGTTCATGAGAGAAGCTTATGTAAATTTTCTTTCTTTTATTAATAAATTGCCTGAAGTGGCCACGTTGGCTCAGGCCATGGACTGTTTCCCTCTTTGAGGGTTTTAACCACGTCAAGAATATTGGTGTATTGATTTGTGATATGTTTGTGAGCGTGTCCTTTGGTGTTCTATCTGAGGAACTTACCCTGTAAATTCCTACAATTATAAATCTTCATCACTAATTATTATTATTTCAAAATGTAAAACAATCAGACTACATATGCTCATCTCAAGAACCCTAGTATTCTTACATTTAATGTCCATTTATATCAATGACTAGAGTGTAGTGTGCAAATGAGGGTTTGTTTTTAAGTAATATTATTATTATTTTTAATTAGAACAAGAAATTTTAGAGAACGTGTCTTGAAGCTTCAAACCATAGAGTTGGGGAAAGAAATTGTTCATCAAATTATTGGACCTAAGAGTTTTTGGTGGACATGCTCATTTCTATAACCGAGTATGAGGGTGATGTGTAATTTAGTCCATTCTCAAAGTGGAAGTGAGTCATTTCCCTCTTAAAATAAAAATAAAATATTTTGTAAATAGAAAAGTCTATGTCTACTATAATAAAAAATAAAAAGTGAATATGATATGCATGTTTAGTTAGTTGTCCATATCATTTAATATAATTTCATGTAAAATATTTAGAAGTAAGAAAAATGTGTGAGTGAGATGTTTAAACCTTATACTTTTCAAAAAATTAAATGAACTATTTGAAAATATGTTAACTAATTTATGTATATATATATATATATATATATATATATATATATATATATATACACAAGTTAACTTCAAGTTGATACTTTAAGAACATACATATTTTAACATACTATATGGAATATATTTTTTTTGCATTTTAATTACTTTTGTTTCTTATTTTTAAACACTTATTCATAAAACAAACAATTTTATATTTTAATTATTTTATTTTGTATATACTTTAAGTTAAATCGAGTATTAAAATATTTGATTTATAATTAACTTTGAAATTTTTAATTAATATATTTTAAAATAATTGTAGATACATATTAAACACTAAATTATAGATATCTTTCACGCTAACCATTTCCAAGTCAATACAATGGAAAAAACAAATTCTTACACTAAAAAACAATGAATACATTTTTCAAGCTAGCTAAATAAAAAGAACAAATTAAAAAAAAAAAACAATTTCCTACATCCATACAAAAGAAACCAGTGAATACACTTTTCAAATCAACCAAATGAAAAGAAAAAAATATCACCTTACAAATGAAAATGATGAACCCTACAAATACAATTGGATTCCTACACCTTAAATGAATACACTTTTCAAAGCAGTCTAATGAAAAGAAGAAATTCCTATTCTTATTGTACTTGAGTCTTCATCAGTTTCTTTATCCATTTTGAAATTTTGTATATCAAGCCTCATCACAACCATCCATATTGAGTTTTAGTTCCACTTGATTCCTTGAAGACTTAATTGCCTTACATTACTCAATCAATTTCATATTTATTATTACTGAAGTACTAGCCTTACATTGCCCACCATTGTACTAAACCAATTACATATTTGTAATCAATGAACTACTATCCATTATATTCACATATTGCATATACATCTACTGACATACATTGCTAACCATTGTACTCCATAATTTTTTAAAAGAGTAGTGTAGAAATTGAATATATTTTAAATAATATTACAACATGAACTCACATAACCTCAATATAATTTTGAATATTCATCATCATTTATTTATTTTAATAATATAATTTGGGCTAATATATTAATTAATTCATCCATATTTCTTACGGTATATGTCATCATTTCTCCAGCAAGGAACAATAAATTCATGAAATTAGTTATAGATAACTAAGAAAAATAAGACCAGCTCAATGAATCTCACTCGAACTTCCACCTTTCTCATTCTTACCAAGTTACTTATCGACCTTGGTTCATAGGCATCGGTGACATGAGAATAGATGCAAGGAATCAGACTCGTGTTTAGTGTTTAATGTTTCAATGTTTGAGACATCAAAAGATAAAAGTGTCAGTGATCTATTTTAAATTTCTAAAAGTCGTAGTCTAATGATTATGCTTTTTTGCCCTGAAAGTTATGGAAATTTTGGCCATATTTTGAAAATATATGGTAGGGATTTTTGTAAATCCAAGTAAAAGTTGTCAAATTTCATAATTTTAGGTGCCCTCAAAGTTTTTGATGGTGTTGAATCCATTTTCACCATCAAAAACATGATTCAAACACTGCCTCCACAAGATTTTTTGAATTATTTTTGCCCAAGTTCAAGCTACTTTTTGCCATCCAGGAAATTCCTTTGCCTTTGTAGATGACTCCTTTCTAAAATACACTGACGGACATCAATGCCTAGGCCTTAGACCACTACATGTTGCAAAACACATTGGTTGCACCTCGACTGTGCATGTTTGACCACATGATATAATGTTATATTTTCAACTATGAAACAAAACTACTTTAGAGTCCATCTTCTTATTAGCTATCTTCCCAAGCACTTTCCTATTTCGTAGGATATTTATATTAACAGAAGAATCCACAACAAATTTGAAATAATATATTATGATATTTCATCAGACTTAACATAACTCACATAGTTAAACATATAGGTCACTTCACCAGAAATCTTTGCCACGTTCACCTACAACAACAATAATCATGCAAATGTATTTTGCAAAAGGTCTTCATAGAGATTATATAGATTATAGCTTTCAGCAGAAGAAATCACACGAGTGCTCTAAGAGCATACATAGTCTTGCTCAAAATTAGACCACAAGGCATGTGGAGACCAAACCTACACACCTAACCATTACACTTGTTACACCACATCCTTAGGACTATCTCCATCAAAATTATATATCAAAATACTTAAAAACTTAGCATAATATAATCAATAATGAAGCGGCTATGGAATGACAGATCTTCAGATCCTAAGTAGGCTCCAAATTTCATATGTAGGAAAATTTTTGGAGGGAGTTGATCAAAGTGTCAATAGGGTGGTAGGGTGGTACAAGGCAGGAAATTGGAGTCTCCTTCAGGTTGGAGCCTGAGAACACTTCAGGGGAGCAGGGTCATGCTAAAGTAGGGTGGAGCTTGTGCATGGTTTTATAGCATCCTTTTAGTTAGAGTTGATAAAATAAGGGCGTTGGAGCGTCCTTCCAGTTGGAGTCGGTGTTTCACATCAATTTTTCACACTTATAAAAGCTATGCCAAATCCAAATATTTCATTATCCGATGAACTATTGTCATAAATCCCCTTGAAATATGGAAGAAATATCTTTCTATGGTGTATAAAATTTTTGGATTAAATACCTAAAAAACCCTAATTTGGAGGACATGATCACGGTTATTCAATTTACAACATGCGATGATACATGTTGTAGAGTAAACATAGATCGATGTTGTCATAGTCTAACTCACAATAACATTCTTATAGAGGTAAAAAATAAAATGTAAATGAAGCTTACTCTTCTAGAAGCCTCATAATTGGTATTTAATCCAAAGTGTTGAGACTGAGCTCAAGATCCATTTATCCTAGATCTCCTCCCTCCTATAGTGGATCCATCCCTCTCATTATGGATCTCTCTCCTCCCTTCATGGATCTTTCAACTTCCACTCCTTCCTATAAGTGCAATGCATTCAAAGAGATTTGGGTTGCCATTTTAGACTTCTGAACTATACCTACATGTTGTCCAAGTTTCCATTGGAGTCGTTGATTGCAAGGGCGAGGATTAAGGCTCATTGCAAGGAGGCTTCCAACATCAAGGCCTGGTTGTAATTCTCCTTTTCTTCATTATTAATAAAAATAATTTTTTCTTTCCCATATACATTTTTCATAATGTTAATAGGATTCCTTGATCACTTACATAGTTTATGGTTTAACCATTAATGTGTTATATGCTTTGATTACTTATTGATCTCTATCTTTGCAAGTCTCTTCTTGAAGCATCAAGAGAGAAAGGTTGAAAGCTACAAAGGACAACAATGAGGATCATCATTAGGCATTTCAGAATAAGGTATGAGCTCTACATGCTACTTACATCTGTGATTCAATGTTAAATTAGGGAATGCTTTGATATGTTTGTTTCTTTGTTTCTAGCCTTAGTTTTTTAGTCTAGGGACATATGTCTTGTCCATAGGATAATATTTTTCAACCAAACAAATTTGTGACCATAATGGGGATTGATATGCTCTTCAAATTCTATTTTTTTTTTTTTTGGAGGGAACTCTCACGATGGAGGCGACCAGAATCATGGAGTAGCTCACTGAAGAGCAGATCTCTGAATTCAAGGAGGCTTTCAGCTTTTTTGACAAGGATGGGGACGCCGGCAAGATCGAGTCGGAGGAAGTTCGAAAACAGCGATTGGAGAAGCGCATGGAGGATCTCGGGCTGATAAAGCTTCGCGAAGGCATTCAGGCGATGGCTTTTGCTTCCAAATCACAGATGCGGCAGGTGGTGAAACCCCGGCGAATGAAAGAAGAAGAAGGGTTGCTTCTGGAGTGGCGGTGTTCGTCGCATTTTTCACGTCTCCCCACTCCCTTTTACCGTGAATTTGATGACTTTACGACCCAAATCTTGGAATTTGTGGGCTTGGATTTCATAGATGAGAGTGAGGCTTTGACGCTAGCAGATAACCCTAGATCTGGCTTACAATCCAGTAAATCGGGGCCTGAATAAGGTTGATCCGACATTGTAGCTTTGTGGCTCAGGAGAACAACTTGGCTAGGGTTTCTGATCTTCTCAGCGACGCGGCAGTGCAATATCATGGGCAGCTAGAACAGCCAGAGCCCAGGCAACAGGTAACATCAACTTGCTTTCAGATTTTTATTAAACCCCCTGTGGGGAAAACTAGTCTAGTATGGGTACATGCAGAAAGCACCATTATGCAGTTGAAACAACAAATATGGGCATTGATGGGATACCCTGTTCAGATCCAAAATTTGGTCAGTGGTAGGTGGTCCCTTTAGGATAGCAGAACCCTGAAAAACTATGATATTAGCCCAAAAACAACCATTTCTTTAAACCTAAGACTGAGAGGAGGGGCTCCGGCCCAGGGACATCCAAGCTCCTCAGGAGGAGACAAGGGGAAAAAGACAACATCTCAGCATCAACCCAAGGGAGGCTCCTCTTACAAAAACATATTATAGGGTAACAGAGATCCAGGGTCCCCTCCAGATCAAGGTGGATATACACCTAGGCCATACATAGTAGATCAGCTAGGGCAAACCCCAGCCCTCAACTTTGATTCTACAGGACTTGAAGATTTCGTTAAGTCATATGAAACGTAGGCCCTAATCTGCCGATTTAACAGTTTTTGGCCAAAGCCAATGGATCTATTTCACTGGATCTTCACCAATTGGACCATGGAATGTGATATACATTTATGCTCCAAGGGGTTTTTCATTGTTAAATTCGCATCCATGGAAGTCAGAGATACAATCATCAGTGCTGGGCCTTGGTTTTGTGGAACATCGGGTCTTTTTATGACCCCATGGTTTCCAGATTTTGATCCAAACAAAATGACTCTCTCCAAAATGCCGGTCTGGGTCCGCCTATATAACCTTCCCCTTCACTTTTGGAGTTAACGAGTTTTGGAAGGAATTCAGAACAGCATAGGGAAATACATAAAAACAGATCTGGAAAGGACTGATGAGAGGATTTACACCTTTGCACACATTTGCGTGGAAGTAGATCTAAGTAAAGGACTACTGGAAAGTATAAGGCTGGTATACAAACAACATAACTGGCTGCAAGGACTAGACTACGAAAACACTGCTTTCAGATGCAGGAACTATAGGCTGACAAGACACTTGCAAAGTACATGCCCAGAAGCCAAGAAAGCAAACAGTAAAAAGAAGCAGAAAGGGAAGCAGAGGAAAGGATGGCAATTTCCCCCTCCTGACTCAGAGGACGACGAATCAGAAGCAGAGGAGGAAGTTACCCCCACAGAGAATTCTGAGCCTTCCCAAGGAAAGGAGACCCAAAAGGAAAACATATCAGCCAACAAGGTTTCACAACGCCATTCAAATCAGACAGAGAAGACAAGCGAGGATCTGAGTATGGGAGGGATCAAACGGCATCACCCCTCAGATACGTCAGACTCAGACAAGGATACAGCTCCACAGAAAGCAGAAACATAGATAGTCCTAGCTTCGATCGAGCCCACTCAAGGAGAGTGGCGCAAGGTCGAAAAGAAGAAGGGGAGAAAAACATGAGGTGTGAGTCCACTACTCACTACTGGGAACCAGTTTTTCTGTCCTTTCCTCCTTTCTTTTTTCTTTTCTTTCATTCTTTCTAAAATGCACGGTAGCCTCGCTACATTGCATTGTGTGCGAAAGCACTCGAGCCCAATGGGCAACTTATGGAAATGCTTCAATGCATATGCTTTGTGTAACTTTTCATTTTTTAAATAAAAGGTTACCGCTTTTTTCCTGTGGAAAAAATTCTATTTTTTTTGAAAAATCAGTTTGTTTTATGAGTCTTTGGTCAACCTTCATTAATTATGTAAGCCTAGAATTATCAGATCTTCAGAGACTTTTTTTTATTTTTTCTTAGTTTTTATGCCCATCATGACTTGCGGTGAGGGATAGGGTTTCGACATCACAATTTTTGTCTCAATAGATGTGACCATCGCATTGGTGTCTACTTGATCTTTAATCAATGTATTAATTTGGTTTTTGGGTTGATTGTCAGTATGTTGTAAATGATTTTTTTTCATTAATTTCATTTGATTGCTTCATTGTGAAATTTTCCATTGTTAAACTTTTTTTATTTGGTTGCCTCGTTGACCTATTGAAGGAAAGAGTCATTATTGTAGATTATTATGTATATTGGATCTTTCTTTCTTTGTCTACAATAATCATCTTCAAAATATTGTTGTCTGTGTTTGGGAAAAGTTTTATTAAATTATATAAAATATTGTTTTCACAAAAAGAAAAAAAAATGTGCTTGGATTGATTTACATTGATTGTTTCATTCTTAAAATTCACACATTAGAGAGTTTGCTATGTTTTCTCTTACAATTTGATTCTTATATTTCATAAAGTGTTTGTTTTGAAAGTGTGCTTTTGGAATCATTTTGTTTTTGGTATAAAGAGATTTGTTGAAGGTGGGATCTTTGCATTGTTAAAAAGTGAAAGAAGATTTCTCCTTCCTGTAAATAGGAGTTCATTGAATCAAGATTTTGAATTATCATATGCGTTGCATTAGCACTTGGGTTTTCAAAATATCATCATTTTCATCTTCATCAACCTTTTGAGTAAAAACATCCTAGAAAACAACACTAATCAAATAAATTAGACTTTTTATATTACTAGGGCTCATTACACCTAATTAGATCATTTGTAGGGCTTTGGAATAAGAGTGAGAGTTAAATTTCTAAAGTTGCAAACAAGTAGGGAGTAAATCCATTTATTATAGTTTGGCTCTGGGAATCTCATCTTACATGGGAGTTAGGCATGATATCATATTCAAACCAGTGAATTAATTGACCTTGCTTCATTGGTTACCATAGCGTGATTTGAATGCATTACAAATAGTACCAAAAAGTACATACGAATCACTTGAGAGGTCTACATCCTTACAAGGAATCTTTCGAAGGGATTGAGCTTTGTTACTCTACCCTTCCGTGTATGTCCAATCAAAGATAGTCCCCCCAGATCAAGTTCTTATACGTGGTAACCTTAGCGACATGTTGTAGCGGCTAAAAACACCCTCCAAAATTTTTCCTTCACTTCGTATTGGAGCCTACCTCTTCGAAGTCATCGTGGCTATCCTGCACTGATCAGATACTTGTATTTATTTGAGTTCATCTATCATTTCACAACTCAATGTGTTCAACTCACTTGTCCCATCAGTTAAACACAAGCACACCCAGCACTTGGTTCACATCCGGTCAACTGGTCGTTGGGAAAAATAGCGCAAACCTACTTGGTAGCTTGTCTTCCCCTCCAAAAATGCATAGAACAGACCAACAATTACCCTACACTTATAAATTTCATAGAGCAGGCCAGGAAGCCTTACTCTAGAAATTGCGCAGAGCAGGCCATACGACACTTCTCTCTAGAAATGCACAATTTCAATGAGTTGTACTTCCATCCATAATTGTGCAGAAACTTTCCTAGCTGCATTGCTCTTCAGAAATGCGTAGAGTAGCCCTGGTCAGCTGTAGTATTCTCCAGAATTGTACATAACTGACCAGCTATACTGCTCTTTGGAAATGCGCAGAGCAGGCCAGCATCACTTCTCAGGAAAATTGCACAGAGTTGGCCAGTCAGCCAAGGCTTCTCAGTCCAAAAACAACACAAAATTTTCCCTCACTGAATGACTGTCGCATGTGTCGGTAGGTTGTCTGGTTCCCTCTAGAACTGCATAATCCTTCCCTGCATGTCGGGCAACTTTTACTGAAAAAGGAAAAAGAAAAAAAGGAAAAATCATTCCTATATTTTAAGGATCTATTTTTAGTAGTAGGAGTTACATGCAAAATAGTTTTTAGAAACTTTCCATCAAGTGTCGTTTTTTCCTAGATTTGTGGCATGTGTGTCATAAACCTTAATTTCGACAAATATATTTAAAGGATGCCTCAGAGCTCATTCTTCACATTCGATATTGGAGCTCTGTCATTCCTGGGGCATATAGGAACCTTCAACACAGTCGGCATAGCTTTTCCATGTAAGTTTTGCTTTTCATGCCTTTTTCCACTTTTTCTGTCGCTTTTTAGTTTTCGTCTTGTATGAGCATTATTTGCTTAGTTTTAGTGAATGACTATTGGCATTTCAATGCATTTTAGCTTGTAGAGGTGGTGTTTCAAATTTGTCATTAACTTTCCTTAGCATCACACGCGTAACACTGTTTCTGCACTCACAGTCGTCGTTTCGGAGACTCGCTTCATAAACTTCTTGGTTTTGTCGTTTGATTGATTTGTCCACTTTCTTGAATCACATGCATGTTTATTTCACTGATATCTACACCAGTTTCACACACACATTCACTCCATGTTTTCGGGTTGCCATTGGGCAGATCCAGACTGCCTCAGCCCCGATCTTGTGTCTTCCAGCAAGCTCTACGCATTCCTGGCAGTCAAGGCTCTACCTTGCCTCCATGAACTACTCAGAGGCTGCCCAAACTGTCCCTGTGCTATGCTCTACGCAATCCTAGGAGGTAGTGCTCAATCCTGCCCATTGGAACTGTAGAATGCGTAGTTCCAGCCAGCCACCCGGCCTAATTGTTCTGTGAATTGTGAAATTTCAATCAGCAATCAGCCTCCCTAGACTGCACATTATGTAGATCTAACCTACAGTCAGCCTCACTGGCAGTTGGGACTGCGTAATGTGTAGTTCCAGCTGACAGTCTTCCAGCTTCCCAAAGTTAGTGTTGCGCAATCTTGCCCAACAATCACCAGTTTGTTGCCCGAATGTTTCTCGAAGTTGTTTGATGTTTATGGATGACATTGTCTCGCCATGTGTGTCTCATCTGTCTCTAGGTACCACATATTTTTGAGCGGCTTCTTAGAAGTATAGGTATCATGTCCTCCAAGAGAGGTTGATAAAAAGACACAGTTGAAAGTAGCATTTTGGACGTGGTTGAACAAGGGTCAATGAGCTTTCCCGTGTACACAGACACACACATGTTCATCGAGAAGGACATCAAGATCACATGGAAAGACATCAACACCACCTTCTCAGCCAGCTTTGAAGAGAATCTAGAGGATTGACAGGTCTATGTGAACATCCATAAGTCAGGACTATACAAGGTTGCATGCAGGTTTCCCATGTTCCCTTTCATAGATGAGATCCACTGGATTGTCTCACACACTGACCCTGAGACAATGATACTGAGTAGTGTCAATGGAGCAAGGATTTCTTCCTTCAGGACAGAGGATTATCAAGAGATATATCATTTGTCATTCCTAGTGATCACGATAGATGCACCATTCTACACTCCCAACAATAACGTGAAAACAAGAGACATCTTGAATCATTGGGTGATGGAGCCAACAAAGTTCAGGATGAAACCCAACCAGATATACAGAACAAAGATACTCAGGAGGGCATATCTATTCTCGGTCATCTTCGCATGTTGCTTGCATGGCCAAGGGAGTACATAAACCTTCCCACAGAGTTGGGTTTCTATGTTGGATCAGCTGGCAAGTGAAGGAAAACTGTTCAACTGGTCTGACATGTTGGCTCTCCAGTTGAAATTGCATATATCCAATGCTCGGAGTCCACCCAAGGATCAGCAAGAAAATTTCTTCATGTACGCATACTTTCTCGATGCAATTTGTGCTTGTCAACAGTTTCCTAGCATGGGTTGGGGCATGGACACCTTCAGAGAGTGATGTCAACGTATATTGCAAGTTTCTCTTAGATTGTAGTTGTCGAGGAGTCATGGCTATAATACGTGACCATTTCATCGCCCCTCTGTACACAATGATCTTTGAAAAAGATCCGCCCTGCATGTCCCAGGCAGCAATGGAGACATTGCTGAACATTTCGAATTGGTATGCTTCACCCGAGGGAACCTTCATCAGGATGTACAACGTGGAGAAAGCTTTACATGTGTTGCCAAGGTTTTCCACTGACAATTTGGTCATGTAGGAGGTTGCATACCACATCTAGACAGGGTTATCAACTGGATTACATATGCAGAAGAAGGCACCATGGCCCATGATTCTTGTGCAAATTGGGTTGTAGGCGATTGGGAGTTTGAAAGAAGTAGATGTCGAGGTGGTAGATTTCAAGAAGTTTAAGCTTGGCACTAGGATTTTCAACCCATATGACCCACATGGTTTATGCAAGGACCACTATGTGAGAGTGTACTATCCTTGGATCCATGGGGTGTGTCATTGGCTAGAGGAAGACCCATGGATATATTGTTATAACTCCCGTAGGCTCAATGAACCGGTCAGCATTGCTATGAAGTGGCTAAGAGCACTTAATGTAGCAGTACCATAGGGAGCAACAACAAAAACAGTAGAAAACAACAAACTTGTGCAAGACAAAGGTAAGAGGAAGGTTTACGAAAGCACAGAGACGTAGCAAAGCTACAAGTTTAAGGAAGAACCACTTATGGAAACTATAGCTTTGGATATATATGGGAAGAGGTGACAATGTGATAGGAGGATCACGCAAAGAAAGAGAGAGAAGCAAAGGTTGGAAGATATAAAGAGGATGTTGCAGGAAGTCTAGCAAAAGCTCAAGGAAGAACAAGATATGCGCAGAAGAGAGAAGGAAGCGAAACATGAGCATGAATAGGAACAAGAACAGGAACAATAATAGGAACAGGAGGAAGTGTAAGGTACACAGACAGTGAAAACTGCACCAATACAGGTTGAAGACTCTGAACCAGCAGTAGATGAGGAACAGGGTGAGCAGCCGCAAGAATAGGAACTTGCTCCACAAGATGAATCGATAGTAGAACATATGGACATGGAGATGGAGTAGCTAGAATAGGATCAGGACATCGGCCTCATGCTAAAAGCAACTGAGGTCACCCCACAAGCTTCACTAGCTCTAACAGCAGAGCAAGTCCCGAGTGAACAAGGGGATACCATTCTCCTTGAGGACTGTCTAGGAACAGAGGTGTACAACATAGCCTTTGATGAGTCACAACATAGAGTTGTACAAGCACGTAATGCGTGCACCTCAGATGATCATGCATCACCTACGCAGTTGGAAGGCGCAGTGATTGTGTCAAATGTACAGAGACATCCAACTGCCTTGGTTGATGCTACAAAGGCTTATTCTGAAGCCACCAGCTCGAGTGTTAAGTTCTTGATAACATAAAATGAGCACATGGTTAAGAAGTTGCAAGCAGCTAGGTAGAGGGAGGAACAATAAACAAGATCTGTTAGAGCAAAAATGAAGATGGCCATACTTGCTAAAGTATTAGCTCTTGAGACAGTCACGTGGAGATTGTATGACAGGTTCGTCACTGTGCACAAGGAAGATGTCCACCTACATGGTCATCAGCAGCGCTGTGCCAAAATATTGTGAACACTCTTAGACATACATGCCGCAGTTGATCATGCACAGACATGGACAATGAGTTACAAGGGAGCCTTCCAACTCAAGTGTTGAGTACTTGATAGCATAAAATGAATGAATGGTTAAGGAGTTGCAAGCAGCTAGGCAGAGGGAGGAACAATCAATAGGAGCCGCCAGAGGAGAGATGAAAATGGCCATACTTACTAAAGTATCGGCTCTTGAGATAGTCACATGGAGATTGTATGATAGGTTCGTCACCGTGCACAAGGCAGTTGTCGACCTACATGGTCATCAGCAATGCTACACCAAGATAGTGCGAACACTCATAGGCATACATGCCATAGATGATCATGTATAGACATGGACAATGAGGTACAAGGGAGCCTCGCTTCACTTGCATAAGATGATGAAGCCACAGGTGGAGTTGGACAAAGCACACATCTGGAGTAAGATATGGAACTATGAGGAACTCGCGCCACAGGTCACTGGTATTGAGGCTTCGTATGCAAGTTTGTACAAGAGTTTGGATTTCGTGGTAAGAAAGTATGGCACCTTGTCAATTTGTATTCTCACCGAGGCCAAAGAGAAGAACCAAGTCAGACTAGAGCTCAGTGCCTACTTCAATTAGTTGATGCTCATGGCCACTAGCACAAATTTGCAATTCAGCGAAGATAACATGCGGATTGTACATCATCGGCCTGACCTTGCTCAGGACTAAGATGCGCATGTTATAGGATGATTTGGACTGAGGTTCCAAATCAGTATACCCAGAAGAAATGGAAGCAAGAGTTCATTTCCAGAAGGACATCATCAAAGAGTACGTGGACACCATTGCACATTATCAAGCATGGCATTAGTTCGTCATGGAGGATCACAGAGAGAAGGTTGATGAGATGGTCTTTCCATAGTCATCCGAGTCTCAGGGTTGTCTTGTCTTGCTGACTCAAGCCAATTTTGTCCCACATGGGTATATGTGGAAAATGTATCATTTTTTGTAAACATGATGTAAAACGAAATTCCAAGTGTCATTAGTGCAATACAAATAGTCATATGTAATGTAAAGAGTCATGAGGGTAGTCCAAGATTCACAAAGGGGAATGTCAAGGGTCACCCCACCCTTTATTATAAATAGAACCTCATAACTCATAGAACATGATTTTGGGAGCCAAGCTTTTGCTAGGAATTGCTTAGAGAGGGCTTGGAGAGTATTGTGACAAGCCTTGGCTTCTCCATAGTGCAGAGCGAGCACATCTCTTTGGAGGAGCAGGTGGTGTTGACTGTAACGTTCCACTATTGGGGCTAGTGGTTTTCATGGTTGTATCTATGGATGGAACTTTCACTTTATATAATATAACAGAGCCAATATGTTTCATGCATATGTTGCTATTGTAGTTCAACTATTCTGGCTACTTTAGCAATGTATGTATCTTTACTTATGCATTGATGTATGGACTATTCTTTATGTGATTGTATGAATCTTATTGAAGCATGTTGTTGGTTTAACTCATCACTTTGGATTGTCGCTATTATTCTTTCTAGCTTGTGATGTCATTCATCTCATGTGTTCCTTTTAGGTTGCCTACTATTAAATTCTTCTAAGGGATACACTTCTTTTCCCATTCCGTGTGTTAGAACCTCCCCATGCATCTCTCCTGACTTGCTGCAAGGTCACACACCTACTTTTGACAAGGATATATTTCTTACCTTTGTGCATTATTATAGTCAAGGCATAGTTTTAATACCCACTACTGGGACTCCTACTCCAAATGGTCTAAGGTCAAGTAGGGACTTCTTACTGGGGAGATCCCCTAACATGTTGGCGAGTACAACAACGTCAACACTTCTGGCACTAGAAGGAGGGCCAGATGACAATCTGAGTCCTCATAATCTATTTTGAATATTCACACATCTATCATGTCTTATGTTACACTTCATCCTCTGAGATGTTTGGCTTATGGATATAACTTTGAAATACTAGAGGAGTTGTGGAATCCCTTGTCACATAACACATATGAAGGTGAAGGTGGAATAGATTGGGAGAGGCATAGTCTTTCTTTTTCCAATCTACATGAAAACCTCGAATTCAATGAGGATTATGTGATCTGCACGTTGTTTGCATTCACACTTTGTGGGAACCAATTGCAATGGCTTGTCACACTATCCAGAAAATATATTCACTCATTTGGTCACTTTGTTTTAGAGTTATGTCATGCTTCCATAACTTTTACCATCAAGCACTTAATAAAAAAATTCTCGGATTACGTAAATCCCCTGATGAATCTGTGGCGCAATTCTGGTATCAATTTCGTAATCTCGCATTTCAATTCCCAAAGGATGAAATGGATTGGAAATTTTTGAATGAAAGATTTCAATATCTTCTTCACATATCTAAGAATCCACATATCTTAGAATCATTCAAACTGACCCTAGCATACCTCGGTGTTAGAGCTGCTCAATCCAAGGTGGGCACGGTTGTTGTCACAAGTAACTGCCCATCCTCATCTCATCAAACAAATCTGGCACCGCAGTGTGAGGCGGGAGTAGGTGCACATGTATTTATTGAAATGTCACATCCTCCCACCCCACCTACTCTTGATTTCTGCGTAGAATTGGATAACAAGGCTGTTGGTTGTCACGTGGACTTATTTCCACAACCTCTGTCCCTGCGTTCTGTTGGTCCTTCGGATTGTACTATGTTGTGTTCTCATGTTCTGGACTCCACACTTTTTGTTCATGGGGATCAATTTGTCAATGGAATTGGTGTTGAGCAGCCAACCTGTGCTATCATTTATGATGAGAATGTGTGGGAATCTGAAGAAGAACCCATGGTGAAGGATGATCTCCTTTTGTCTGCACCTCATTCACTTTTCCCTGACATATTCGGTGATTTTTCCATTGTTGATTTTCCATGTGAGAATACATTCACAAATGCATCTACTTTTGATCATTCAAAAAATACACTAGATGTCAGTTTTTCATTGCATAGTGGAGAGGACACATCTGTGTTTGCAAATCCACTCAATATTTCGTCTGTCATTTATGAAAACACAGAGGGTGAACATTCTTTCTTCTCATCAACCCCTTTGTACGATTCATTAGACCATGAGGATTTTGATGAGCATATCAATTTTTCTTATCGTGGTTGTCGTGATCTCTTTTCTCCTTCATTAGATCACGATGTTGATTCATTCGCTGTCGATCTCTCTAAGCCACCCATATTTGATGATCTACCTATTGATGAAGTGGAAACCCCACAATCTATCGAGGCACTGCAGCCTGAGATGATGGTTATGTCAGGTCCTCACTGTCTTGAGGGAGATTCCACTCCAGTTCAGAAAACTATTGAAACACCCAAGGCTCCTCATCACTCACTTGTTTGCATTGAAGATCAATCTAGTTCAGAGAACTTACATCCTCCACCTGAATCACATGATCCCATTGCTCATGCATTGGAGGAATCATACAAAACGATCACTCTTGCTAAGCATAAGATGTATTTAATTCTCATGTTTTCTCATTTGTCATGATAAAAAGAGTTTACATGTTTGTCATCTGCACACAATGTGAAGCATGACCATGACACATATGCAGAATGCTTGACTTGCGCTTTTGTTCTTTTCTTTTATGTGGATACTTTTAAACTCGGAGCGTGTTGGTATTCACTATTATATCTTTCTTGTTTGTTGGTTTACACGTTTATCTTTCTCATGCCATGCCTTCACTAACATGGGTCAACCAATGCATCGATGGTCGCATTGGAAATATCACTTCATGTGAAAAGGCCCATGCATTGTTTAGCTTAGGAGTAGGAGTAGTGTTTTCTTTCTTGTTTTTCTTTGTTTGCATGCTTTCTTTGTTTACTTTGTTTGCGTTGCTTGTTTCCTTGATTTGTTTTCTTGCTTTGCTTCATTTGCTTATGTCCTTTGCTTTCTGTTTTTTTTCTTGTTTTTCACCCATAGGTTTAGTTTCACACGAAATCGTGTGCAACTCTCAAGACAAGCAAGGTAAAGTACAAGAGGACTTGTACAACTTTTAACACTTGGTTATCTATTGTCCTCTCTCTTTATGAAAGAGCTTGTTGTCTTCAGTCAATGATACCCTGATGTAAAATACGTTCTGTTCAGAGTGAGTTTTGGTGAAAACAATGCTTGCACTTTAACTAGTACCTCCTACTCTAATCGGTTCTTTTATGTTAACCCTTGTCGGCTTAGTCAAGTAGAGTAAGGTGAGGGGTGAAACCTTAACAAGTATTGTCAGAGGTATATATAAAACACTTCTCTGAAGGGATAACCTCTTCTGCTCTCAATAAGGCAGGATCCATCTTCCACCTCTGAAATAAATAAGTTCCTATGCACAGTTCTTTAAAAAATGAAAATTGAAAAATAAATAAGGCGAAAGAAGAGAAAGGCTTCCTGCGTAGAGAGGTGATGCAAGTAACTTTTTTGGGTACTGATCAGGCTGACTAGTAGCGGAGCGATGCTTGTGTCCCTACGTGGCTCTGTTGAGGTATTGTCTAGGCTTGCTGGTAGTAGAGAAACATCGAAGATGAAACTAAGACTCTGACATCTTTATTACTTGTGTACCAATATACCCCTCATCCCCAATCAAAACAATTGAATTGACTTGGCTTCGAATGTGTCCTGACTGATCAAGAGAATGGTAAGGGACTATATCTCTAACTCAAGCTTAGTGTTGAAGCTATGACAACCGAAGAATCAAACAACACTTCCGGAGGAGTTAGACTCGCTCTTCACGAACAAGGTCCATACAGAGAGCTAGATTTCCACCAATGTGTCTCCATTGTTGTAGCGGCTACAACCACATTCCAAAAGTTTTCCTTCACTGTGTTTTGGATCCTCCCTCCTTGAAGTCATCACAAATATCTTGCACTAATAAAGTACTTGTGATTATTTGAGTTCATCTGTCATTTTGCAACTTGTGTTCAACTCACTTGTCCTATCGGTCAACCACAAGCACACCCAGCACTTGGTTCACATCCGGTCAACTAGTTGTTGGGAAAAATTGCACAAACCTGGAGGGAAGCTTGCCTTCCCCTCCATAAATGTGCAAAGCAGCTTGGTGGTAGCCCTACACTCAGAAATTGTGTAGAGCAGGCCAGGCATCCTTGCTCTAGAAATTGAGAAGAGCAGGCCAACCGACACTGTTCTCCAGAAATGCACATGTTTCATCCAACTGTACTAACATCCAAAATTGTGTAGAAACTGGCCCAGCTGCACTACTCTCTAGAAATGTGCAAAGTGGCCCAGACCAACTGTATTGTTCTCTAGAATTTCATAGAACTTGCTAGTTGCACTTCTCCCCAGAAATGCGCAGAGAATCCCAGCATCACCGCTCTAGAAAATTGCACAGAGTTGGCTAGTCAGCCAAGGCCTCTCAGTCCATAAACAATGCAGAAGCTTTCCCTCACTAGTTGTTCATCGCATGTGTCGGTAGGTTGTCCAGTTCCATCTACAACTCTGCAATCCTTCCCTGCATGTCGGGCATATTTTCCCGAAAAATGAAAAAGAAAAAAGTGAAAAAGCATCCCTAGATTTTAGGGATCTATTTTTAGAAGCAAGAGTTACATGCAAAACATTTTTTAGAAACTTCCCGCGAAGTGTCGTGTTTTCCTCGATTTGTGGCATGTGTGTCATAAACCCTAATTTCACTAAATCTATTCAAATGGTGCCTCAAATTTCATTCTTCAAATTCGATCTTAGAGCTGTGGCATTCCCGAGGAATATAGGAACCTTTGACAGAGTCGACACATATTTTCTGGGTAAGTTTTTCTTTTCATGCCTTTTGCCACTTTTTCTGTCGCTTTTTAGTTTTCAGCTTGTATGAGGGTTATTTCATTGGTTTTAATGAACGACCATTGGTGTTTCGATGCATTTTAGGTTTTAGAAGTCTTGTTTCAATTTTTGCATTACCTTTTTGTAGCGTCGCACACATAACACTTTTTTTTCACTCACAGTCGTCATTTCAGCAACTCGCTTCATGAGCTTCTTGGTTTTGTCATTTGACTAATTTCTACACTTTCTTGAATTGCATGCATGCTTATTTCACTCAGATCTACACTAGTTTCACACACACATTCACTCCTTCATGTTTTCAGGTTTCTGTTTGGGCAGATCTCGCTATCTCAGCCTCGATCTTGTGTCTTCCAGCAAGCTCTGCGCATTCTTGGCAGTCAAGGCTCTACCTTTCCTAATGGAATTTTGTAGAGGTTACTCACACTATCTCCAAGCTATGCTCTATGCAATCTTAGGAGGCAGTGCCCAGTCCTGCCCACTGGAACTACACAATGTGTAGTTCCAGCCAACAACCCAACTTGATTGTTCTGCGCATTACACAGTTTCAGTCAACAGTCAGCCTCCCTAGACTATGCATTGTGTAGATCTAGCCAGTAGTTAGCCTCAATGGTAGCTGGAACTACGTAATACACATTTCGAGCTGATAGTCTCCCAACTTTTGAAGTTAGTAATGCGCAATCTTTCCCAGAAGTCACCAGTTTGTTTCCTAAATGTTTCTCAAAGTTGTTTGATGTTTTTAGCTGACATTGTCTCACCATGAGTGTCTTCTCTATCTCTAGGTACCACGGGTTTTTGAGCAGCTTCTCAGCAGTACACGTATCATGGTTTCCAAGAGAGTTGGATCAAAAGACACAGTTAAAAGTAGTACTAGGGATGTGGTTGAACATGGGCCAATGAGCTTGCCCATGTACACGGACACACACATGTTCATGGAGAAGGACGTTAGGATCACATGGCAAGAAATCAACACCACCTTCTCAGGCAGCTTTGAGGAGAATCTGGAGGATTGACATGTCTATGTGAACATCCATAAGTCAAGACTATGCAAGGTTTCATGCACATTTCTCGTGTTCCCTTGCACAGATTTTATCCATTGGATTGTCTCACACAATGACCCTAAGACAATGATACTGAGCAGTGTCAGTGGAGCAAGGATTTCTTCCTTCAGGATGGAGGATTATCAAAAGATATATCATTTTCTGTTCCCAGTGAGCAAGATGGATGCACCGTTCTACACTCCCAATGATAACGCGAACATAAAAGACATCTTGAAGCATTGGGTGTAGGAGCCAGAAAAGTTCATGATGACACCTGTTGGTTTGAGGGGGCTTGACCCAGGTTCAGCTTTAGTTAGCTAAACAAATCCTTACTCTACTGGCCCTTTCGACATCAACCCACGGAGCGCAGACTGAAGTCTCACCCGAAGTAGTATGGGGGGATGCTAGAACCAAGTTTCTGCACACTTGAAATGGTTGTGATGTTGGTTTATTCCATCTATACTTGCCTTCACGTAGGTTGTTTAGCCCTTTGTTCCACCCTTCAGTACCTTTGCGAAAGGGTACAATCACCTTTCGTGCAACCCTAACCAAGTGTTGAGGTACTTTCGCACTGCTAGGACAGTGAACTGCGATATCTCCCAAACTAGGCTAAGTGTGTTACTTATCTTATTAACCAGTCTTAGTTAGCTTCACGTAAACAAATGTTCTTACTTGCATTCACTTAACCAACACATTTACATACATTCACACATCATATAAGCATTATAAGTAAAATTCATACCCAACACAACAAGATGCATAAACAGGAAATAAAGATGCAGAAATTGTAGAATACTTCTCTTTATTGATAATTCCGGACAATTACAGACTTGACCCACCCTATGCACTCAGCTGCAGGGGTCCACACACTCAGCTGCAGACTTCTACTCTAGGCCTCTGCGCACTCAGCTGCAGAGCCTCTACCTATGCTATGACCCAAAACTTAGACTTCCTGCTCTAAGCTATGACTTTAGTACATGTTCGATGTCTTTATTCCCCTTCAAACTACTTAGAGCTTAGATCTATTTATACAATCCCATGGTCCGCAGACCATGGGTAGATCTTTTACAGCCAACATTACATTTTCAAAATAAGGGCGGACAACCCTATGACTCTTTAACACCTACCCGCTCCGCAACCACAAAATGTGGAGTCTTTACACTTGAATTACAAAATTTGACCAAAATATGGGCTTTTAGCCCCAAAACTTCCCTTGGGCGATCCCGCGCCCAACATGCCCCCACAGAATAAGTAAAATAAGTTGGATTCCAGTGATACGACATCACACATCTCTTATGCAAATTTTGGTCCCGGCAACGGAACAATTTGTTGGCTTGAGGGGGCCTAACCCAGGTTCAGCGTAGTTAGCCAAATAAATCCCTACACTACTGGCCCTTTCAGCATCAGCCCGCAAAGTGCAGACTGAAGTCTCACCCGAAGCAGTATGGGGGGATGCTGGAACCAAGTTTCTACACCCTTGAGATGGTTGTGATGTCGGTTTATTTCGGCTATACCTACCTTCGCGCAGGTTCCTTAGCCCTCTGTTCCACCCTTTAATACCTTCGTGATAGGGTAAAATCGGCTTTTGTGCAACCCTAACCAGGGGATAAGGTAATCTCACGCTATTAGGGCAGTGAACTGCGATATCTCCCAAACTAGGATAAGTGTCTTACTTATCTTATTAACTGGTCTTAGTTAGCTTCGGATAAACAGATGTTCCTAATTGTGTTTACTTTACCAACACATTTACATAAATTCATGCATCATATAAGAATTATAAGTGAATTTCATACCCAACACAACAAGATGCATAAAACGGAAATAAATACGCATAATTGTAGAATAGTTCTCTTTATTGATAATTCTAGAAAACTACAGACTTGACCCGCCCTGCACACTCTGTGATATAGGATTAAATACACGGTGTATGGAGAATGAAGAAACCCTCAAGGGTCTTCTCGGAACCCTTGGCAGACTGTAATATTATCTGCAGTTGTCACAAAGCTACATGCATGTCCATACTCAATAACTAACTATCAAAGCAAAACAGATTCATTACGTCAAGCCTCCGTGTAGATTTGTTGGAGAGCACAATGCAGCTAGGTGGAAGTCCCCTGAGTTGGCTCCAGATCAATTCCTGCACATAGAAGAGATAAGAATAATCACAGCATAAAATCTTGACAATTAATGCATGAATATACAAAAGACATCTAGTTACACATAACTAAGCTACTCATGCTAAAAGGTATTGGACAAACAACTAAATGAATGAAAGTACCAACACCACGAAGTAGACAATACAACTGCAGTTCTATATTAATGTCGGAAGAGTGATTACAACCATTTGTTACATCAACGTTCCTTTACCCCTCCAGCTCCTCTCTCTCCCTCTCCCTTATTACCAACTTCTTATGCTTAGATTTGAGACTATGCTTGACAATCAAGTAAGATATCCTTTCAAATGATCTGACCTCCATCACAATAGCCCTAGCTTTGCTTATGTAGCATTCAATATTAGGGTTGCCAAGTTTCTCCATGAGTTTCCTTAGGTAAAAGCAATGATGTTGCCATGATTTTGAGCTCTTTCCCATTTTCCTCCTTCATTAGGATTAGAAATCCCACAAATAGGTCGAACTTTGATGTTTCCTTGCTTTTCTGAGTAGATTTAGGAGAGAATATAGAGATATTTCTGAGTCAATTCGATCCTTTGACCTTTAGATCCTCATTAGGATTCCCTAACGCTGTCCTCGAACTAACAAGTAGAGTTAGTGGGGTCACTAACGCTCCCTTAGGCTTACAGAGAAGCTCTGTAAAGCATGTTGCTAGTGTATAGGCAGCGTTAGCATGGAAACAAGGCCTGTGAATTTGTTTATTGCTTCAACCATCATTTCTTTCCCCTCTGAGCTAATGAGGAGGTCATTTTGTTGTATATCATATTCCCCCTAAAGTGTGAGATTAGAGGCTGCGATGATGGCTGAAATACTTTACTTAACTGTTATTTTTCTTCTTCGACAAAAAGAGAGAGACCATAGGAGCTTCGGGCAATACGAGAAACCTAATACAACACATATATATAAAACAACTAAAATCATGTCCTAAGTTGGGAATTCCCACGCTCAATAGGTATGTCAGAGTGATTTTCTCATAAAAGAGATATGACGATGCTGGCCAACGATAAGCTCAATGGGGATCCAGTGTCATAATATGATCATTCTGATGAGCTGTCTCCAAAAAACAATATACGCAACTTGGGAGAGGAAACAAGGCTGAGTGATGCAAGCCTCTACCCAAGGTCTTGATTTCTGCTTCATTGAACAGCATAGATCGATGCATGTGAATATATGCGTTGATGTCGAACATGCATGAAATCATTTGATTACTAGTCAATAATGGAGGCCGTTAACAGATGCAAGGAAGGCCACCAATAATGGTGATGGTCTCCAAGATGCACAGTACGCCACCAATAATGGTGATGGTCTCCAAGATGCACAGTACAATCTAGCGAGTGAGAAATTTTTTTTTTCGTCGAACACTCATAGAATCACTTAACGAGGAGACAATAATGAGAACCTCTAATCAAACACAAGGAGACCTGGCACTAATGTCTACAAGTACCAAGGCACTGAATGTGTTTCTGGGTTGTCTTCCTAGATAGAGTGTTGAAGTCGATAGGAAGATACCTGTTGAAAGGTAGGCAATAATGTATCCTACATCAATTGACACGAAACGGGACAAGAATGTTTTGTTTTTTGAGGAATCTTTGAGTATTGGGTCAAAACATCGGAGGGCATGATGAAAGGATATGCTTGATGGGTTGATGGAGGAAAAGAAAGGTTAACCCTTGAACAATAGAAGGCATGAAAATGGTTTTAACCATCCAGCACTAGAATCATGAACACCAAAGAGTGTTAGGATACAGAGATGCGAGAACATCAAGGTATTTAGGCTAAACTCATAGGATGGTAGGATTCGTATTGAGAGTCTATCACAAGGAAGGTTTATCTGTGGGAGTGCCATGTTCAAGGGAACGACTGCTACCAAACCACGCTTTCTAATACTGAATACAGTTGTATTGTCCACTTTCCCCGTCTGATTAGTTTAGTGAGTCTAGACGGGTAAACTCATCGATCTTTTCATATTTTAAGAGTTTGAAAAGGACCACAAAAAGAGTGACTCTATGCCCTATCTAATTAGTTTAATGAGTCCAGACATGCAAACTCGTCGATCTTTTCATGTTTTAAGAGTCTGAAAAGGATCATGAAGAGAGCAACTCTATGCCTTGTCTGTGTAATTTAATGAGTCTAGACGAGACAACTCAGTGGTCTTTTCATATTTAGAGAGTCTGAAAAGATTGTAAAGAATGACTCTAGGGTGGTCCCTTTGTCATAGTTTTTAATCGGGTGCGACAAAAGTTTAATAATATACCCGGATCAGTTACTTTTCCATTAGTTAATCTATTGACTCTGGACAAAGAGAAACCTATGTTCAATAGATGCTGAACTAATTTTGTTACGAGTACAAGGAGACAGACTAAACTCAATTTTTATTGTGAATTTTTAATGAGTCACACGATGACAAACTCAATACCTTCATCAAATTTTAACGATTCAAATGAAGAAAACTCAAAGTATCTTTTTCAGTTTAGTGAGCAAGGAAAAAGAGGTAAAATAACTACTCATTCCTTCTTTGTAGATTTAACGAGCCGAGGAAGGGGAAAAACTTAGGGATTTTTCGATTTAAGAGCGAGAAATGGTCCCAAAAAAGCAAGTGCTCTTGTTGTTGCCATATATTTTTAACGAGCCCGGTGACAAAAACTTAGGATTTTTTAGTTTAATGAGTGAGAAAAGTACCTAAAAGAATGCTCAGGTCATCTTTATAAGATTTTAACGAGCCTAAAGAAAAAACTCAGGATTTTTTCAGTTTTATGAGCGAGAAAAAAGAACCTAAAAAGAATGCTCTAATGATATTTTTTCAGTTTAATGAGCTAGAAAAAGAGCGAAAAAGAGTTGCTCAGACCGTCGTCGTATGTGTTTAATGAGTCCAACGATGAAAAAATCAGGGATTTTTCGGTTTTTAGAGCAAGAAAACATCCCATAAAATAACATGCTTATATCTTCTTTGTAGTAGTTTAATGAGCCCAAAGAAGGAGACTCAAGGTTTTTCGTATTAACAAGGAAGAAAAATACCATAAAAAGAAAGCTCACTCTTCTTCATGGTAGTTTAACGAGCCCGAAGAAGGAGACTCGAGGATTTTTCAGATTAACAAGAAAGAAAATACCATAAAAAGAATGCTCGATACTTCTTGATCTCATGCTTGACAGTAGAAGGGTCTATGCCATGCATTTCCTCATAAGACCAAGGGAAAACATCGTAGAATTCCTTAAAAAGGCAAGTGAAGCTTGCAATTTCCTCAAGCTTGCAATCTGCTCCAACCTAGATGTTTTCCATGATGCCTGTCATGATAGAAATACTGATGATCAATGTCTTTGAAGTATTGCCCATGTTTCCTTCAAGGTCCAAAGTTTGGATAGTCGTATATGGTGAAGAAACGATTTCTGGTGTGTCAGGTGATAGGATTTGATGAGGCATCATGTCCAAATCAGATATCAAAACATGATGGTGCGAGTACTCCCAAGGTCACTCTTCTATACTCATGATTTCTCTAATAGGTTCATCCATAGGTAGGACTTGATTGAGTGGATCGAAAGAAGGAGTAGTTATGGAAGGGGCAGTGGTATCATTGGCCATAACCAAAGTGACTAGAGATTCGGATGTAGATTGAATGGCTTGGTAGGCCAATTCAGCTAGTGACAACGACATTTGTTCTCTGTAAGTGTCAATGTCTAAAGGAGTCGGTAGGATCCATGGATTGGTTGGTTCATGAGGAATGGATGAAAGCATATTGACCATCTGTGGAACCTTTAGCGGCTGAAGAGGGAAACAACCCATTATGGAAGAAGCCTTGAGTAGACTAGTACCGATACTTACGTAAGAGTCAGGTACACCACCTACTAGGGGTACAGAGCCACTTGGTAATGGGGAATAATAAGGGGTGCAAAAGGATAGCTGGTCCACTGTGACTACCTTTCCATCCAATGGAAATAGGATGATGTGAAAGACAGTAGACACAATGGCCATCATGGCATAAGTCCAACTGCGACCCAGCAAGAGATTATAGTCGAGCTTTTTATCTACGACTTCGATGTCCACCGTTACCATTTTCCCATACAAGGTGATGGGATAGCTAGCTAGGTAACCTTTTGGAATGAAAGTGTGGCCGTCAAAATCTTTAAGGGAATTCGATGGTGGGGATAGGGTTGGAGAACCCAAAGCGAGCCAACATGAAGCCGACATGACGTAGGTAGAAGAACTTTCATCGATGACAGTTCTATGTATACCTTTACCTTTCGAAAAGATTTTCACCTGAAATGTAAGCTGGTGGGAAAGGGGAGGTTAGCACTTTTCCATGTCGAAAATTGCAAGCATGGATTCCTGTGGGTTGATACCACCAATGGCCAAAAGAAAAGCTTTCCTTTATGCTGGACATGTTTGTAATACTTCGAAAATTGACATAGCCAATGGCGCTTGCGCCAAATCTTTTACAATGCTATAGTTTTGGGCGGCACATGCAGATGTATTGTGAGTTGTGCGTCGAAGTGCCCCTTTAGGGGGGCGAATCACAAGATCAGCAACTGGCCTTTCGATATGAATATCGTTAGGCAGTGTTGGGCTTTGACTTGAGGAAGGTTCCTCTGCATGAGCAAAATGAGCTCCATAAGATTTGGCTCTGGTTTGTAGATCTACCATTTCAAAGGTGTAAATAGTAGAGGGTCCTTCACCAGCTTAAGGATGTTGCGAACCACCATTGCCCCCTTGTGAGGGTTAGAGTTGGTTTGCAATAAGGTGTTGCTGCTGCTGAGAAGGAAAGGGATTATTCAGGACAACGGGGGTCCTACCAATATCCTTTTTAGCAATGAAATATGTGCATTCCTAAAGATGTGGGCAGCGATAGGTCATGTGGTCTTCAGCACAGATTTTGCAAGGGAATCTAGCAGGTTTATCCTTTCCATTGTGAGGAGGCGCAGTAGCCTTCTGCTTTGGGTTTTTCTGCTTTGTTGACTGTTCCTTAGAAGGAGCGGTCTTTTTCTTATTCTTCTTGTTCTTACCACCGGGTTTTTGCATAGACTGCATAGAGTTTATCATGGTGGTAAGAAGAGCAGCCGATTTGGTAGAGGGGTCCACTGACATCTGGGCAATGTGACTGCTGAGTTGTTTTATAGCAGCCCTAGAGATTGCGTTGATAATCCCATCAGCATGCCCTCCAGGTTGTTGAGTAGCGGGAGCATTAGAGTTGTGAGGGACATTGGGGATTACATCATAAAGAGTGCCATACTGCGAATATATCAGATCTAAGTGATGGGCACGATGTATGGATTGGTCTTCTGTGACTACACCGCCTAAGGTGACATCCTTAGCGATTTGGGGGAGTAGAGACTTACAGAACCAATCCACTAAGAGATAGTGTGGGAGGGGAGCTTTGACTAACCTCTGCCTACATCTCCATTCATGTATATGATCAGAGATGTGGGTGGTGGTATCCTAATGTAATGAAGTGAGGAGTTCTATCCCAGTTTCATAGCGGATGGGTAGCTGGAAGTGCTTTAAGAATTCCATCGCTAGAGCGTCAAAGGTACTGACTGATGCCCATGGTAACTCGATGTACCACTTGGCTACGTTGCCAGTATGGGTATGGGAAAAATGATGTAACTGGATACTATCATCCACCATGGAGTTAGAAACACACCCAAGATGATAGGTGGTGACATGGGTACCCAGATCCTCCCATTGTTTCCCTTCCAACTTAGGGATGTCTATTGGTATTTTATGCAGGATTGGCGACCAGAGTAAGTTATGATAGATGGGGTCATTTGTAAGTTTGTACAAGTCGGAGATATCAATCGTTGCCAAGAAAAGCAGAGTGTGTGATGCCCCCGAATTGGACCAAGGCAATGACATATGACTTGAGGATCCTCGCAATCCTCCCATCGTTTGATTCCCAATATTATACAAAGGTTGTGTGGTATATTAGTTGCCTTGGGGTATGGTATTGTAATGTGAATTTCCATAGGGATTGTTAGGCTGGGGTATAGAATTACCCCCAGGATAAGGAGTGCCCCACTTGACTCATTTGAGGTTGTGAGTAGGGTGCCCCCATGGATTGGTTGGGACCTTCTTGAGGATTCCCGCCTGCCATAGAACTGACCATATGTCCTTGAATGGAATAAGGAGTGCTCATGTCAATCAGTGACTAACCATGCATGCTTGAAAATGGAGGGGGAACTGTTACATTCCCAGCCGATATACGCATATTGGGAGTGCCCCTAGATACTTGAATCTGGGGGTTAGAACTATACAATGGGTGCCAACCATATTGTT